>JASPKZ010003819.1:125000-725000 GCA_030220185.1 Diploptera punctata | reverse complement strand
ACAAAAAATATGTAACGCAGAAAGTTGGTATTAACTGTAGGTACAATAGTGTAATCAATTTAAGAGAATAAGCTTAAAACTAAGTTTCAGTTTAAAATTAGAAAAGCTAACCAACTTGATTAACTCTAATCTTATATTTGTCCATTTTATGTAACATAGGCTGTGTTATTGTTAAGTGTTATTATGGACGGAGAAAAATCACATGAAATAAGTAGCTATATGACGAAAATAAGAATAAATAAATAATAGTTTTAAAAAACTAAAACACAACACGCTTTATTAGAAAACCGAACTAAAAAATGAAAAAAAATTAATTTCCAACATGCTTGTGATAAAATTAAAGTGGTCAACAAAAATATCATCTCCAACACATATAGAATAAAACTAGAGTTATCAACAAAAACAAAATAATTTTACCATCAAAAGCGTGGGGTGCTCTATATCACTTAATATATTTGAAAATAAACAGATATTGGTAAACGTAAAGTCTCTAAGAAGAAAATGTAAAAATCATAAAAAGCATCCCTCGCTTTTGATGGTAACATGATTTTGTTTTTGTTAATTACTCTAGTTTTATTGTATATTTGTTGGAGATTATTTTCTTGTTAACCACTTTAATTTTATCCCAAGCGTGTTAGAAATTAAAATTATTTTTCATTTTTAGTTCGGTTTTCTAATAAAGCGTGTTGTTTTAGTTTTTTAAATCTATTATTTATTTTTTAGTTTTAATATTTTACAGAAAAAGATAAAAATGTAAATATCTTTAAATTCGATACTATTGTAGTATGAGCTAAAAGTAATACTCATCTAAAAAAATCCTAACAGCCGGAATTGAACCAGCGACCTATGGATTACTGAAATTATATACCACTAGAGTTCACCGCTCTACCAACTGAGCTCTTACAACGATTGACTAAAAAGTCGACAAGTCCGCAACCTATTATACCGGTTTTCAGTTCTTTGATTTTCTGCTGATTCTGGACAGGATTGTAGAAACAAAATATGAAATTATTGTATTGTCACGGGTCCTTTACAAGTATACAAAGTTTCAAGTCAAGTCGATCCAATGTTCCTAAGTGGGTGAAAATCGTGTTCAAATACTCCGTTACATGGAGACAAAGACACTTTTTTTTTATTTTCTGACGATTCTGGCCAGGATTTTAGAAAAAAATATGAAATTATTGTATTGTCACGGGTCCTTTACAAGTATACAAAGTTTCAAGTCGATACAATGATTTTAAGTGGGTGAAAATCGCGTTGAAAGATTCCGTTACATAGATAGATAGATAGATACAGGCCAAGCTAACATAAAGCGTGTAAAATTTTCGCAAACTTGTCGGTAGCACGATAAGTAGGCCTATCAATAGTTAGTGATTTACGTTTCGTTAAAAGATTCGTAGACTTATTTTTACTAGAATAGTATTTCATTATGAAGCTATTTTTCCCCCAAATGCCCCAAGTTGTCATTTCGAAATTTCTGTTTTTTTTTCATGGCATGGAGTACTTGTAATACACTTTTGAAACTGGGGCGCCTGGAAGGCAGGATTACGCTGCCCCGATGATATGAGAGTTGATGGTGATAATGATGAGCCAGGAGAGGCCTTAAACTAAACTTAAGCTAATTAGGCGTTTATGATATTGATGATAATGATGGCCAGATAGTGTTCGGGGACCGTTTGGGCCTTAAAGTTTCCTGACATTTATCTTACAGGTGAGGAAAACCCCGAAAAAAAAACTTCACCCGGAAACTTGTCCCGACCGGCGATCGAACCCGGACCCGCTGCGTGACAAGGCAGCGCGCTACCACGAGACTACAGAGCTGGACCTAAAAATAATTTAATGTTACTGAAATGTATATTTAATACTTTTATACAATTCGCATTTCTATATGTCAATTGGCATTGGTGAGAGAGCCTCTTTTTTTGTTACATTTTTGCAAGTGTTACTGGAAATGGCTTATAGTACATTCACATCTGTTAAGTTATGCAATGAGACCAGCCTCATGGGTTAGTGGTTTGGATTCCCGGTCAGACCATAGGAATTTTTCCTCAAAGGAAATTATTCATGTAGTTGCCCATGGTCTGGAATTTTGGTAAGTTTAGGATAAGGACTCTCCTGGCGCTTCATTATTATCTACCACTCATCATATAATCGTGGTAATGTAACTCCGCCTTTCAGGTGCCCCAACCTAAAAATTATTTTCTAATTCTGCCAGTGCCAGGGGAGAAAACAGAAATATCATAAGACAACATGTTGGTATTGGACAAAAAAATGTTTATGCAATGATTAATTTTCCTACCTTATACTTCGGATAAATTATTTTTATTCACATTTATTTATTTTCAAATAGTCCTAATAACCTTAACATTCCACACCATCAAGTCCATTGTGAGAAAATTTAGGAGGGTTATTTTGTATCAGTTGTTTAATAAACTAAGTAGGCTTGCATTGTGTTTTATTAATTACCTATTAAAACAATTAATGAAAAATAAATAACTAAATTATTTATAATAAATAAATAATCCTCAACTCGTGTCCAACTCAGGGTTGGGTCGAGGGATGAGATGAGATGAGCCCCTATATATAGAGGTCTGTGAATGACAAGGGTGCCGGCCGACCACGCCTGACAGAGGCAGATGAATGAAATGAAACGAAATGGATGAGGTGAGTATGGAGAAATTCTATTAGATAGTAGTTCTGCCAGAGGGCAGGTCTTTCATTGCATTCATAGCATTTGCATGCTATACTTTGCAACTTTACCAAGGAATTATAGGTGTGGTAGCTTCCCGTTGCTTTCCACACTGCACCGGTGAGGAATGATGGTGATAATGATGATGATGGCCTGATGATTTTCGGGAACATTTGGGTCCTAAGCTTCCAAACATTTCTCTTACAGGTGAGAAAAAAACCCGAAAAAACCTCACCCAGGAACCTGTCCTGACTGGGAATCGAATCCAGGCCCGCTGCGTGACAAGGCAGCACGCTACCTCGAGACCACAGCGATGGACTATGGAGAAATTGTGGAATTAAATTGTGGCAGGGGAAAACGGGAGGAACCCCGAGAAAAACATGCCCGAGCTCCGTTTCATCCACCACGAAACCCATATGGAGTGATGGAGACTCGATTTCGGGACCCCACCCGTGAGAGGCGAGCGTCTAACCGCTTGCACCACAGAACCGCCTTAATTTCTTTTAAAAAATAAGATTAAATATATTCTCAGAGTTCTTTTTCCTCGCCTATAAGACAAATATCAGAGAACTTTGTGTTTCGTCTTTAAATGTTCTTGTTGTCTCGGAGGAGGTCCTGAATTGAACTGATTACTCATTCAGGGTCGCCCTCCATGTCAATGTGTGGCCAAAAAATATATTGTATATAATCCATAGTTCAAAATCTCCCGACAAGTCGTGCCTCTGTAAGAACACGACAATTAAAAATTACCGGTGTAAGTGGACTTCATGTTTGGAACGAGGACCGAGCTGGCATTGCTTCACAATGTAGACAATCGAAAAGAAAATAGCAGCCACTGCCATTCAACACGGTTCGCAGGTAACTCCTCTTCTCTTCTCTCTCTCTCTCTCTCTCTCTCTCTCTCTCTACCTCTCCCTCTCTCTCTGTCTGTCTCCTCTCTCTCTCTCTCTCTCTCTCTCTCTACCTCTCCTCCCTCTCCTCTCCTTCTCTCTCTCTCTCTCCCCCTCTCCCCCTCTCTCTGTCTGTCTCTCTCTCTCTACCTCTCTCTAGGCCCCGAACAGCGTGGAGACATAAACGTACCTATGAAGTGAGAGGTTAAACTAGTGGGAGAAAAAAGTAGATATCGATGCAATTTCCTATTCTGTTACTAGATGGCGATTGAAGAGAAAGCTACGTAGTTAAAAACAAGAACGTAGTTAAAAACGTAATTAAGGGCCACTCTATCGTGGTTTTACATCCTATCGTACTTAAATTTACTGCCCACTCAAGTCTGCCGGTGTAATCCTTAGCCATAGCATCGCTCTCTGACGGCAATAAAGGCTATTGTCTACTTGCTTACCTTTTCCTCTATAAGCTCCTGTAATTGATGCGATCATTGAGTTTATGCCCCAAATACGATCAAGTCGTAAATTTAATGACTGTCTACTTCTCCGCTTTGAACAAGAGAAACGTAACCCAGATTCTAGTTGCAGCTCAGACTCTGAAGACTTTGATTCTTTTAGCTCTCCTATTAGGATATTAGAGTACGTCTTGTGGAAGGAAATGACGTCCTTCTGCGAAGAAGAAGAGTCAGAAAAGAGGAATCAATTTTATTGTCTATAAAATAGGAATGATTTATACACAATGGTATCTAATGCGTGCAGCAGTATTCCAAGTTCCAGAGTTAAACTAAAATATAGTAATTAGAAAGGTGTTGACCACGGTAGTCTAGTAGGTAAATAGTTATGTTTCTTGCCTCTAGTTCCTAGGTCACAGGTTCAAATCCGGCCGGGGTCGATGAATTTTTGAGGTGAAAAAATCCAAAGGACATGTCTTTCGGGACTTTAAGCCATGGGTCACGAGACTCAAGATTTTCCCGGTCTTAAAAGAACCTCAAACGTAAATTAGTGCCTCTGAGAAAAATTCAATGGACATTCCCCATCCAATTAGTTAGTTATTACATATAATCATTGAGGTGATGTGCTTATCACATGTACAGACCACTCACTGTTATTTACTACGCGGGTCGCCGTAGCATAGCTTTTTAAAACATTAGTTACAAGACAGTAGTTCGAATCCCTATAGGGTCAGGATTTTTAAACTAGTCAAACATGCTGGCGGCGCCACTAACGGAAAACGAATACCAGAAATATGGCGTTTCCATTCCATTCACTCCATTTAGCCTCTCACCGTATAGGTACTTTTTACATGGCATACGCCACCCAGGCCTTTTATTTATTTTTATTTATTTATTTATTTTACCTGATGGAGTTAAGACCATAAGGTCTTCTCTTCCACTTCACCAGGTTTAAATTATACATAGGCCTAAAATAAGAATAATGATTGATACATAATAGATATGCACTACACAATATAAATTTGACAATGGTAAGAAAGAAAAATAGTAATAATAATAGTAATAATCATAATAATAATAATAATAATAATAATAATAATAATAATAACTAACTCACTGACACAATCGAACCCGTAGGTTCATGGCCGCGCGGACATAAGCTCTCCATATATCCCTATCCCGAGCCAATGTTTTCCAATCATCCCCTGTATAATCAACTTCCCTCAAATCATAGTTAATGTTATTCTCCCACCTCATTCTTGGTCTACCAACTGGGCGTTTTCCCTCTGGTTTTCCTACAAGAATCTTCCATGCACGTCTTTCATTCTCCATTCGTGCCACATGTCCTGCCCATCGCAGTCTACGACACTTAAATGTTCTCATTATATCTGGCTTCCTATAAAGACCATGTAATTCACTGTTATACAGTCTTCTCCATTCACCTGTTTGTTCATCTCTCTTTCGTCCAAAATTTTTCATAAGCACTTTATTCTCAAATACTCGTAATATCCTTTCCTCCCTTAAAGTAAGAGTCCATGTTTCGCATCCATATAATATAACTGGTAGAATAATAGTTTTATATATTTTCAGTTCAACGTTTTTTTGAAAGGAGTCGGAAAGTCAAGAGTCTCTGTAATGCATAATAACATGCATTTCCAGAACTGAGCATATGTTCAATTTCCTTGTCCGTCTCATTCCTATTTGTCATTATTTTTCGTAGGTATTTGAATTCAGCCACTTCCTCAAAATTTCCCTCATTTGTCATTAGCTGTCCATTTCCATTATGTAATGTATTTTTATGTGTAACCATATATTTAGTTTTATTGATATTTATTTCCAGTCCCAATTTTTTAGTGTTACTCAGTAGTGTGTGCGTGTTGGCCTTTGGTATTTCCTCGCTATCGGCCAATAGTACTACATCATCAGCATAAGCTAACAGCTTATTAATACCATTGAGTTGTAGGCCTTATTCATCTTCTAAAGATTTGATGGCATGCTCTAGTACAAAATTAAATAGTAGAGGAGATAGTGCATCTCCTTGCTTCAACCCATTGTGGATTTCAAAAGTATCCGAAAACTGTTTGCCTACACGCACCCTACTCTTTGTGCCATTTAGACACATTCGTATAAGTCTAACTAACTATTTAGGAATTCCGAACTCTAGCAGGATACTATACAACTTCTCCCTCTTAATAGAATCGTATGCCTTTTGGAAGTCTACGTATAGTTGGTGTACAGTACCATTATATTCCCATTTCTTTTCTAAAATCTGTCAAAGCTAAAAATCTAATCCGTTGTAGACCTGTTTCTTCTAAATCCACATTGATGATTTCCTAGAATCTCGTCAATATAAGGAGTAAGTCTACTTACTAATATATTTGTTAGAATTTTGTACGAAGTTGAGAGTAATGAGATGCCCCTATAGTTGTTGCAATCAGTTTTATCTCCTTTCTTTTAAATTGGTACGATAATTGATTCTTTCCATTCATCTGGAAGAGGTTCTTTATCCCAAATATATTAAACAACTGGCGTATTTTGTCCATCAATTTTTCTCCACCTGATTTTATCAGTTCTGCTGGGATCTCATCTGAACCTGATGCTTTATACAGCTTCAATTTTTCTATCGCCATTTCAACCTCTAATGCACTTGGTTCTACGATTAACATTTCTGCTGTCTGAAAATTATCCTTTTCAATATCCTGTTCTGTATTTACATTTAATAATTGATTACAGTAACTTTTCCATATATTTAATATACTCCTGGAATCTGCAATCATATCCCCAATTTCATTCCTAAGTATGTTTGTTCTAGCCTGAAACCCTTTCTTCTCTATCCTGATTCCCTGATATAACTCTCTAATGTTCCTATTTTTGGCATTCATTTCAAGATCATTAATCTTCTCCCTCAAATATTCCCTCTTTTTACTCTTTAGCAACCTTGTGGTTTCCCGTCTGACACTACCCAATTGCTCCAAATTTATCTCATTTGGCTCATGTAACCATTTCATTTTTGCTTTCTTTCTTTTCTTTACAATGTCAGCACATTCCTCATCAAACCATTTCTTTTTTGCCTCCTTTTTAAGTGACCAATGCTTTGTGATGCTGACAATTTAATAGTATCTCTTATAGCCTCCCATTCTTTATTTATATCAGTTTCTTCTTCGTTTGCCACATTGTCATCTGAAGATTCCAGTACTTCAAATCTATTAACAATTTTGATTTGGTATTCTTGCCGCATTTCATCATTTTTCAAGTTTTTTAATTCAAATTTTACAGAATCATCTTTAGCGTTTGTTCCTCTCATAAGCGATAGCCGTTGTCTGATTTTCGCTCTGACCAGATGATGATCCGAATTGCAGTCTGTCCCTCTAACTGATCTAACATCGATGATGCTACTGTGCCAGCGTTTGTCCACTAATACATGATCTATCTGATTTCGAGTTTTGCCATCTGGAGACGTCCAGGTGTATTTATGAATATCATTACGCTGAAATGTTGTGCTCTTAACAATGAGATTCTTTGATGTGGCAAATGTGACTAATCTCACCCCGTTGTCGTTACTATCTTCATGAATAGTGAATTGCCTATTGTTGGTTTGGATATATCTTCTCACCCCACTTTTGCATTAAAATCTCCTAAGATAATTTTCATATGATATCGTGAAAGACTATCAAATACGCATTCTAATTCTTCATAGAATTCATCCTTGGTCTTGTCATCTTTATCTTCTGTGGGGGCATGTATATTTACAATTATAAAATCATGTCGTTTACCCTTTAGAATTATATATGATATCCTATCACTGACAAACTTAATATCTAGGGTAGCGGATAAGATCCTCCTTCGGACTAAAAACCCGTTCCAAATTCAGGTGTTTCTGCACCCCCGTAGTATAATGCAAAGCTTCCTGATTCCTGACTACCTTCTCCTGGCCACCTAACTTCCTGTAAAGCGACTATACTCAAGGGTGATTTATCTAATTCACGGGTTAATACCTCTAACGCCCCGCTATTGTATAAAATCCTAACATTCCATTTTCCTAGGAACATGTCCCTATGTTTGAGCCTTTGGCATGGGTTCCCTGAAGTAGTCCCCGCCCGGAGAACCGAATGAGGGACTATTTGACCTCCGGAAAATTTTACCCTAGTTGAACCCATGTCCGCATTTCTTGACGGTTGTATTTTTACGGTGAAAGATCGTCACTCTTTCGACCAATGTACTTTTTTCGTCTGACTTATCACCTTCGACCAGTCCGGTATGTGGAACCCTATCGACAGCAATGCTACCGCCGGCATAGTTCTCAGGATCATTTAAGCACGCAAGCCACTCCAGCACAAGGTAAAGATACCATAATAATATAATAATAATAATAATAACCTATAATTAGATTAAGTAATTGGCTTGGTAAAGAAAGTTTAAAATATACAGAAACAATAAAAATATACATGGAACAGGGTTATATATTATATTGTCTAAGGAAATATAAAGTGAGTTTCTTTTTAAACTGTTTAGTGGCACGACCTGTCGGGAGAGGGATTTTGAACGATTCATCTCACACATATAGGTACTTTTAACCACACAAGGACATGGGAATGAATGCTACATATCTGTTATGGAGGTAAATGCGATCGTCACGTAGGTCGCGTGACGATTTTCTATAAAGATGTGATGCTTAACCTCCAACTGCCTACCATCATCATCACAGCGTTTCTTTAGACTCTCTGATAATACATAAATTAGGCGTCCGATCCCATCAGTATATTGTCCTTCATAACCCTCCTCATCACACTTCCTACTACTCACTATGTTTTACAGCTTCTCTTGCTGGGACATGGAATTTTCTTCCACCCTACATCAGAGACTGCCAAACTATAACATCTTTCAGAAACAAACTGAATATTTTTATTAAATTAGTAACAGAATATCTCACTAACAGTATTATTTTAACAATTATTTTGATGTATTTAATGGAAATAGTTATATCAATATTTCAATCTAATGTGTGTGTGTGTGTGTGTGTGTGTGTGTGTGTGTTTTCACTGGGAGACTAGATAGGGAAATTAGTATCATACTATCGTATAGAGTTAGAGGTCCGGGTTCAAATCCCGGTTAAGGTTCACTTTCTCTTTTCATAACATATTTGATCTTCATTGCTAAATATATAAAATTTAATTAAGAGACTTCGAATTAATAAAAGAAAGGCGTTACTTGATATGAGGTAAAATATTCTCAATGAAAAAAAGTGCTTTCATGTTATAGAAAACGTAAGATGGCACTGCGATCGATGTTCCCTGCCTCTTATGATAGAAAATTATAAAAGGAAAGGAAAATTAATGTTTGCATATAGTTAGAAATCCCGGGTACAAATCCCGGCTCAGTCGTTAATTTTTCTATCCATGTTATATATATATATATGGTATGATAAGAAAAATAAATGCCTGGTGAGAGATCCGGGTTCGAATCCCGTCCATGCATTTATTTTTCTTATCATACCATATTAAGCTGCATTGCTCAATGTTAAAGATTTATTTATAACATATATAGGCCTATAGGCCTATATATATATATATATAATATATGTATAATATGTCCACGGATGTGGTCTCGAGGTAGCGTGCTGGCTTGTCACACAGCGGGCCCGGTTTCGATCCCCGGTCGGGCACTTTTTTTGGGTGAGATTTTTATCGGGGTTTTTCCTCACCTGTAAGATATATGTTAGGAAAACTTTAAGGCCCAAACGGTCCCCGAAATCATATGGCCATCATCATCATCATCCTTCACCGGTGTGGAAAGCAACGGGAAGCTACCACACCTACAATTCCCTAGTAAAGCTGCAAAGCATAGCATGAAAATGCTATGATTGCAGTGAAAGACCTGCCTTCTGGCAGAATTACTATGGATGGATATATATAGAATCGACATATTAATTCATTACATTTTATTAATTTTCTTGCATTTTTTCATGTATAGTAGTCAGGGTCTGTTATTCTTTTGTGCATATTTTTATTAGTTTTAATTTTGACATAACTTTATTGTGTTATTTGATCTTACTTTTATTACTGTGCGGTTTGGCCAAATAATCATTTAATATACAGCAGTATTGTGATTTCTATGTTTGAATATAATATAACGTTTGTCATGGTGAGTGAAAGAGAAGGTCACATGATCTTAATAATAATAATAATAATATAATAATAATAATAATAATAATAATAATAATATAATTATAATATAATAATATAATTATAATATAATAATAATATTATAATATAATAATAATTATAATATAATAATAATACTTATTATTATTATTTGAATCGACTCACGGCCGTAGCGTAGTGGTTAAGGCACTGAGCTACAAGCCGAAAGGTCGAGGGTTCAAGTCCCAGTGGGTCAGGATTTTTAAACTGACCCAAACCTTCTGGCGGCACTATGGCCCTGGGGTCGACTCAGCCTCTAACGGAAATGAGTACCAGACGCTTGTTCTGGGGTAAAGGCGGCCGTCACGCAGGGCTGACAACCCGGCTGACATCAAGTGCCGATTGTCCAGAAATAGTGGGAGCCTTAACCTCCCACTACCCCAAGGGCCTCCTGAGGCCTGTAGTGGGATCACTTTACTTTATTATTATTATTTATTATTATTATTTTTTTATTATTATTATTATTTTATTATTATTATTATTATTATTATTATTATTATTATTATTATTATTATTATTATTATTATTATTATATGTTACCTGGTAGAGTTAAATCCTTAAAGCTTTGTTAAACACTCAACCAGGATATGAGAAATAAAATAGAAACATTATTCTTAAATCTAAATTACAATAAAAAATTACATATTATATCTACAGTATAATTATTATTTACCATATGTTTTGATTTAATCTATATTTAACGAATTAAATACAAAATGCAGAGAATACTAATCATTAGTGACATAGGATAAATATAGTACTCCAGAAAATGTAATTATTTAAAACAAATAACTGTATAGACGTGACTTAAAAGTGTCAAATGTGCGGTAACCTCTGATATATTGAGGGAGGGTAGTCCAGGAACGGGCAGAGGCTCTTGTGAAAGAAATAGATTAAGAGGAAGTCATATGGAGAGGGATTGTTATCTTGTGACCTAGTGTCAATATTGTGGTGAGAAGATAACGTCTCAAATCTGGTAGCTAGGAGTGTAGGAATTCATAATCTTGTTAAGAAGTCAAAGAGATTGCAATATACGTCTTTCACTAAGACGAAGCCAAGGCAAATTTAAAGTGTTCGAAAAATGATCATAACGGCGAACATTGAAAATAAATCGAACGCAACTATTATGAACACGCTGTAGTCTCTGTGACGAGTCATAGTTTACTTCATTATATCTAACTCACAATAATCGAAGTATGGCAACACAATATTCTGCACAAGGATTTGTCTCAATAAAACTGGGAGACAATTCTTTAAACGTCTAAGATAATCTAAGATGGAGAAAGTATTTTTTCATATGTGTTTCAGTTGTGTTTGCCAGGTTAAATTTGCGTTTAGAAGTAGTCCAAGATCTATTACTAAAGGTGACTGAGGGATACTTATATTATTTATAGTAATATTTGGAAGTCAAAGGTCAAAGGTCATATGTCAAAGGTGTGAGCAATATTTGTTGTCCCATTAGAATGGCTTGTGATTTGTCAGGATTCAGATTTAGATCGAAACTAGTAGACAGTTAAAGATTGACATGAAATCGTCATTGATTTTCGTCAAGCCGTTACAGAGGGAATCTGGAAGTGAATGTAGGAAAATTTGAAGATTGTCAGCATACAAGTGATAATGGCTGTGTTTTAGTGCTGTTGATAGGTCAGCGAGAAAAGAAGAGGTCCGAGAACACTGCCCTGGGGTGCTCCCGCCTGCACGTTGCGCCAAGACGAGGATATAGATTTCAATAAAACGTATTCTTAACGTCTGTGTAGGTATGAATCAATCCAGGATACAGCGCTGTCAGACAGGTGTAGGTGCCTGATCTCTATCATAAGTAAGTCATGGTCTACAGCATCAAAAGGTTTGCTGAAGTCAAGTAAGGTCAAAATAATCAATTCGCGTCTTTCCATGGCTCCACGAATATCTTCTGTAATTATTAACAAAACTGTGGTTGTGCTATGACCAGATCTAAAGCCGGGTAGATAAGGCTAAAGGAGGTATTGTTTTGGTGATATTGAGTCATTTGCTTATGTACAGTATGTTCTAGGGTTTTAGATAATGTCGGAAGGATATTAATCGTCGGAATACTAATCGGTCGGAACTCTACCAGGCGCAATAAATATATAAGTAAATAAAAAAAATAAAGGTCTATAGTAGTAACACTTAATTTTGCTATAATTTAGTCTCCTTCAGGAAGGAACGACAATAGCCCAAATCAATGTGAAATATTTCAATAGGAATGTAATATTGCATGCAAATAGCATCCATTTTTCATGCATTAATTTCAATATTATGTTCTTAATTCTACGATGGGCAGAACATGTGGCACGAATGGACAATGAAAGAGGTGCATGGAGGCTTCTTGTAGGAAAACCAAAGAGAAAATGCCCAGTTGGTAGACCAAGAATGAGGTGGGAGAGTAACATTAAGCATGGTTCGAGGAAGTAGATTATATAGGGATGATAGGAAAACATTAGCTCAGAATAGGTATATATATGGAGAGCTTATGTTCGCGCGGCCATGAACCTGTGGATTCGATAGCGCCAGTGAGTTAATTAGTTAGTTATTACGTTGTTAATTAGCTAATATGGCACGCAATAAATTACACATTACAATGTCTTCTCATTAAAGCAACCCTGTTATAATGTGAACCCAACTTCTTTACTATGGCTATAAGTGGATTTCAAATAGAAAGAAATTTGTCTCTGCTCCTGGATTACCGGAGTAGCACAATTCATTAGAGCGCCAGGGCGTAAAGATGGATATCTTGGTTTCAAATCCCGGTTCAGGAAGACATTTTTATCTTTATTTGTATGAAGGAGTCACGAAATACCGGTAGCGTTGTGTGGAAAGCCCAGATGTATTGTAGCCAATCAATGAATACATGGGAAATGTTCAATTGGTTTAGAGAATTATTTTCAAAGCAACGGAATTGTCAGTTGAGGTAGAGAAGAAATATTGCTATGAGCGAGGCGCTTGTTGTGTTGCTGTTCTTCTTAATGGTCGTCCAATGCTTTGCTCAGCAATTTAGAACTTTCAGCAACTTTACTTTTCTTTCTGCACTAAGAATCTTCCTCATTTTATTTCTCGACTTTTCTGAAAGCCATGAAAAGTCACTTCTATTTACTTTTAAGGTATGTACCAATATAGCTCTTTCCGCACTGACAATATTCTTTCCTAATTTAGAAAAGCGAGCCTCCCATGAACGGAATTTAAAAAATCGACCTCCAAGAGATCGGTCAAACATATTTTACATATTTAGATTGTTATTATTTAGCATGTTTTACATCTTCTTCCTTTACTTCTTCTTCATTGACTTCACGGTCCTTTTGGTCTAGCGTCGCGCTCCATCGGGAGGTCGACCTCAGGTGACTTTCTTCTAATAAATACTACAGATATTCAAACAAAATCTCTACAATCGATTGCAATACCTTTATTATCTTCACAAAATTCAACTATTTCTTTTTTACAGAATTGCTGTCATTGATGCTTCTGGATTCACAATTCAATTAATACATAGTCCTAAATCCTTTCGTCACTAATAATTTCAATTAACACAGCTTCTTCTGAATTCTGAATCAACTAACTCACTTCCGACCCTCTCGCAACAGTTTATATAAAACGAGGGTAAGAATTTTCACGGCGTATACCCGAGAATCCTCTAGTTTAGAAGTTTCAGGAAACGAATCTTCCGGACATGGAAGGTAGAAGAATACAGAACCTTCTACGCGGGTCTTTGAACTCGCGAATCTTTTGCCACTACTCAACGTGAGATTCCTATTCTCACTACCGCCCACGAAATTCAAAACCTAGTGTAACAACGCATCATAATAATCTTAGCCATCCTAGTGACAACCAGCTATTCTTTTCTTTCCTGAACCTTGGTTATCCATCGCCCGACCTCAAGAATTAGCTAATCCGGCTACACATTTTCTAACTTTCTTAACTTATGTCTTCCTATATTGCATCTAACTTCGGGTTTTAAATTGACAGTTAAGTTTGGAGTACGATCATCCTCCATTCTGATAATATGTGTCAACCATTCCAATCTTTGTCCCTTGATCTCAGCTATAATAATAGAAGGTTTATACTGATGTTCCAATTATATATTATCCTCCATTCACAATTTTTTTAAATTTTGGTCCATAAATGTTTCTCAACATTTTTCTTTTCCATGTACGATTTCATTCTTTCGGTAAACATCCAGGTCTCACTTTCATATAACACTATTGGTCTAATGACTAGTAAATACTGTAATTTTAACGTTCCTACTTATATATATATATTTTAATTAGGAATATATTAAGACTAGTGGTTATGCTCCTTGCCTCTGGCCCCGAGGGTCGCGGGTTCAAACCCGGCCGGGGTCTATACATTTTTAGGACGGAAAAAATCCAAGGAGCAAGTCCTCCGGGAGGGACTTTAAGCCGTGGGTCCCGAGTCTGAAGATTTTCAGGCTCGTAAAAAATCCGTAAGCCTGAATGAAAAGGCCTCTAAGTAAAATTTACCGAATTTTCCCGTCCTAGTACTACCTTGGTTTCCTAGATGTCAGTAAGAGGCGGAACGCTGACCACGGACCATTCAAAATGACATCTATACGAAAACAAGTGTAACTAAATTAGTATGGTTAAAATTCTTCCCTGTAGGGGGAAAGCGCCTAAACCTCTGTAAAGGGAAAATATAGGCTTACAATACAATACAATTGAGATTTCTGGCACGTCTGTTGATACCACTTGCTAATTTAAGTTTAATATCTGCATAGATATTAACTTTAATATCCTCACTTGTTGAACATCCTGAGTGTAGGGCTATTCAGAAAGAAGGAACAGACTTCAAATATTTATTTCTTCCAAACTGCAAAAAATAGAAACACAATTCCAACGCTACTGAATACAGAAACATTTGAAGTTCTGATCACGGCCGCATTGGCGCTTTTGCGTGTCATGTTAATTGTTTATATTAAAATGGCGACACAACAGGACGTTGGATTGGAAGAGGAGGAGTAGAAGTTCAAATTTATTACCGGTGGTATCCCAGGTCACCCGACCTATCCTCGTGTGATTTTTATCTTTGGGGTTACGTAAAAGACCGTGTTTTTATCCCCCTATGCCTGACACTCTTGATAATCTGCGACATCAAATTGTTGAAGCTGTGAATTCGATAACTAGAGACCAGCTGATTCGTGTGTGGCAAGAAATGAGCCATTGTTTTGATATTTGTCATGTAACACATGGTGCTCATATTGAATGGATAAAATAGTGAAATTTGAACTTTTCTCTTTCCAGGAACGTTGCAATTGTGTTTACATTTTTTGTAGTCTAGAAGAAATAAATGCTTGAAGTCTGTTTTTTTTTTTCTGAATAGCCCTGTATTTAATATTTTATACCTTTCCACAGTATTGTTCCTTGATTAAAACTACGTGCTAAATCTGTCCTAGACAAACATTACCTATAATATATTTGGCCTTTTAATCTTTGGCCCATATGTGAGGCACTCGTCTCGATTTCTGCTACACCACCTCAAGCGCTCTCAAATATCTTGCGATTACCGCAATATCACCAGAATATGCCAGACATTTCTGCTGAAAATTTTGGTACTATTGTCTAAACTGCGTACAATATTTTCTAGACTGACTCAGAGGGTTTATTTTGTATTTTGACTTTATTTTATGTTTTAGAAAAAAATAGTTTAGATTTATTAATTAGCCTGCTAGGAATACTAAATTCTTTCATTGCTTCTAACATTTGGAAACGATTCACACTATCAAATGCTGATTTAAAATCAACCTATAATTGATGTATTTAATATTATATTCGTTTGTCTTTTCCATATAGGCTATTGTCTTATTGTGAATTTACAATCTATTGTACTTCTATTCTGCCAAGTCCTCTTCGATTCTCCCCTAATATTTCATTAGTAAAATGTTTAAAGGAGTTACATAAAATACTAGTGAAAAATGTTATAAATTGTGTTTTGTTACGAGATACCTCTTATAGTCATTAAAATCACATCTTCCTGTGTTTAAATCAATCTACTGTCATCCATCTCCGCATCTCTCGGTCATTCCAATCTCAATTGGCTAATACTTTTTCCTCTCAGGCTGCTTAAAGTATCATTAATGGGGTTTTTTTGCCGTCCTCTTCTTATTCTACTCTTTCTAGTATTTTTCTTGGGAATCTGTCTTCTGCCATTCCTTTTATCATTTTTTTTCATAGTTGAAGTGTGAGCAATCATCTTATTTTTAATTGGGCACTTATTATTATTATTATTATTATTATTATTATTATTGGAAGGTTATATCCGAGAGGCCATGATACTACGGATTTGAGGGTACCTGTTAGTTAGTTAGTTATTATTATTATTTAACGACGCTCTTTTACAATCGAGACCTTTATCGTCGCAATTCAAATCTGGGCTTGAAAAATCAGATAAATTTTGTTCACAGGCAAATATTTTCAGGCTTGAAATACTTTTACGTTTCTGTAATTCTACTACACGGGACGCACGGTTATCATTTCCGTACGATCACATATTCATAACTTTTACATCTTGAAAAATCCACCTACCTCGGCTTGGTTTGAATCCATGATCCTTGAAACTAAGATGAGCAAGGTGGCTACTTTCTAACGGAAACGATAATATGGTTGTGTTTTTAATAAATATTTCAGGTAGTTAAACAATATTAGCCGATAATTAAATGTTTTCCTTCTTTATCATGAGTAATGCCACGACTGATTTCCAAATTATCGATAAATTGACGACTCACGAAGTGAGGAGTGAATTTATCTAGAGAATTTGGAAATCAAGAGTGGCATTTGTTAGGACTATTTAACGAATAAAATTAAGCTGTTTACTCACAAATCATTATTTAACTATAGTTATTTTAAAATATTTATGTATTTAATGTAAACTGTGATGTTTGAAAACAAATGAGAAACGATTGGTACGCTTTGTTTGCTTCTTTTGTTCATCACTGCAACCAGATCATATTATTTATTGCCACAGGAATGCAATATTGTAAGAATGCATCCTAGTGGTGAAATTTATAACCAACATTATAGGTATTAATTAATTTCTGATGTCCTTTGATGTAAATATGTCAATTATATTTTCCTGCAACGTCATTGCTTGGAAAATAATTCATTTTAGAAAGTGCAGACAGTGGTTTCTTTTTTTATGATACAATCAATTTGCTACAAATATTTTTATATTATCTCTCGCATGCGCTATCTGCTGACATTCATGCACTATATATACAATCTGGTAGCTGTATTTCTTGTGCAGTCAGTCACTGCAAAATAATGCTATGACTTATTCAGAATGTTAAAAATGAGGTGCTTTCTTTAATATGGTACATTTCTTTCATATATTCAAGGTGAAACACGACTGTGATTGGTTGTAATTTAAAAAAATCATTGAAATGTGATTGGTCATTGAGTCCCATTTGGGGCATGAGTTAAATTGTCACATTTAATAATTAAAATATTTATATATTATTGTTCATAAAATCACTATCATTTAACTAAACTAAAACTTTGGATTTCCTGTGTAACCCGTAAATCGAATATCGCCTTAACTTCCTAGCAGATAACTAACATCTGTCAACTATGTATATTCAGTTCGTATCTCCAATATCAAATTTTAAAGATCATTTCGATTATAACACTGGTCAACATGATTTTTGTCTCATGCGTTGCAATAGTTGTACTTAATGCAGTTTTTTATCGTGTTTCAAATATGCATTCGGAATTTCTCCATCGCCCACAGTTTTGTTTTATTTCAATTTCAATTAATAGATTTAAATAATCGTTTTTTGTCCATTTGTCCATTGTAAAATAAAACCAAATGACCTAACTCAGGAGATTTCAGGTATGGAAAAGAGATATCAAGGCAAATGGAATCCTAGAATACTGGCCGATTATTGTTGGACCATCAAGAGGGATGCTCCACAGGCAAAATATAGGAGAAAATCGTAATTTTTTACTTTCTAGGTGAGACCGAATGTTCGAATATTGTGTAGTTAAGAATGTAGAAAATATTAAAGTGTTTGAAATTATAAATTCCTGTCTCTCGGAAACCTTGCGTGATGGAGAAAAACCAATATTATATTTAAATTCAGGCGAGAAATACTATCAGAATCACATATTTTACTTTCTGAAACAAAAACAAAAATATTATTTTTTGTTGCTCAGTGTTATTTATTCTATCTACGCATAGACTCTCCTAATAGTTTTTTCTCCCAGACATTTCCCAATAAAAAATATTTATAGGATATACTCTGACACCCATTCAAGCTACGTATAAGATATCCTCACCTGATACTCTTTAAATAAGAACCCTGCCAATATTAGAAGAACGATATAGATTAACTGGTTCCTCATTGTGAAGTTTAATTCTACCTCATCTCATATTCATTTCATAGTAATTCTGCCCGAAGGCAGAACTTTCACTACAATCATAGCAATTTCATGATGTCCTTTGTAGCTTTACTAGGCGATTATAGGTGTGGGAGCTTCCCGTTGCTTTCCACATCGGTGAAGGATGATGATGATAATGATAAGGATGATAATGATGACCGTTGGGCCCTACGCTTCCTGCCATTTGTCTTATAGGCGAGGAAAAACCCTGAGAAAACCTCACCCAGAAAACTGTCCCGACCGGGAATCGAACCCAGACCCGCTGTCTGACAAGGCAGTGCGCTACCTCGAGACCACAGCGGTGGACATCATCTCATATAGAACCGAATATATATATAATTAATTTTTTTGCCGTTGAGCAATGCAAGCTTAATATGACATGATAAGAAAAATAAATGCTTGAACGGGATTTGAACCCGGAACTCTGAATTGGTACTTCAGCGTGTTATCCATTATACCACCGCGCAAATCTAATACAAACCGTTATTTCTCTTAAATATATATTCTCCATTATTACTAGATGTAGTCAGAACTCGGTCTTCACTGCCATCTGGTAGCTAGCCACTATAACAAGCAAGCAAGTTAAACATAATATTTTTACTTTATAGCAGTGACGCTTTATCGATGTTATAATTATTTTTTTGACATTGAGCTATGCAAGTTTAATATGACATGATAAGACAAATAAATGCTTGAAGGGGATTTGAACCCGGAGCTCTGAATTGGTACTTCAGCGTGTTATCCATTACACCACCGGCCAATTCTAATGTCTATTCATTTCTCTTAAACTTATATACTCCATTATTACTAGATGTAGTGAGAACTCTGTTTTCGCTTCCATCTGGCAGCTAGCCACAACAAGTAAGCAAATTAAAGAGAATATTTTTACTTTATAGCAGTGACGCTTTATCGATGTTATAATTATGTTTTTTGACATTGAGCAATGCAAGCTTAATATGACGTGATAAGAAAAATAAATGCTTGCTTAATATGACGTGATAAGAAAAATAAATGCTTGAACAGGGCCTTATAAGACGAGTCTCCCTACAGCCCGCGAAATTCAAATGCCAGCCACTAAGCTTTACAATATGTAAATATACAAACTACGTGAAAGCACTGTGACTTCATCCTTGTTCAGGTGTTCATTATTTTGGATACAGAAGTAAGACATTATATTAATGAAATTCAAATTATGTATGATAATATACACGACGCCCGTGAGGGGTTGCTGATCCCCCATCGGGCGCCTCCCCAGGTGGTGGATAGGGGAATGCCTCCTAAATATAGGTGGTACCGGGGAAATGAAATACCCGGGGTGAACCAAAATCAGCATAGCGTCTGTTCCAGATTGGACGGATATAATGGGCAGGTAGAGCTCAGAGCCGAAGAGAAGGCAATCTACCTAAGGGAAGGCACCCTAAAAACAAAGCTGAAGCAAGTTGGGAGGCTGTAAGGTGGCAATCCCACCACCCAACTACAACTGCGCAGCCCTTGTAAGGCGGCCAGATGAAATTTCTATTACTAAAAAGCGAAGGAGAAAGCCGGACGGAAAAGGATGCACAAAAGCGGATAGAATAAGGAATGAAACTATACGAGAAGAATTAAATATATACAAAATTGAAGATAAAATCAGCGAAAATAATAAGAAATGGACAGAACACTTAATGAGAATGAACAACGAAAGAATACCAAAAAGAACCTTCCTGTATAATCCCAGAGGAACAAGAGATGTTGGCCGACCACGTAGAAGATGGACTCCACTTTTAACTTCGCCGGAACAGGCTGCATAGCCTAAACCTTGTCGTAGATGAAGAAGAATATACACGACTTAGATAAGATACTCATAAAATCCCTTCAAGGCAAGGACCTCCCGCTTAGGTAGGGTTGGATCAGGTATTTATTACATGCTGATTACATGTGAGATTTTCATTTTTATTTTCATTTATCTATTTATTTGTTTTTTTTTATTGTCGGATCTGTATTACTTCCTAAGTCTATATTTTCTTATCTCTATCTAGCACCAACCGTGCTTATAAAGCACCTTTTTATACTCTGTTATACCTTGATATATCCCTTTGCAACCTGTCCCTAGTCATTCTCATCCAGTTTGTCTCGACAGCGGTCTGGAAGTTGTCTGCCCATCTACAGTTAGGACGGACTCTTCTTCCAGTTCGGAAACCCCACATTGTTGTAACATAGGCCCATCTATCTTCCTTCATTCTAGCAGTATATCCTCTCTATATCCATTTGAGTTAAAAAAATATAGTGATCCCTTCACAAGCCTTAAGAGGACCTAGGTTTAGTAGGAGGTTAGGCTCCTATATTTTTAGACAATAGGCATGAGACATGAGCGGGGTTGTCCGACTTGCGTGATAGTCGCCTATATCCCCAGAACAAAGGTCTGGTACTCATTTCTGTTAGAGGCTCATTCATCTCCAAGGTCACGCTAAAACCAGAAGGTTTTAAAAATTCTCACCCAACCGGGATTCGAATCCCCGACCTTCCAGCTTGCAGATTACTTCCACTTGAATTATAAGTTATTCAGTTATTCAATTTATACTGCAAATACTCAAAGTTTGTATAGTGTGCTATATATAAATCTTTATTTATAAATGCACGCGCACACACATACACACACAGGCCTATATATATAAAGGGTTCAATAACATAATCGGTTAAATCACTTTTTGTGGAAATGGAGTTGGAGGTACCATTATATTCTCCATGGAAAGAAATATCTGTTAAATTTCTAACAGTTTAAGAAACAGGCTAGTCGTAGTTTTATTTACATTCAATGTCTGTCTTACAGGTAAAGAAGTAGGCACTTTGTATATTAAAAGTGCTTTTCCTCGATTTCAAAGAAAATTGATTTACCTGGTTCTTTTTCCTTTACTCTTCATATGAATGATTAAAAGTTAAAGGAAAAACCGTAAACACTTTTTAAGGAAAAAATCAGTTACTCAAAGTATAGTAGTAGCCATATAAACATATATCCTCTTATTCCATTAGGAGTGTAAGACATTTCTGAAATACTTTCATTGAGTATGTTTTCTAGAAAGTTTTAACTTCACTCAAATTTTTGTCAACCATCTTTGCTTAATCTATAACCATTCTTCTTCAAATATCCCAAGTTTTGGTCTTCCTATCCTCTACTTACTCTAAGGTTTCCTTTCTTATGTTTTTTCTATAACTCCATAATTCTTCCTCAGATATTATCCTGTCCTTTTTTTATTATTTTTAATTTAATTTATTTTACAATGAAATCTTCTCCATAAAAGTTCCACAGGGATCAGATAGGCCTAATTAATATTTTATGTCTTCTTTCGTTTGTTTGTATGTATGATTGTATGATTGTATATATATATGTTCATAGTAATTTTGCCCGAGAGCAGGTCTTTTAGTGCAAACATTGCATTTTCATTCTATGCTTTGCAGCTTTCCACATCGGTGAAGGATGATGATGATCATGATAAGGATGATGCTGATGGCCGGATGATTTCCGGGGTCAATTGGGCCATACGCTCCTTGACATTTGTCTTGCATGTGAGCAAAAACCTCGAAAAAGTCTCACCCAAGAGCCTGTCCCGACCGGGAATCGAACCCAAGTCCGCAGCATGCCACAAGGCAGCACGCTACCTCGAGACCATATCGCAGGACTATTTATATGTGTGTGTGTGTGTGTGAATATATATATATATATATATATATATGTGTATATATATTATACGTCAAGAAATGCGGACATGGGTTCAACTGGGGTAAAATTTTCCGGAGGTCAAATAGTCCCCCATTCGGACCTCCGGGCGGGGACTACTTCAGGGAACCCATGCCAAAGGCTCAAACACAGGGACATGTTCCTAGGAACATGGAATGTTAGGACTTTATACAATAGCGGAGCACTAGAGATATTAACGCGGGAATTAGATACATCACACTTGGATATAGTCGCTTTACAGGAAGTTAGGTGGCCAGGAGAAGGTAGTTAGGAATCAGGAAGCTTTGCATTATACTATAGGGGTGCAGAAAGACCTGCATTTGGAACCGGTTTTTTAGTCAGAAGGAGGAACCTATCCGCTATCCGAGATAATAAGTTTGTTAGTGATATGGTACATAATTCTAAAGGGTAAACAACATGATTTTATAATTGTAAATGTACATGCCCCCACAGTAGATAAAGATGACAAGATCAAGGATGAGTTCTATGAAGAATTAGAATGCTTATTTGATAGCCCTTCACGATATCATATGAAAATTATCTTAGGAGATTTCAATGCAAAAGTGGGGCGGGAAGATATATTCAAACCAACAATAGGCAAATTCAGTCTTCATGAAGATAGTAACGACAACGGGGTTAGATTAGTCACATTTGCCACATCAAAGAATCTCATTGTTAAGAGTACAACATTTCAGCATAAGGACATTCATAAATACACCTGGACGTCCCCAGATGGAGAAACTCGGAACCAGATAGATCATGTATTAGTGGATAAACGCTGGCACAGTAGCATCATCGATGTTAGATCAGTTAGAGGGAGAGACTGCAATTCGGATCATCATCAGGTCAGAGTGAAAATCAGACAACGGCTATCGCTTATGAGAGGAACAAACGCTAAAGATGATTCTGTAAAATTTGAATTAAAAAACTTGAAAAATGATGAAATGCGGCAAGAATACCAAATAAAAATTGCTAATAGATTTGAAGTACTGGAATCTTCAGATGACAATCTGGCAAACGAAGAAGAAACTGATATAAATAAAGAATGGGAGGCTATAAGAGATACTATTAAATTGTCAGCATCAGAAAGCTTTGGTTGCTTAAAAAAGAGGCAAAACAAGAAATGGTTTGATGAGGAATGTGCCGACATTGTAAAGAAAAGAAAGCTAGCAAAAATGAAATTGTTACACGAGCCAAATGAGGTAGATTTGGAGCAATTGGGTACTATTAGACGGGAAACTAACAAGTTACTAAAGAGTAAAAAGTGGGAATATTTGAGAGAGAAGATTAATGATCTTGAAATGAATGCAAAAAATAGGAACATTAGAGAATTATATCAGGGAAATAGTATAGAGAAGAAAGGATTTCAGGCTAGAACAAACATAATTCGGAATGAAAATGGGGATATGATTGCAGATTCCAGGAGTATATTAAATATATGGAAAAGTTACTTTAATCAGCTATTAAATGTACATACAGAACAGGACATTGAGGAGGATAATTTACAGACAGCAGAAATGCTAGTCGCAGAGCCAAGTGCATTAGAGGTTGAAATGGCGATTGAAAAATTGAAGATGTATAAAGCATCAGGTTCAGATGAGATCCCAGCAGAACTGATAAAATCAGGGGGAGAAAAATTGATGGACAAGATACGCTAGTTGCTTAGTATGATTTGGGAAAAAGTAGCTCTTCCAGACGAATGGAAGGAATCAATTATCTTACCAATTTATAAGAAAGGAGATAAAACTGACTGCAACAACTACAGGGGCATCTCATTACTTTGAACTTATGAACCAGAAGGACAAAGGGTGGTACAATAATGCATGTAGAAAGAAGAAGAAATTTGTCGAAAGTAGTCTTTTAAAGTTTAGAAAAGAAAGCACAGATGAAAGCAGAAAAAATTATGCGCAAGAGAGAAAGGAATATAAAGAATTATTGGCAGAAACAAAACTAGCATGGCAAAATAAGAAATCCGAAGAAATGAGAGTCGCGACTGAAAGTGGGAACATTGCGGACATATGGAAAGCGTTAAGGGAACTCAAAGTAAAGTCCATAAATCGGACAAGAATAACGCCCGGGGAATGGAGAAGTTATTTTGATAGGGTGCTGGGAAATGAGAGGTTAAAATATAATCAAGGAAATATAGTTGAGATCCCTGACCCAATTCATATCCAATTACTGGATCAGGATATTTCGAAAAATGAAGTGGTTTCTTCCATTAAATGTTTAAAGAATGGTAAAGCACCTGGAATTGATGGAATACCAGGGGAATTCTTGAAAAATATGATATCATCCAATAAATTATCAGACGTTTTGAAAACTGCGTTCAACAAACTTTTTAATGGAGGAGATTATCCGGAAGCCTGGGCGACAGGTGTCATATATGTTATCAAAATGCAATACCATTAATTATTAACAATTATATATAAATTAATTAGTGTATAATGCTATTGTGTTATTACTTAATTGTAATATTATTGTGTTTTCTTTATGTAATTGTAAAGTTATTGCTGTTTTTTTTGTTTATTTTTCTTTACACTAGTACCAATTATTACTTTATTGTAACGGACTGTCAACAGCACGTACGGCTTACTGCCCGTGCGACCCATATTTGTAAATAATATTGTAAATATCTTATTTTTTGTCTAATAAAGTCCTACTACTACTACTTTGAACTTCGTACAAAATTCTAACAAATATATTTGTAAGCAGACTTACTCCCTATATTGATGACATTCTAGGAGATCATCAATGTGCATTTAGAAGAAACAGGTCTACAACAGATCAGATTTTTAGTATAAGACAGATTTTAGAAAAGAAATGGGAATATAATGGTACTGTACATCAACTATATGTAGACTTCAAAAAAGCATATGATTCAATTAAGAGGGAGAAGTTATATAGTATCCTGCTGGAGTTCGGAATTCCTAAAAAGTTAGTTAGACTTATACGAATGTGTCTAAATGGCACAAAGAGTAGGGTGCGTGTAGGCAAACAGTTTTCGGACACTTTTGAAATCCAGAATGGGTTGAAGCAAGGAGATGTACTTTCTCCTCTACTATTTAATTTTGTACTAGAGCATGCCATCAAATCTTTGGAGGATGAGGAAGGTCTACAACTCAATGGTAGTAATAAGCTGTTAGTTTATGCTGATGATGTAGTACTATTGACCGATAGCGAGGAGATACTAAAGGACAACATGCCACACAGTATTGAGTAACACTAAGGAATTAGGACTGGAGAAGTAAATATCAATAAAACTAAATATATGGTTACACGTAGAAATGCATTATATAATGGAAATAGATAGCTAATGACAAATGAGGGAAATTTTGAGGAAGTGGCTGAATTCAAATACCTAGGAACAATAATCACAAATAGGAATGAGATGCACAAAGAAATTAAACATAGGCTCAATTCTGGAAATGCGTGTTATTATGCATTGCAGAGACTTTTGATGTCCCAACTCCTTTCAAAAAACGTTAAACTGAAAATATATAAAACTATTATTCTACCAGTTATATTATATGAGTTGCGAAACATGGACTCTTACTTTAAGGGAGGAAATGAGATTACGAGTTTTTGAGAATAAAGTTCTTAGGAAAATTTTTGGACCAAAGAGAGATGAACAGACAGGTGAATGGAGAAGACTACATAACAACGAACTACATAGTCTTTATAGGAAGCCAGATATAATAAGAACAGTTAAGTCTCGTAGACTGCGATGGGCAGGACATGTTGCATGTATGGGGAATGAAAGACGTGCATGGAAGCTTCTTGTAGGAAAGCCGGAGGGAAAATGCCCAGTTGGTAGACCAAGATTGAGGTGGGAAAATAACATTAACTATGATTTGAGGAGTAGATTATACAGGGAATGATTGGAAAGCATTAGTTCAGGATAGGGATGTATGGAGAGCTTATGTCCGTGCGGGCATGAACCTACGGTTTCGATAGTGCCAGTGAGTAAGTAAGTATATATATTATACATCTAGTAATAATGGAGAATATAATACATATATAAGAAAAATAAGTGTTTGAATTGGATTCGCCTGCTGGTTTAATGGATAACACGCTGAGGTACAGACTCAGAGTTCCGGGTTCGAATCCCGTCCAGGCATTTATTTTTCTTATCATGACACACACATATATATATATATATATATATATAACGGGCTTCGAATATAAAACCGGACCGGCCTCGCGGATTTTCACCCGGCACGCAGTGCTGTCTCTTCCTCCCGCAATTCACCCTGCCTGCCACCCGTCCTTGAACTGTTTCTTATCTTATAGAAAATGCTGGAAATGTTGTCCTCCCGCAGTTAACAGGCATTATACCGAGTAAACACATTTAGATTGACACGCTGTAGTTCGGGCACTGTCACGTTTCTGATTTCATTTCTTATGTTGTTCTTCAGTTCTTCCAATGTGTTGTGCTAATTTCGGTAATGATTTTTGTGGTGAACGTTCCAAATTTTCGCCAATTTCGTCTAATTTTTCTTCGGTGAGAACCGTACGCCTTCACGTGTATTTCTTATTTTGTACTGAACCAGTGGTCTCAAATTTAGTCACAAGATCGTGGATTGTCGATCTGGAAGGAGGTAATTGTCCAGGGAAGTTCCGAATAAATACCTCGCGAACGTAACGAGCTGATTCGTATTTATAATAACATTTACACACATAAATGCGCTGCTCTAATGTCAGCTGACGTCTCATCTTGTCGAACGATAGTAAACTGACTAGTTCAAGGACGAGCTGCTGGCAGAGTGAAATGCGGATGAGGAGAGAGCGCTGCCTGACGGGTGAAACCCAGTGAGGCCGGTCCGGGTTTATATTGGAAGCACGGTATATATATATATATATATATATATATATATATATATATGATACACACACACACGCGCGTACATTTTTAAATACTGCTAGGCAATTTTGATCCATTGTTCAAATTGCCGCCTTTGATTTCGCGGGTGGCAGCAGGACTCCTTATAAACCCATAGGAGTTACATTCGGGTCGTGTGCAGCCAGCAAAGACCTATCTATAAGACTTGCTTTCTAGAGAAATCATTTTCCAGATAGATTGATTCTGGAATAATAATTTCTCGGACTTTGTGTGCGAGAGAATGTGTGACTGGTGCCTAGAATAGTCCTACCCTCGCATATTATAAGAATATGTGGGGATGGGAACAGTCAATCGTGTCCAAAGTGTTGACGAGTAAACGTTAGCTAAGCATTAAAATAAGATGATGATCTAAGCGAAACCCAAAGCGAGTGTAAAGAAATGAGTAATAAAATAAATTGTGAAGGGAGCAGACAATTATTTCAGTAACATCATTAACATTCTGTGGAGTAAATAAAATGAAATTGAAAAGTTAATTTTATAAAAAAAGAGGCTACGTACTTTCCAATATGACACCATTTTCGAAAATCAAACCATTATATTAATTTCTTTATTTTTTTTGTAATGTCATGAATCGTGCAGAATTTTGTTGTCACAAGGAATAAATTCGAAATTTGTATACTCTATACAAATGAATCCATAATATATATACATTTTTATATATTTTAATATTTAAATGTAATTCAAGATTAGTATCTAAAAGAATAGATATGGATATACGAGAGTTAAAAATATTGGTGGTAAGTGTCTAATAAATTACAAAACCAGAACTTCTTAATAAATATGATACTGATATTGAACTACTGTTAGGTGCTATATATGGGTCGTTCATTAACTTTTATTTACCAGGTCTCGTCTACAACTCCCAGACCTGAGAACTGTGTGTGTGTGTTTTATTTAACAGTAAAGCTGCCTTCTATCATTAGTACACTTCCTAAGTTAAGCTCTGAAATCAGTTCGCCTCTCTTTTTACTCATCTTTAGACAGACTGACCCATAGTGCCCTTTGATTTTTTCCCTATAGTTTACTAAGCATTTCACGATCTATCTGGTTTTGGCAGTTGAACGGGAACGAATAAGAAAAGGAAAAATCATAGATATAAAGGTTGAAGTAATCGAAATTGTGCCGATGACGTGGAAAAGAAAAAAAGGCTGATAGATAGCGTTTCTTTTGGACCCCGGTCAACAACAGAATAGCCAGTGATCACATATAACAAGAAAAATTCGTTTCACATTCGCCCTGTCAATTAAAACTTCGCTTCTTGTTATCATCTTTTGTTTCTTTAAGTGATTCAATGGATCCTGTAGATATGGATTTCGTAGCAAAATGAAATAAACTTTCTGAAAACGCATACTATTATGAATTACTAGGACGTTTGTTATCCTGACTCCTATACAAAATGTTAAACTAAAAATATATAAAACAGTTCCAGTTATATTATTAGGATGAAGATATTAGAAAGGATAAAATATGATGTGCATCTGACAATAAAATGAAACCAAAGAGAGAAGAACAGAGAAGAAGGAAGGAAACTTCATAACTTTGAGCTCCATTAACTTTATGGGAAAACAGATGTAATAAGAATAATAAAGTCTAATAGACTGTAATGGTCAGGGCAACTGGTACGAATGGAAAATGAAAGGGGGGCATGGGTCGTCTTTATAGGGGTAAAAATGGAAAAGCACTCAGTATATAAGCCAAGATAGGACATGTGGCACCGAATGGGGAATGAAAGGGGGACATGGAAGCTTCTTGTTGGAAAATCAGAAGGATAACGCCCAGTTAGAAGACCAAGGATGAGGTGGCAGAACAACATTAACACGATTTGAGGGAAGTAGGTTATACAAACGATGATTGGAAAATATTAGCTCAAGATAGGGATGTGTGGAGTGCTTATGTTCGAACGGCCATGAACCTACGGGCTCGATAATGCCAGTGAGTTAGTTATGTAAGCCAAGAATGAGGTGGGAGAATAATATAATCCTTATTTGAGGAAAGTCAATTAAGTAGAGTATTATTAGGAAATATTAAGTAATGGCAGGAATATGTGGAGGTTTTACGTCCGCGCGGCCATGAACCTTTAGGCTCGATATTGCTATTTAGTTGGTTAGGTAGCTAATTATGTGGTAAAAATCACCTGAACATGTCGGTCCCGGTGGACTGGTGATTATCATGTCGGTGCTCTAGGGCAGGTATCGATGGATTTTTAGGGTTTAACAATCCAGAATATTTCTTCCATTGTAAGAAAGTAAAGCCGCCGGTCCCATATAGTTGGTGTATGATACGTAATACCGTTTCATGTTGAATTAAGAGAGCTGTAAATAAAATTGTAAGATAATGGCCTCAGCCGTTAGTTTATTATAAAACCATCGACTCCCCCCCCTTAGCTATCAGAAATGTTAGATTTGTTAGCAATAGAATTTCATATGTAATTCTAAAGAGTAAACATTATTTTTCTGTAATCCATGTTATATAATGAGGCACTTGAACCAAATGACGTCAAGTATACTTCAAGACCAATACTTAGATATAAGAAACTGGAGATAGGCAACTTTTAAACATCCGACATCTGATGCCGAAAAATAAAAATATTAACTTATGAACAAATTTTAAAATTTCTCTCTATTTTAATGCGTATTGTATTAATCATTTAAGTTCACTGGGCGTTTTCCTTCTGGCTTTTTTACAAGAAGTTTCCATGCACCTCTTTCATTCCCCATTCGTGCCACATATCCTGCGCACAGCAGTCTACAAGACTTGACTGTTCTTATAAAGGCCATTTAGCTCACTCTTATGTACATAAGTCTACTCCATTCACCTGTCAGTTCTTCTCACTTTTGACCAAAAATTTTTTCCAGAGAACTTTATTTTCAAACACTCGCGATATGTTTTTCCTCTCTGAAAGTAAGAAACCCTGTTTCGCACTCATATAATATAACTAGAATAAAAACATTTTCAGTTTCAATATTTTTTTTTAACGACGCGACGTTAGGACGACAAGAGTCCCTGTAATACATAAAAGCATGCGTTTTAACCCATTCGCCTCAGAAGACGAGGTACTCTCGCCGGCTGTTAAATTATCTTCAACTCAGAAGACGAGGTACACTCGCTTAAGTGTCCTGTAATATATTTGCAGTATTTTGTACATTTATTAGCAGGATATTCTTTTTTAACTTTTATGAACAGTAGAGGAATATGTTTTGGCCTGCACCCTTATTGTGATCTCAAGAACCGTTATCTTTTGTTCGTTTTGAATTTCTAAAAATAGACAATATAATTTATGGTGACAAATCCGGTTTCTGGGGAAATGCATTGAGCATTTAAACCTGAAGCGAATGGGTTAATAGTTGAGTATGTGTTAAATTTCAGTCTGCATATCATTCGTATTTGTAACTGATTGCTCCAAGGTTTTACAAATAATAACAGTAATAATAATCATCATCATCATCTGCATTCATGGATCAGGTCTGTTGACCCGTTCCGACTTCCGCCCATGTCTTTCTAGGTCTGCCCACATCTCGGGTGCCTTTAGGTTTGTATTTTGTTATTTGGGTTGGATATCTATCTTCATTCATTCTGTCTATGTCCTGCTTCCATTTTTGTCTATATGTATCTATTTTATCAGTTATTGCAAATATTTCAAGTTCCTGTCTTATTTCTGTGTTCTTGATTATATCTTCCTTAGTGAAGTAATAATAATAATAATAATAATAATAATAATAATAATAATAATAATAATAATAAAAGGATAGCGTAAACAGAAAACAATTCTTAAATGTAATCAACCAAACATATTAGGCAAATTGATGATAGATTGCCTAGCATGTGCTGATGATCTAGCAATCTTAACTCGTGACATCATAACAGCACATAAAGAGATTGAATTATTAAACAACATTGCAGAGAAAGTTGGTCAGCAGACTTCTTTTAAAAAACCGGAATACATTTCTTGCAATAAACAAGCACCAAAATACCTGGAAACCAAATATGAAAAAATTAAACGAGATTCACAAATTAAATATCTTGGTGAAATAATTCAGGAAAATGGAATCGAAACTAAAGCCAACAAAATAGATGCCTAAGAATAGAAACATAAATTCGGCTTACTCACGACATCTATAATAAAAAATGCATATATTTACATACAAATTTAAGACGTTATAACGCTGTAATTAACCCAGAGTGCCTCTATGGAGCAGAAACATTTTTGAACACAATATATATATATATATATATATATATATATATAAAGCGTCACTGCTATAAAGTAAAATAAATATTCTCTTTAATTTGCTTACTTGATATAGTCAGCTACTAGATGGCAGTGAAGACAGTGTTCTCGCGACATCTAGTAATAATGGAGAGTATAATACATATATAAGAAAAATAAGTGTTTGAATTGGATTCGCCTGGTAGTGTAATGGATATCACGCTGAGGTACAGACTCAGAGATCCGGGTTCGAATCCCGTCCAGGCATTTATTTTTCTTATCATACCATATATATCCAAAGTATAGTAAAAAAGCAAAAGTATAATAAATATTTTAGATCCACAAGTCATAGTTGAAGCATATAGACTCAAAAGTAAAAAAAAGAAATGCAATTATATACAGACATTCAGAGAGATATTAGAAAACAAAGGTTACAATTGAATGGGCACATTAAACGAATGAACTCAAACATACTTTAAAAACAAATAATAGAAACATACGAAAATAGAATTAAATCACAAGTGGATACTATATTATGGATTGGTGAAGTGAAAAATAACTTAGAATTGGCAGTAATTACTCAAGAAGATATCATAAACAGATATATCTTTAAAATGAAGATGTACAAGTGGTGGATTGACCAAGAGGTAAACCCAAGAGAAAACTGGAACAACATGGACAGAAGTGAAAATGGAAGCCCTTAGCAAAAAATGAGGGAAATATGGAGTAAAAGAAAACACATCTAAGTACTTTGCATAGTCTTACATAGACTCATTCGCATTAATAATAATAATAATAATAATAATAATAATAATAATTAATTAATAACAATAATAATAATAGTTTTATTTAATTGGCAGTGTTAAGGCAATAATATATTATATTTCACTGAACCAGCAAACTAATACATATAAAAAATGAGTTTATACATTGCAGTTATATCTGAAATTAATACTAAGTACTAATTTCATTCATAGTGTTCCGCTCAAGAGCAGGTCTTTCACTTCAAACTCAGCATTCTCCACTCTTTCCTTAACTCAGCTTTCCTTTTTGTATCTGCATACAAACCATTTATTTTTATATTGTCTATCGTCTTATGTTTTTTCTGCCTCTGACTTTCTTTCCGTTGATAATTACTTCTAAGGCATCCTTCAGCAGGCAGTTTCTTCTTAGCCAGTGACCAATCCCAATTCCTTTTCCTCTTCTTTATGATTTCCAGCATTATTCTTCCTTCACCCACTCTGTCTAGCACATCTTTATTTCTTACTTTGTCCGTCCATTTTATACTTTCCATTCTTCTCCATATCCACATCTCAAGAGCTTTCAGTCGCTTTTCCTCATTCCGTCGTAATGTCCAAGTATATGCAACATACAATGCTAGACTCCACACAAAGCACTTCACTAGCCTCTTCCGTAATTCTTTTGCCAAAGGTCCTCAGAAAATGCTTCTCTTTAAGTACTAATAGTAATGAATAATTGAATAATTACGCCGTAGCGTAGTGGTTAAGGCACTGAACTACAAGCCGGAGGGTCGAGGGTTCAAGTCCCGTTGGGGTCAGGATTTTTAAACTGACCCAAACCCTCTGGCGGCACTATGGCCCTGGGGTCGACTCAGCCTCTAACTGAAATGAGTACCAGACGCTTGTTCTGGGGGTAAAGGCGGCCGTCACGCAGGGCTGACAACCCGGCAGACATAAAGTGCCGATTGTCTAGTAAAAGTGGGAGCCTTAACCCCCTACTACCCCAAGGGCCTCCGGCCCTCTTGTGGGATCACTTTACTAAGTACTACTAACATAAAAAAATAATAAGAAATGGACAAAATACTTAATGAGAATGAACAACGAAAGTATACCAAAAGAACCTCCCTGTATAATCCCAGAGGAACAAGAGATGTTGGCCGACCACGTAGAAGATGACTCCACTTTTAACTTCGCCGGATCAGGCTGCATAGCCTAAACCTTGTAGTAGAAGAAGAAGAACATAAAAATAATTGCAGTTGTTTAAATGTTCATGTAGGCCACAAATAATTTTTCATTTATTAAATAAACTCACGGAATTAAAAATTAACAAAAGTAAAACAGTAGTTGATATTTCAGAAATGTTGTAAATAAATTCATGAACTAGTTGTCTTCTTTACATATATTTTTAATACAAATAATTAATAGATGTTAACATCCCTCGATAAGAAATCAAATAATATTTCCAGAATGTCATACAAATGAACTGGCGGGCCTTTTAATGCGGATCCACCTCTGGAAGACGCAGCCGGACATATGGAAATTGAGGACGCACTTGCACCACATTTGGGGCAAATACATTTGAATAATCCCGGGGATGTTGGTTACTGAAACACCATTCCATTTCCAGTGGTTTCAGATAGAGACAGAGAACAGAATCCTCCAGGCTTCTTACATCAAATTCTACCCATCTACATTCTGTTGCATCTTCTCTTACTCAGTCTTGAAACCTCAGGTACACTTGGCTCAAACATGTATTTGGATAAAGAAAACATTGTAAGTTTTCCGTTTTTTTTTTAGATCAATCTTAACTTTTCAAGTTGCAATTTATAATCTTCCACTGAACACGCGTTTAGAAGTCATGTTGTCAGTAGTCTGATTTTTTTCAATTAGAAGTAATTATTGGGGGCACGCCGTAGGGTAATGGTTAAGGCAATACGCTTACAAGCCTGAATGTCAAGGAATCGTGTCCCGGTGTGATCAGGATTTTTAAACTGGCCCAAAATCTTCTGGCGATATTATGGTCCTAGGATCGAATCAACCTATAACAGAAATGAGTACCAGATACTAGTTCTGGGGGTAAAGGCAGCCGTCATGCAGGACTAATAACCCGGCTGACATCAAGTGCCGATTGTCTACAAAATGTGGGAGTCTTAACCTCCTATGCAAATTTAAATTGGCATATCCAAGTAAAACAAACATCTAAAAATATCTTCTCCATAATGCATTCCCTAAAGCGTCTCAAAAATGTTCTTCCTACAGGTCTTTAAAGAATTTTAATTCAAACCTTAGTGATGCCGCATTTTGACTATTGTGACGTTCTACTAACTGACATGAGTGACGGATTGTCGGACAAACTGCAGCGTGTCCATAATATGTGTATCAGATTCATATTTAATGTTCTAAAATACGATCACATTTCTCCATTTTTCCACGAATTGTCTTGGCTACATCTAAAAGAGAGAAGAAAATCGCATTGTCTTATTTAAGATCCTACATATCTTGATTCCCAATTATTTATCATCTCGTTTCCAGTATCAATCCTCAAACCATAACTTAAACACAAGATCACAACATAGTCTCTTGCTTAATATACCGCAACATAGGACATCACATCACTCTATGTCATATACTAACTTCACTTCTCGCAACCACAAGAAATAAGGGGCTGCCGGACATTGGCAATTTTTAAAAGAAATCTAAATTTATGTTTGCTCTAATCTCGACTTCATCATTACCCAGTGTAAGGTTATATATATATATATTAATTGGTGTTTCTCGTATAATTTATCATATTCATACTTATTATTATTATTATTATTATTGTTATTATCATTAATATATTATCATTATTATATTATTTATTATTATCGTATTATTATTGTTATTATCGTATAAAATGTTTGTACATGAAATTTACATTGCTACATTTAATGTATCTTTAACTGCTTATAATTAGTATAGTGTATATCTACATGTATCAAATATTTATTTGTATTTGTGCTGGTTGAGTGGAAGAGAAGGCCTTATGGCCTTAACTCTTCCATAATAAATAAAACATTATTATTATTATTATTATTATTATTATTATTTTATTATTATTATTATTATAAGGGCCTCCTAAGGTCTGTAGTGGGATCATTTTACCTTTACTTTTAGAAGTAACTATTTCTATCAGTTGGCCGCGATGAGCTAGTAGTTTTGGTCCTTGCCTCTAGCTCCGAGGGACGCGGTTTCAAACCAGGCCGTTGTCAATCGATTTTTTAGGATGAAAAAATCCAAGGAACGAGTCCTCCTTGAGGGACTTCAAGCCATGGATCCCGAGTCTGAAGATTTTCAGGCTCGTAAAAGAACCACACGTCTGAATAAAAAGGCCTCTGTGCAAAATTACCGACCGTTTTCCATCCAGTATTATGTAATTACCCACTAGATATCTCATCTAGGAGATAGGCCGCTCCCTAACATGTATGGGTAAATGAGCATAACCGAATTAACTTGGTCAATAAGTTCCCATTAGGGAGCGCCCTTATCATGGCACAGGGAAGGAAATAACTTTAAGAAGAAGAAGTATATCTTTCTTCCTCCTAGCCATAAAATCAATCGCCAGTGAATGCGTCGTCAATGACCGCAGGGTCCAAAAAGAACAACGAAAAAAACAATTTCAGATATTGGCCAATTTTAAATTGCGCCAACGGTACTCCGAGACACTGTATTCTACGCAACCAACTCATGGGTTGCATTTAAAATTAATTTTGAACCACAATGAGATTATTGTATAATAAGTTAAAATAATAAAATTTGGACCAGTTGTCCTCAACAAATACAATTATATGAAATATTGTATTTTAATGATATTTTATTTGTTGAGTCATACTAACATATCTGGTACGATTTTTATTATTTTAACCTTTTAAATTATACATTTTGAAAATTAGGTTAAGTTCTGAATGACTTCCACAGACTCAGAACGTATTATTCAACAGATGATACATATATATCGCAGTCTCATTTAAAATACAAATGTAGTACGTATAAAGCAAAAAGAATAATTGAACTTAAATTATTACATGAATAATAAAGCTGGTAAATGATAAGTCAAGACCTGATCTCGAGATTATAGTATGATATAAAATGGTATACAATAAGGAATGGAAGTATCAGAAACGAATTATAGCATATAGGCTTTTCGTACGAAGAAAAATTAAATTGAAGACATAGGGCTAAAACGTCGCCTAATACAGACATCTAGTAATTACCTAAGATCTTATTGGGATGAGAAAGACTAATAACATTTTGCTGAGAGTCTCTAATTTAAGCTTGAGATTCTTTTTACGAGCCCAAAAATCTTCAGACTCCAGCCCTTCCCGGAGGACTTTTCCTATGTATGTTTCTATCGACCCCAGCCTGGTTTGAACCAGCAACATTTAGGGCCAGAGGTAAGGATCTTAACCTACCACCGAGGTTGAAAATAGTAATAATACGAAGCATTAAAGGAACTAATGAATTTCCGAATCTACCGATTACAAATTGGTATAACTATAAATACAATTATGATAAAACAAGGGATGCTACAGTGGCATTATAAATTTTATAATCTCCAATAAGGGATCCTCGCTAACAATAATGTGTTTAAATGCATTCTCTGTATACATTTTTACATTTTTAATTACTATTATCATTATAAACACATATTTAGAATCATTGCAACAAAATACAGAATAACATGAAAACCTCAATAAACAGAACCGAATCGAAGGTAATATCCAAGTACCCACGCCGTGTTAAAATAGACATGGAAGGGAAAAGTATAGAACAGGTCATGGAATTCAAATATTTAGGAATATACATTAATAGCAGCAACATAATAACGCTCCAACAAGCAAATAATGTGAACAAAATATTGGGATGTTTAAACAATACTGTTTGGAAAAATAAAAATGTGATAATAGATACAAAAGTAAGAATTTACAAATTTAACAAAAGACCAGTTTTAACATATGGTTGTGAATGCCGAACAGAAACTCAAAAAATAAAAATAAAAATCAATGAAACAACCGAAATGAAAGTTTTAAGGAAAATTGTAGGAAAATCGCTGAGAGAGAAAACTGGCAGCTCTGTTATTAGAGAAGAATGTGAAATTGAATCTATAAACCAAACTTGGATGACAAAGTACCAAGCGATGTGATGACTGCTGTCATTAGATTATTTGCTGTAGAATTTAGATTCCAAAATGGACAGTCGCTTGTTAATGAGACTAGAAATGATGTTACAAGCGGAATTAAAACCACATGCATTGCAATTATCTTGTTCCAAAAAAATGTAAAATTTTACATTCTGAAAATCAGAATTTAACATCCACAACAGATACATACCAACAAAACGTAAATTATACAGCCACATCGAGACTGTTAACCTACCAATATACTGAAAGTTCGGTATCTTCTTTTATAGAAGCAATGAAGCAATTGAAGTTTTCCTCATGAAAATATTTTTGAGAAATATATATATATATATATATATATATATCCCCTCCGAGAATTTATTTTTCTTATCATGTCATATTTAAGCTTGCATTGCTCAATGTCAAAAATTTAATTATAACATCGATAAAGCGTCACTGCTATAAAGTAAAAATTTTCATAAGTAATGCCACGAGCGATTTCCAATTTATCTACAGAATTTGGAAATCAAGAGGACTATTTAACGAATAAAATTAAGCTGTTTACTCACAAGTCATTATTTAACTATAGATATTTCAAAATATTTATGTATTTAATGTAAACGGCGATGTTTGAAAACAAATGTGAAACGATAGGTAAGCTTCATTTGCTTCTTTTGTTTATCACTGCAACCTGATCATACCATTTATTGCCAAAGGAACGCAATATTGTAAAAATGCTCTCTAGTGGAGAAAAAATGAAACCCATCAAACTCTATATTAATTCATTTCTGATGTATGATGTAAATATGACAATTATATTTTTCTGGATTATTACCTGAAAAAATACATTTAAGAAAGTGCAAAGAGTGGTTTATTTTTTTGGTGGTATAATAAATTGCTACAAATGTTTTTATATTAACTAGCGCTATGTGTTGACATCTATGCACGATATATACAATCTGGTAGCCGTATTTCTTACAGGCTCAGTCACTGCAAAATAATGGTCAGACCGGTTCAGAATATTAAAAAGGAGGAGCTTTCTTTAATGTGGTAAATTTAACACTGATAAATATTTCGTGAAACGACGTCTCTGATTGGTTGTAAAACAGAAATCATTCAAACGTGATTGGTCATTGACTCCCATTTGGGGCATGAGTTAAAATAGTCTCTTTAATTTGGTTACTTGTTATAGGAGCTACTAGGTGGCATTGGAGACCGAGTTCCCGCTACATCTCGTAATAATAGAATATATATATATATATATATATATATATATAAGACAAATGAATGTTTGTACTAGATTTGCTCGATAGCGTAGTCGGTAAAGCACTGGGGTATTAATCCAGATGTCCGGGTACAAATCCCGTCCGAGCATTTATTTTTCTTATCATGCTATATATAAGTCCACCGCTGTGGTCTCGAAGTAACGTGCTGCCTTGTCACGCAGCGGGGCCGGGTTCAATCCTCGGTCGGGACAGTTTTTCTGGTTGAGGTTTTTATCGGGGTTTCTCCTCATCTTTAAGACAAATGTCCCCGAAATCATATGGCCATCATCATCATCATCCTTATCATTATCATCATCATCATCCTTCACCGGTGTGGAAAGCAACGGGAAGCTACCACACCTAAAATTCCCTAGTAAAGCTGCAAAGCATAGCATGAAAATGTTATGATTGCAGTGAAAGACCTGCCCTCCGGCAGAATTACTATTGAATTGAATATATATATATATATATATATATATTATATATATATATTGTATATTTGTTGTCTGTGTTTGTGTTCCATTAATGCTCTAGAAACTCAATATTTTGTTCATCGGAACCAAACTTGGCATAAAGTAATTATTTTTAAAAACTAAAATAGAGTTCGTTAACCAGCAAAATAGGACTATTAGGTGTAGGAGTTCACCTGAAATTAAAATAAAAAATTGCTCTAGCGGTAAAAAATGTTCGATGTTTCTCAACGAAAATCAGTATATGCTATTAAATAAAATCGGGCAAAAAATCAATGAAATAAAACCATTATAAGCGAGGGTTTACCTGAAACGTGAAATTAAAAATTGAGTCTCTCTTGTTTAATTGGTCGCAATGTATAGCATACATTTTAATTAACTCTTAAATTTGGCAACGTATTCTTTAATATTTATTGGTTTAATTTGTTACATTTTAAAAATAAAATAATGACAAAATAAATCGTTAGATACCTGTATTACTTGAATTTGTTTCAACTTATACAACAATATGCAAATAGGTTATGGATAATTTGTTTTCAATGCGGCCCAAGACTTTTAAATAAGCTGGCAACAAAAATTGAGTTTCTTCCAATATAGTAAAAATATATGCTATTAATTCAGACAGGTGAATGAAAAAGACTGCATAAGAGTGAATTACGTGGTCTTTGTAGGAAGCCAGATATAATAAGAACAGTTAAGTCTCGTAGACTGCGATGGGCAGGACATGTGGCTCGAATGGGGAATGAAAGACGTGCATGGAAGCTTCTTGTAGGAAAACCAGAAGGAAAACGCCCAGTTGGTAGACCAAGAATGAGGTGGGAGAATAACATTAACTATGATTTGAGGGAAGTGGATTATACAGGGAATGATTGGAAGACATTGTCTCAGGATAGGGATGTATGGAGAGCTTATATCCGCGCGGCAATGAACCCACGGGTTCGATAGTGCCAGTGAGTTAGTTAGTTTATAGGAAAAGAAATATGTATTCCATAAACCGGCAAAATGTGACTATTAATTCGACTTTCTGAGGAATTCGCATAATTTACGCTGTTCCTGCATGACGAACTTCTTAAATTTGTTTGCTCTGTCCAAGAGAATTCCGAAAGAAGTAGATATTGACCTTGTAAACATTTTCATGTTTTTTTTTAATTTTTCATATACTATCGCTTCACTATGTCCCGCGCCGTAGCCGAGTGGTTAAGGGAAGAAGCCTTGGCGCAGAGCTACGGGACTTGCGCTGGTTCGAGTCTCCATGGGGAAGAAATTTTCTCATGGTATTTCGGCCAATATGGGTCCGGTGCCCACCCAGCATCATGAGGCGTTTGGGTAGCTATATTAAGTAGCGACTCCAGGTTGAGAAGACCAGCTGTAACGGCTGGGCGACCCGACATGCTGACCACATGTCACCCCTACACTGGCTTATGATCGTCTAGCTCTGTAATAAACACATATGGATGTGAGGCCACGAGCCGGATGTAGGCCAAGGACATTCCAGGCCTGTAGCGCTTGGAGTTTTTTATCGCCTCACTATGATGTTTGTCCAGCAGCTCGCTTTGTTTCCCCACAGCTGTTATATATAATTAAATACAAAGATGCCGACTACCGCCATTATAACCATTCCGCATGTTGATCATTGTCAAGCATTGTCGCGGGCACCCGCTTTTATATAAACAGACAATAATACCTTCATTGATCCTATATAGTAGACATCGAAAAGATCAGACAAAAAATATATATGTACACTGGTAAAAAAAAATATGGGATATTGTGAAATACCTAAGAACGCTGGAAATATCTCCTAATTTTTTGACATTATATGTATGTATATACAGGGCTTCCAATATAAAACCGGGCACGCCTCACGGGGTTTCACCCGTCAGGCAGCGCTCTCTCCTCGTCCGCATTTCACTCTGCCAGCCGCAGAGTGTCCGGTTTTATACTGGAAACCATATATATATATATATATATATATATATATATATATATATATATATAGGCCTATACACACACACACAGACACTCAACGGTATTCGAAGCAGAACTCACGGCGATAGGAGCAACAGTGAAACAAGTAGTATACAGGACAAAAATAAAATAAAAATAAATTGTAATTTTACCGGACTCCAAATCAGCAATATGGGCATTAAATAATTACAAAAACACAATGCCACAATGCAAGAAATTATAAGTATATTATACAGAATTCTAGTGGAACCTAGAAAATCAGTATTAACAACAATGGATACTCCCCCACATTGGAATGTAAGTGGAAATGATCAGGCAAGAAAGGCACAAAAAATCCGGAACATGAAATAAGAAAACTTAACGAAGTAAAAACAATCATACAATAATGTAATCAATCCGAATTAAAAAAGAAAAAAAACTAGCTGGCAAAAAATTTGCACAAAAATAGCAAAAACAATCAAGGAAAAACTCACGGCACTTTTTAGACTACAAATTTGATAGGAATCAGTCCAACTGATTTATGTACACTTACCGGCAAAAATAATAGGCCGACTCTTGATCTCGAATATTTGAAGTTCTAACGCGCGATTCACACGAGTAAACTAATTGCACAGTAGAGCTACAATACGTTTCCCTTCTTCCTTTGAAGAGCATTCTTTCAAAACACGACAAGTCAACGAAAGCTTAGCTTAGTGGCTTGATTCGTATGCAAGTGGTCACAGGTTCGATTCCCGGTGAGGTTAATTTTTTAAATTGTTAAAATGCTTTCTATTTTATTCTGTATGTCAATTCTTAAAGAAAAAGTACTAACTATTTGGAAGTATTACTACCATTATTATTAATATTATTATTTATGTATTATTTTTTATTTGTATTTAGATTTACAGTGTAATATGACATCTTCCTATGCACAAAGCTTTTTAAATTCTTATCTTCTTTCTCCATTCTACTCTATCTTCTCATTCCAATTCTTCCAGACCTAGCTCCCTAATACCTCTTCTTACATATCCATCCATTTAAATCTAGGTCAACCTCTCTTTCCTTTTGCAGGTGGAATCCATTCCAAAGCTTGACTGGGTAATATTTTCTCTGACATCCTACGTATAAATCCATACCATTCTAGTTAATTTGGCAATGAAGGCAAATGTGAAAAATATAGTTATAACATCTAAATATACAAGCGTTACTGCTATAAAGTAAATATTCTCTTTAAAATTTGTTACCTGTTATGGTGGCCGCTAGATGGCAGTTGGAACGACTTCCCGCTACCTCTCGTGTAAATTGAGAATACTACATATATAAGAAAAATAAACGTTTGTGTTAGGATACGTGATTGGCTCAGTTGCTTAGAGCGCTAAACGTACAGAGTTTAGGGTTCAAATCACGACTGAGGCATTTATTTTCTTTTCATATCATGTTTGCCTTCATTGCCAAATGTCAAAAATATAGTTATAACATCCAAATTCATTATATATATATATATATATATATATATATATAATATATATACGTCCACCGCTGTGGTCTCGCGAGGTTAGCGTGCTGCCTTGTCACGCAGCGGGCCCGGGTTCGATCCCGGTCGGGGCAGTTTTTCTGGGTGAGGTTTTTATCGGGGTTTTTCCTCACCTGTAAGACAAATGTCAGGAAAACTTTAAGCCCAAACGGTTCCCGAAATCATATGGCCATCATCCTTACCATTATCATCATCATCCTTCACCGGTGTGGAAAGCAACGGGAAGCTACCACACCTACACAACTCCCTAGTAAAGCTGCAAGCATAGCATGAAAATGCTATGATTGCAGTGAAGGACCAGCCTTCGGGCAGAATTACTATGGATGGATATATATAGGCCTATATATATATATATATATATATATATATATATAGACAGAGCGAGGGAGGGGGAGAGATATGAATGGCATGACTAATAATACATCATTTTTTAAAACTAAATCCATGTGATATGTTACAAGGAATTGATATATCGGCTATAGAACTCTGATGTAACATGATTAGATGCTTGTAAATGTGCATGTTATCAGCTGATTTACATAAACATAACAAGCTAAATAGTCGTGTCTGTGTCACTGCCAAGTACAGAACAAGGTAATCATAATATTTTGATAGGTTACTACTTATGACGTTAGGTAGATTACTAATTTGTCAGCCACGGTGTGCTAGTGGTTATGTTCCTTGCCTGTGGTCCCATGGGTCACGAGTTCAAACCCGGCGGGGGTCTATGCATTTTTTATGACGGAAAAATCCAAGAAACAAAGTTCTCCTGGTGAGAATTTAAGCCGTGGTTCCCGAGTGTGAAGATTTTCAGGCTCGTAAAATATCCTTAAGCCTGAATAACGGGGCATCTAAGCAAAATTTACCGATCTTCATCGTCCTAGTTATACCTCAGTTGCCTAGGAGACGTCGCATTGGGTTGTTATGTTGACCACATACTTACTCACTGGCACTATCGAACCCGTAGGTTCATGGCCGCATGGACATACGCTCTCCATACATCCCTATCATGACCTAATGCTTTCCAATCATTCCCTGTATAATCTACTTCCCTCAAATCATAGTTAATGTTATTCTCCCACCTCATTCTTGGTACCAACTGGGCGTTTTCCCTCTGCCTTTCCTACAAAAAGCTTCCATGCAAGTCTTTCATTTCCCATACGTGCCCATCGACCACATACCATTCATAAATCTGTAGGATAACAAGTGTAACTAAATTAACTAGGTATATTAAATCCTAACAAAGGAGAGGTTAAGGCCCAACATTAGGCTGTTACACAATTGAATATAGATTACTAATTTCTTTGTTTATGAGCTCATCGTTCTATATGTTATTCACTGAGGTCATCCTCCACTACCCCATATTCTCAGCCTACTGGATCCAGTTTGTATCTCTAATACACGTGTTTCAATTAAACCGTGTACAAAAAAACTCTATGTAGGTGGTACTCTATTACAGATGGACCGTTTAGAAAAGCGTTTATGGTGGAAAACGTACCTTATATCCTTCTCCCAGATTGCTTGTGCCTTCTCCTCTATGCATTCCCCTCTGTCAATCATCAATCAGAATCAGTCTCTGAACTCTAGTCGGAACACTAGAACCACTACTATCTTCGTTTTCATTCGATAAAGAGAAAATTACGTTGTTCAGTTCTGTACACTCCCGATCACAATAACTGTCTTCTTTTAAAAAAACTAATATACTGTAGCCGGTCACTCATCAGCCTCCTCTAAAATGAGCAACTGAGTCGGTTAATAAATCAGAAGAAAGAAAGTAAGTTCATAAACGATTAATCAGTTAAGTGATCGAAGTAATCATCGGACTAATATCGTGTGTAGACTCATTTTAAATAGAAGAACACGTGGAATACAATTATATAATTATTATCCATAAATTAGTTAACCCAGAGAAACTGATAAGATGAATAATATGTTATGAGCAGGCGGGAGACCGCAACCCTTCTCATGAGCTCGAGACATATTCACAATACGTTAAAGATCTCTAAAATTATTTTCTCCTCAGGGTATTACATGCATTTTATTCAGCTAGTAAGATCCAACAATGCTTAAACCTTGTACTTTAGACAGCGTAAACACAATGAGAGATATATTGCCGGGGAATACTGGGGAACCGTGACTTAAACTTAATCAACTCTACAAAGCAGGCGTAGACAAAGAATATTTTAGGCTGTAAGCGTCACTCCCACTAAAGTCAAGGCTTGTGCTGCACAAACTTTGATCTCTCTGTACAGGCCTTAGATGAGAGGCGGCCCTAAAACACTTGGTGACGTCACGACGAATCACATGTCCTAAAACCTAAATGTACCAAAGATTTGCAATTTTACATTATAGGATAGGTATGATGACGTGGTGAGAAATTAGTGGGAGTCAGAGTTTACCTAATGGCCAGAACTACAGACTAAAATTAATTGTTGTGATGCCACCAGGCACGAATAGTTCACTTACTTGCGGTACCAACATCAGCACATATATTTACAGTCACTTGTGTTCATCATTGCTTGTAAGTAGTAACACGGGCACATATACTCGTTGTCTAGCGGTCAACGGCAGTAATTAAAATACTTACAAAGTTTGCAGTAGAGTCCATTGTTAATTGACTTAGTAAGAAGGCACAACAATTCACATAAGTGAAATATTCCGATTGAGGGTCTTTCCACTTTTCAGCGGTTGCCCTTTTACCAGCCGGCTGCTGGCCCTTCACATCCACATGTGTCAATCACAGAGGTAGATGATCAACAGCTAGTATAGGGGTGACATGTGGTTAGCATGTCGAGTCCCCCCCAGCCGTTATCGCTGGTTCCTCAACCTGGAGCCGCTACTTATTGTAGCTACCCAATTGCCTCATGATGCTGGGTGGGCACCGATCCCATACTGGCCGAAATACCATGAGAAAATTCCTTTCCCCATGGAGACTCGAACCAGCGCAAGTCCCGTAGCTCTGCGCCAAGGCTTCCTACCTTAACCGCTCGGCTACGGCGAAATATACAAAGCTCAATTAATAGCTATCTTAACTTATACAAACGAGCGATATTATCTACCAGTATAGGCGCGGTGTTATTAGTTAATTCACCTACGTTAAGCCTCTTCAGCATAAAAGTAACCACGTGATAACAGCCGATTGTAACTGTCTGTGAAATTGTGTGACGTGAAAGAAAATCATTAAAGTTAAATTAAATCTACATCTCTGTCATAATTTCTCTAACAACGAAACATAATCGAGTCCGCACAATACTTGCGTATCCTAAGAGAAAGTGACCCTCATCCTACCGCAACCCACTGAGCTAACCAAAATCCTCAACTAATGAGAAATCCTTTCATTATCCTGGTGCCCAATAAATCCCTTCTTTACCATTAACCAATGGAAATAACAGAACCCCTTATTAATCCTGTTGTAATAGATTGTAGACGATTTCGCGTGTTTAGCCTGTAAGTGGCCTACCGGAGACTTAGATGACGAAGACATGCTATTGTAACTGGAAGTATGCATTCTAACTACTATTATTATTATTATTATTATTATTATTATTATTATTATTATTATTACTTACTCACTGGCACTATCGAACCCGTAGGTTCATGGCCGCGCGGACATAAGCTCTCCATACATCCCTATCCTCAGCTAATGCTTTCCAATCATTTCCTGTATAATCTACTTCCCTCAAATCACAGTTAATGTTATTCTCCCACCTCATTCTTGGTCTACCAACTGGGCGTTTTCCCTCTGATTTTCCTACAAGAAGCTTCCATGCACGTCTTTCATTCCCCATACGTGCCACATCTCCTGCCCATCGCAGTCTACGGGACTTAACTGTTCTTATAAAGACCCTGTAGTTCATTGTTGTGTAGTCTTCTCCATTCACCAGTCTGTTCATCTCTCTTTGGTCCAAAAATTTTCCTAAGTACTTTATTCTCAAATATTTGTAATCTCCTTTTCTCCCTTAAAGTAAGAGTCCATGTTTCGCACCCATATAATATAACTGGTAGAATAATAGTTTTATATATTTTCAGTTTAACGTTTTTTGAAAGGGGTTGGGACATCAAGAGTCTCTGCAATGCATAATAGCACGCATTATTATTATTATTATTATTATTATTATTATTATTATTATTATTATTATTATCATTATTATTATATTCTAGAACTTGCTATATGTTCGGCATACACTTACGCTTGAGCGCAGCTATACTCACAAGGGAACTCTCAACCATTGCAAGCCGAAGCCTACCTTTCAGTTTCTCCAAGGGAAGCGTAGAGATGTACCAAGACGTTGTCCAGAAAAATATCTGACGCTTTTAACTGCAAGGCACAGAAATTAAAGCCAAAATCCAGCAATAGCAACCCACTTATTGGAGCACGTGGATATCCCTGCTTGAGTAAGAACGTGGTGAAGCGAGGCGGGACGCTACGCGGACAGCAGTTAGTGGAGGTTATTCAATCTACCAAGTCAGGAGTTTTATTACTCCTATAGTTTAAATGAGAGATTTGGCGCTGGAATTTATTGCCTTAAAGTTAAAAACGGTAGATTATTTTGAACACATCTTTGGTAGGCTACATCACGACGCTTCTCTGGGTGAAATTTCGAGATAGGTTTCAGCATGCAATGGTTAACAGTTCCCTTGTAAGTGTAAACTGAAGCGATGGCCAGTGTTTGCTGTGTGCAGGAGTTGAGGGAGACTAGAGCATGCGCAGTTATAACAGAATTTTGTCAGCGGTTGAGCTCTAAACAATTTGGAACCTTGAACTGTGACACCAAATTACGGGGATATGGTAGTCAACTTTTCTATCACATTCCTGTACATCTTTAATGTTTTCCGTCTTATTTACACACATGCATATTTACATGTACTGTACTGTTTCGTTACGTGTACCGAACAGGCTAGCTATCTGCTGCCTTAGAAGAGGCTAACTGTCTGCTAGCTATTATAGCATGTACAGTATGTAGCGCGCATAGCTAGTCTTGAACTTTCTGGATTCTCAAACTACTCTGCTATATTACAATACCTAACTGGCAAAATTCCCACCCCACAAGACATTACAAAATTACGCAGTGGAAGTATTAGGAAAAGTTAAGACCTGAATAGAGAGAACCTAGCTACGGAACACAAGCGTCAATAAGAAATGGAAAAGCTAAATTAATGCAATTGAAATATATTTAATTAATAGGATAAAACATGAATTACAAACATAATAATAGTAATGTATTAGTCTGAAAAGGCTGGAATAGTATCGGCCTGTTTCGGAACTACGACATTTGAAATCAAGTCTACGTCACAAGAAATTCAATTTCTTTCTACAATAGACCTAGTTCAGTCCTGTATGTGGTGGCGTTCGGTTCAAGAATCATGTTGAGAGTGAAGAAGGAATTACTGCATTGTCAAGCTAGGCAGATTTTACAGGGTGTTTTCGTGATGGTGTTAAAAACTTACAGGGAATATTAAAAAGGAAATGTGCATGAATTTGATATACCTTGGTCCGGAAACATCTCCTTCGTAGGTCATTACCTACACTTGTTTTAGTAAATTGTCGGTCATCAGTAATGAGGATGGATCAGCGGACTGAAATCTTGGAGTAAAATAGCAGTTCCTAAACAACACACCACGAAGGGAGCCGATACCTTTGTAAACTTAAGCAGTTCAAGAAACATGGCGTGATTTGTACCTGCTGTGCTCCGTCCGGTATCGAGGTACAAGTCAATAGAGTGCAGTCTGTGTGTACGTGCTGAAATGTATCAATCAAGCGGAATGGAATGGCGTATACGAGACACCAGTAGAAACAACAGAGGATCTATTAGTGCCTGTGACATCATCAGAGCAACTCCAGGATTGTTCGCCCAAGTACGATAGAACTTGGTACGACTTTGCTGTGCCTACATCGGAAGTGAAGGACGCCATTTTCAAATCCTGATGCAGTATCACGGCTTGCGTAAGTACTATAGAGAAATAAAGCAATAATTCGCAAGGTTCATGCTTTCACATTCAAATGTATCACAACAAACTTTAGTCTACTTGCAATGGAGATGTTTCCAGACCAGGGTTCCTTATATCAACTTAATCTTTCTTTAAAATTTGTATCATAATCATGGAAACACCCTGTATATCCATCCATAGTAATTCTGCGCGAGGGCAGGTCTTTCACTGCAATCATAGCATGCCACGCTTTGCAGCTTTACTAGGGAATTATAGGTGTGGTAGCTTCCCGTTGCTTTCCATACCGGTGAAGGATGATGATGATAACGATGATGATAGCCGGATGATTTTCGGGGACCGTTGGGCCCTAAACTTCCTGACATTTGTCTTACAGGTGAGGAAAAATCCCGAAAAAACCTCACCCAGGAGCCTGTCCCGACCAGGAATCGAACCCGGGCCCGCTGCGTGACAAGGCAGTACGCTACCTCGAGACCACAGCGGTGGACATCCTGTATGTAACGTGATTAAATTTTATGAAGTAAAATCGTTAAATTTGTTTTGGGGCATCATGCTTTACTTTTCATGTTTTGCGGACCATAGCGCTCCAAGTATGATCTCACATTTTCCCGTTCGCTAAACTAGCTCATCGTCTCGTTGTCTTCTACTTCTTCTTTTTCTGCCTTCAACTGCTCATCCTTCATAATTTTTTCTTTCCCCATTTTTTTAACATGCCAAGCCAACTCAGTTTTATTGTATCCAGAATATTCTTATCCACGTTCACAGTTTTTTCATTGTTACGATTTTTAATATTTTTCATTTGTTGAGTTTCAAAGTCAATTTATTTTCGTGATATTTGTTTTTGTCCAGTACTCACTTCCATATAAAAACACTTCAAATATATAAATTATAAATTGAAATTTTTGTTTCATATATTTTTTTTACTCCATAGATTGATTTTAAAATCATAACTATTTCTCTAACTAAATAACTCACTGGCACTATCGAACCCCTAGGTTCATGACCACGTGGATTTAAGCATTCTTATCATGAGCTAATGTTTTCCAATCATTCCCTGTATAATTTACTTCTTTCAAAGCATGTTTAATATTATTCTCCCACTTCATTCTTGGTCTAATAATGATACAGTAGAGAGGAAATATAAATGCTTTATTTAACTCGCAGAACATTGAGGACCGGAATATATTTTCAGTTCATTAAACCGGTTTCAGATTATTATATATTTATTTAAAGGTAGCAGCCCTACCACTGGACTACTTAGCGTCGGGCCAGTAACCTGTCCTAAGGAACTTCAAAACTACTTTCAAGTCTCAACACGAAAAAAGCCAGAAGGAATTGAAATATGACGACCCACAGCAAAGAAATATGGTTAAAAGAAAACGGCACAATGATATTGTAAGATATGCAACCTGGAATGTCCGAAGCATCCATGAAAAAGAAGAGGAACTAGACAGTATATTTAAAAATAGAAACATTGATATTGCAGTAACTACAGAAACTAAGAAGAAACTTAAAGGAACGAAAGAAACACAAAATTATGTACAAATATATAGCGGTGTCGACAGGAAAACCCATGGAAAAGCTGGAGTAATGATTTGGATTAATAAAACCATAAGAAATAAAATTCAACACTACACTTACTGGAATGAAAGAATATTAGAGCTTCGACTGAAAATAAATAGAGGTAATTTGACAGTTCTTGGTGTATATGCACCAGAGGAAGGCCGTGAAGAAGACAATGAAGAATTTTATAAAATATTACAAGAAATTTATAGCAAAATTAATAGAAATGATTACATTCTCATAATAGGAGATTTAAATGCCAGAGTGGGCAATGCTCAAGTCAACAATAATATTGGAACATTTGGCGAACCAACCAGCAATAGGAATGGGACAAGATTAACAGATTTTGCTATCTACAATGAACTGAAAATAACGAATACCTTTTACAATCATAGAAACATACATAAATATACCTGGCATCGTCAGGACTCCAAATCAATCATTGATTATTTCATTGCAAATAATAAGATTTTTAAATTGTTTCTCGATGTCAGAGCCTACAGAGGATATGATATTGGTTCAGATCACTACCTAGTAGAAGCAAGAATAAGATTTCCACCAAGATGGTTAAAAAAGAAAGAAACAACAACAGAGCATAGAACAAAAGTACAAGGTAAAATTATTTTATGATGACAGCATTAAATGGTTATATTCGAGAAGAATTCAGCAATATATGGCTACAACTCCAGAAAGTAATGATGTCGAAGAAGAATGGAAAAACATTAAAATGATAATTCAAAATGCAGCTAATGAAACTTTAGGAAAAGTAAATATACAACAAAGAAGAAATAGAACTCTAAAAATCTGGGATGATCAAATAAAACAATTGATTGAAGAAAAAAATGCAGCTTATAAAAATATTTGAACACAAAGAAAGTAGAAAATGAAATAGAATTCAAACGCTGTAGAGCTATTGTTAAGAGGGAAATAAGAAAGAGACATAGGAAAACATGGTTAAAATTTTGTTACACATTTAGAATCAGATTTGCATAAGCTCCAACCTAATGCCTTCAAAATATTAAAACATTTGAATAAAGATATTAAAAAATCTACCAAAATTAATTGCGGAGTAACAAAAGAAGATTTTTTCAATTATTATAAAAGTCTTTGGACTGACAATAGCTATGAAGATACAATTTTCCGAAATAATAATGAGACAGATTCCATAATATCATTGGAAGAATTGAACAATAGTTTAAAGAAATTAAAAAATGGGAAGGCAACTGGCACAGATGGCTTGAATTCTGAATTGTACAAATATGCAGGCAAACAGTTCCATGAAAGACTGTTGTCCTTCTTTAATAATGTATTCAAAAATGCAGATATACCACAAGAATGGAAGACAAGCATTGTTATAACCCCTGTTCAAGAAAGGAGACAAGAGAAAAATGGACAACTATAGGGGAATCAGTTTGTTTAAACACATGCTACAAAATTTATGCAGACATTTTAAATGGAAAATTGAAAAGTTTCAGTGAAACATTCCTTATGGAATGTCAAAATGGATTTAGGAAAGGACGATCTTGTATTGATTCAGCATTTTCTGTTAAACTATTGCTTGAAAAAAGAAGAGAATTCAACTTAGAAACACATTTTGCTTTCATAGATTTTGAAAAAGCATTCGACACAGTCAAGAGATCAAAACTCTTAAATATATTGGAAGACAGAAATATACCAAATTTACTTCGGCAGAACATACAAAATATTTACAAAGACAACACCATAAAGATTAAATTAAATAACAGATTTTCTGAAGAAGGAATTATAAATCGTGGTGTGAGACAAGGCTGCCCCCTATCCCCAACACTCTTTGCAATTTATATCAATGAAGTAATATGTTGCTGGAACAAAACATATAAATTTGGAATAAGAATATCAGAAAATAGAAAATTAAACACCCTATTGTTTGCAGATGACCAAATAATAATAGCAAATTCCGAAGATAATCTACAGAAAGGTCTGTATGAACTTAACAAAATTACAGAAGAATATGGATTAAAGATATCTACAGAAAAAACAAAAATTATGGCATTTCAAGGTGTAGATCCTGTCAGAAGTAAAATTGTACTGGACAATAAAATTTTGGAGCAGGTGAATAATTTTACATATCTAGGATGCAATATCTCATATGAAGAAGAAAAGGATGTAAATGCAAAAATATCTAAATTTTTAAGAATTTTAGGGTTAATAAATTCTATCTTCAAGCCACAGTTAGTCCAAAAGCATTCAAGACTGAAAGTGTATAAAACACTGGCTCTTCCAACTCTTTTGTATGGTAGCGAAGTATGGACGTTGAAACAGAAGGATATACAGAGACTTAGATCTGCTGAAATGAGATATCTTCGGAGGACTGCAGGATACACACTACTAGATCACAAAAAAAATGAAGACATCTTAGAAGAATTACACATGGAATCTTTAGAAAACAAAATTTCTGATTATAAGTCAAGATGGATACAACATGTTCATCGAATGGAAGATCACAGAATACCCAAACTAATGTTAAGATATCAACCTGCAGGAAGAAGAAGACCAGGACGTCCACTCAAAAGACTTCTGGATGGTGTTTCTCTTGAGGCCGAAACAGGTCAACAAATGGCCTAAATTCGTGAATGTACTATGATGATGATGATATTTATTCAATTGCAATATTTGTTGATTTAATGTTTTAAATTTAAAAAAAAGACTTTAATCTTGGTGTAGAAATTAATGGAATTATTTTCTGCTTTCGTACACCTTATATAAAACTACGAATTGCCTTTGAATGCAAAATGACATGATTTGTCTATTAAACTTTTTCTTTCCTTACTCTTAGTGTGATCTCGTGTCATATTTTGATGATTCTGTGGAAATCCGCCTCTGGATGTGATCTCCATTAGCACATCTGCTCTGACAGTGCACAAACCCTCTCTCTAAGTGACCTCCCCAACGTTCGTTCGTCTTCCCTTATCAAGATTTCAGCAGACGTTCATTCGAATAACCGCAGCTGACAGCACGAATTCTCGCACTCTCTTATATATCTCATCGGGTTCCAACCTTTATGTATTTCACTTCAGTAATGTTCATATTGTTTTGTCTTTATTTATCAAGTGATATATATATACAGGGCCTATATGCTAAAGGCCTAGTAATAATAATACTAATCATTACCAAAATTTCAATGTCGCGAGAGGTCTACAAAGACCTTGGTCTACCATCAGGTTTTTGGCCTCTTACCCACATATGTTAATCGCAGAGGTGGAGGATCATCCAGCCAGTATAGCAAATATAGGGGCGATATTTGATCAGTTTGACGAGTCCACCAACTGTTCCTCATAATCTTGGAAGGGCACGGTCCCATACTGGCTGAATTTCCTTGAGAACACTTCCCCTTATAGGAACTCGAACCAGCGCAAGTCCCATTAGCTTTGCACCAAAGTATTATGTCTTACATCGCTCGGCTACGGCGCTATACAGCAGTAATAGTAATAATAATAGCAATAATAATAATAATGATTATTATTATTATTATTATTATTATTATTATATAAATACGTATTATTACGTTTTTATTATTATACTTTTATTAAAATGGCATGAAACGTTTATAAAAAAAATCAGAATGAAGACCGCAGTAGGCAGGCCAAGAATGAGGTAGAATAATTAATCAACCATGATTTGAGGGAGGCGAAATTTACAGAGAGAGAGTGAAAATATTAGCTCAAGGCAGGAAAGACGTATGAAGAGCTTATGTCTGCGTTGAGCTCTGGGCTCTATAGTTCAGCTAAGATAATTTTATTATTGTTAAGAAATTGGGGTTCGAAGTAAACAGAAATAAAACAAAATATGTGATCACACATATAAATATATTACATAGTGGAAATTGATTGTTAATGAATAATTTATGGAGAAGTGGCTGAATTCAAATACCTAGGAACAATACTTACAAACATGAATTAGGTACACAAAGAAAATAAACATAGCTCAATTCTTGAAAATTGCAATTATGCTTTACAGAGATTCTTGCCGTCCTAACTAAAAAAAAACATTAAACTGAAGATATAAAAAACTGTTATTCTCCCAATTATATTATATGGATGCGAAATATGGGCTCATATTTTAAAGGAGGAGAAAATATTACGACCAGTTAAGAATAAAGTTCGTAGGAAAGAAATGAACATATAGACGAATGGGAAAGACTACATAGCAGTGAGCTACGTGATATTTAAGAGAAACTAGATATATTAGGAACAGTTAAAACTCGTGGTATGCGATGGGCAAGACATGTCGCGCGTATAGGGAATGAAAGATGGGCAGGACATGCCACACGTATATGGAATGAAAGATGGGTATAGAATCTTCTAGTAGGAAAAGCAGGTAAAGAACGCCCAGTAGATAGGCCAAGAATGAGATGGGAGAAATAAACATTAATCATGATTTTAAAGATCTTGTAAGACTACGAGAAGGAAAACGCCCAGTAGAGAGGCCAAGGTTTAGGTTGAGAGAATAACATTAACTATGATTTGAGGGAAGTTTATTATACAGAATACCATTAGCTCACGATAGAATAGAATAGAATAGATTTATTTTGCCTGGTGGAGTTAAGGCCATGTGGCCTTCTCTTCCACTTACCAGGACAAACATATGTTACATATGAATACAAAAAAAATACAATAATAGTCATATTAAACAATTAATTATCTGTCAAATTGAATAATAATGAAAATAATGTCTAATAATACAATGAAATTAAATACAATTAAAATTAAATGAATGATACAATGAATACAGAAAGGAATAACAGCTCGAATCTACTATACATAAAAAGAAAAGAAGAAAAAAAAATACAAGAAAGTAATAAACTACAATGAATTAATCTATGCTTTTTATACAAGGCATTAGGTAAATATATTAACAAATCTTAAAACTATTTTTATTAAATAATGAAAAAACACATTATTAATTTTTAAAAAGTAGTATTAGTGAGTTGTTTCTGTTAATAATTTTATTTTCAATTTGTTTCTGAAAGATTGTAAAGTTTGGCAGTCTCTGACATAGGGTGGAAGGGAATTCCATGTTCTAGCAAGAGAAATTGTAAAATATTTCGAATAACAGGTAGTGTGATGAGGAGGGATATAAAGGACACTGTGCTCAAGGGATCGGGTATCTAATTTATGTGTATCAGAGAGTCTAGTGAAGCGGTGTGATAAATAATAAGGTAATGATGTGTGTAATATGTTATAGAGAAGGCATAGGGAATGGATGGTTCTACGATCTTGTAGACGAAGCCATGACAATTGTTCCAGGGATGGTGTAACGTGACAAAATCTACGTATACCACAAATAAAATGTATGCAAGAATTATGAACACGTTGAAGTCTTTGGGTAAGAACAGTATTTAGGTCAGTAAAAAGAGTATCACAATAATCAAAATGGGGCATTGCAATTGTTTCTACTAAATTTTACTTAGAGCATACGGTAAACAATTCCTTATACGATTTAATGAGTGTATTATTGAGAAGATAGTTTTGCAAATGTCATGTGTTCGTTTATTCCAACTTAAATGTTTATCCATAAACACTCCTAGATTTTTTACTGTCTCACTATAAGGGATCTGAAACCCATTAAGTGACCCATGTAATACTGCATTTGTGTTAATTGAGGATAATGGTCTCTGATGGCCCATAATGATTGCTTGTACCTTTCTAGGATTTAATTGAAGTCCATATTTCTCTGTCCACGCCGTTAGCGAGTCAAGGTCCTCATTAATTTTGGTTACCGCATCATTTAAAGAATATTTGTCTGAGTGAAAGTAGATCTGTATGTCGTCCGCAAATAAATGATGTTTGCAATGTTTTAGGGAGTCAGATATGTCATTTATATAGATTGAGAAGAGCAATGGGCCGAGCACCGAGCTCTGTGGAACTGCAGCATTTCGGTAGGTCCAAGAAGAGCGTAATGTAGAATTTCCTACAACATATTGCTGGCGCTCACGAAGGTAGGAGTTGAACCATTGCGTGATACTGTCACAAAGTGAGAGGTTTTTTAGTTTAAGTATGTATGGAGAGTTTATGTCCACGCAGACATGAACTTACTCGTTCGATATGACTCTGAAAATTATTATTATTATTATCATTATTTTTTTATTATTAGTATTATTATTAATTTAAATTGTTAATTCAATTTTGGGGAAGGTAGTTTGACTGTGTGAATCTCGTATAATGTAGACTGGTGTCTGGGATAGTTTAATTTTTATTTAGAACCGTGAATAGCATGTTCAGAATTGCATTCATTGCTATTCTTGTAACCTCAACGTTGCAATGCAATTGTGTTGCAGGATATAAAATAGCTATGTCAACCATTGCTCTTCATTTGTTGCTCACCAGACCAGCGTATTCTAACTTTAATCTCACCGTCTGGTTCAAACTAATTAATCACAATATATTTAACGCAATTTTCTCTCTACTTCTATTATTTTCTTTCATTTCTCTTTGCTTTGTTTTTTCACATTTGTTTCACTTATTTCATAGGTACTGGATAGTTCACAAGGATAATTGCACATGTATTGGGTAATTCACAAGTATACTTACAACTTTTGTATATATTTTATTTATTTATTTATTTATTTATTTATTTTTATTTTATTTATTTATTTAGGCTGGTGGAGTTAAGGCCATGTGGCCTTCTCTTCCACTCACCAGGACAAACATATATTACATCAGAATATGACAATCATAATTAACTCTAATATTAAATACTAAATGAAGAATTGACCAATAAGATAATGTCTACTATATTACGATCTATAATGCAACCAGTTAATGATAGTTAAGATTAAGACTAAAACTAACAACAAATGCATACAAGCAAGATAAAATTAAATTGTTGGTACACTGTCCCTGTCTAATGTAGGGGCCTATATAAAAAATAATTAGATATAAAAAACTAATTGTAGGATTATACCATATTTAAACTAATGAAAATATTTGTTAATTTTAATATTATTTTCATAGATAATAAAATTTAATAATTATTGAAAGAACACTATCAGTGAAGTGTATAAGTTAGTTTGTTATTAAATAATTCTTTAGTTTATTTTTTAAGGATAATATATTAAAACATGTGTATTTTCCTCTTCGAACATTAGCAACAATATCAAACGGATGGATTCCAGAAAATAAAATAAAATAGAAAACCCAATTAACAAGGAAAAGTGGTCTGAAAGAAGCTATGAAGAGCAGACAGTTAACACAATGTAAATGGTTGGACAAAGAATAATGGGTTTTAATATTTCCTGAATTATATAAGTCTGATTCAATGTATAATGTACTGGTTGTCACAAAGTGTATACGCTGTATTTGAAAACTGACTCAATAATAATAACATAAGAAGATGACGGCCGATAGTGAATTGATAGTGTATTAAGCAACATGTGGGGAAATAGGATTGGTCGATGAGATTGGAATGACAGAGAAATGTGAAGGAGAATAACGGTATAGTAATTGGGGCAGGAATGTGTTGTGGAACATTGTGAGACGTGCTAAACAAATAAATAAAATAAAAGTAATAATAATAAATAAAATAGTTTTTATTTAAACTGACAGTTTTAGGATAATAAAGCTTATCTTCACTGAACCAGTAAAATAATACATACAAAATATGTGTGTATATTCATTGTAATTAACTCTCATATTAAAACGAAAGAAAACTAACATAAAACTACACTTCACGTGCTATTATATAATAGTTTTAAATTATCACACTTCATTATGAATACTTGTGTGCAAATATTTGTCTTTTATCAAATAACTCAAACATTCCAATACAAAGTAAGACCAATGTAAATATATCAGAAACGTTAGGAACGTTTGCTTGTAAGATACTATTTGACACTATTAAAATGTTTAAATAATTGTGTTTTTCAATATGAAACTATAAAATTTCAATACTAATATAAACAATTATTATTATTATTATTATTATTATTATTATTATTTATTATTGTTTAAAAGAGGATAATTAGCTGGAGCTGGATGAGATGAAGCTTAGCTCGGCTGAACACTGTTGAGGTTCTTCGGGGAGAATGTACGGAAATATAATAGGACGTTAGTTAAATAATTAACAAGTTAATAGTTCAAACAAACTAGTAATACTAGATATTTAATTCACAAGTATTTTATATTTATGCGACACTATAAATGAAACTTGTTTTCGAGCGCGGTTAAACCTGAAGTTCACTTTCCGCGTAAACGATTAACTATCAGATGTATGTAAGTATGTAATAAAAATATGTTTTCTATTAAAAATATTTGAACCTTCGACCTATATTTAGGAAGTCAAATAAATCAAACTTGACTCTACCTACTTACAGGGACACGAAAATATTCCCTAACGGAAATTTTACATCGTTGGCGTGCGTCCTAACGCCACGATTTCATCAGAAGCAATGCCTTCCATATTGAAACAAAGAATATATCCCTTCCCTCGATAGCCACATGACCAAAATGTCTCCTCTGATTGGTTAATAAATTAATACTTACTTAATACTTAATACAGGCTTTCCACTTTACAGCAGTTTGCCCTTGATTCCTGCTTTCCAGAGATTCCTATTTTCCCATTGACCATCTTTCATACCCCTCTTCATCATGGCATCATATATTCCATCACACCATGCTCTTCTACTTCTCTCCCTCCTCCTTCTGCCTGGTACCATCCAATCTAACACATGTTTAGGCCACTGGTCTTCCGACATCCGTTGTACATGTCCATACCACTGTAAAGCTCTCTTTGTTATCCTATCGATAACAGTTTCTTGTGCATCCATTTCTTGTCTGATATATGTATTTCGAATATGTTGTAGCCTGGATATTCTCATACTTCTCCGTAATAAATTAGTATAAAATATAATAAATACGATGGGACTATCTACACTTAAAAAAACATTCAGTTCAAGTAATATAATTGAATATTCTGTTATATATTTAAAAAATCATAACTGACTTCAATACATTTCTAGTATTGTAGAAATTCACAAGAATATACTAAAAGTAATTATATTTACTATAAGTAAACATATCAATATTTTTATTCTTCTTCTTCTTCCTCCTCTACGCATGAAAGCTGGCAGCTTGTTGCGTGTTCATTCACTAAGGTGCGGGGTATGGTGACGTCCTTCCATTGTAGTTGTGGTCGTCCTAAAAGCCTTTTCTGCTGAGGTGTCCAGTCACGTACTTTCTTCACTAATCCACTGTTCTCCATTCTATCTATGTGATCGTTCCAATTTAGTCTTCTATCATTTATCCAGAGGTTTATAGGTTCAATTTCACATTCTTCTCTAATAACAGAGCTGCGAATTTTCTCTCTCAGTGATTTTCCTACGATTTTCTTTAAAACTTTCATTTCGGTTGTTTCATTGATTTGTTTTGTTTTTAGAGTTTCTGTTCGGCATTCACAACCAAGTGTTAGAACTGGTCTTATGATATATTTGTAAATGCTTAATTTTGTACCTATTCTTAAATTTTTATTTTTCCAAACAGTATTGTTTAAACATCCCGATATTTTGTTTGCATTATTTGTTTGATGGAGGATTTCATCGGTTATTCTGTTACTGCTATTAATTTCTATTCCTAAATATTTGAATTTCATGACCTGTTCTATACTCTTCTCTTCTATTTCTAATTTAACACGTCGTGGGTCCTTGGATATTACCATTGATTTGGTTTTATTTGTTGAGATTTTCATATTATATTTTGCTGCAATGATTCTAAATTTGCGCAAAAGCACTTGCAAATCATCTTCACTTTGTGCAATTAGAACTGTATCATCAGCATAGTTTATTATCTTCAGCTCTTTGTTATCCTTTTATAACTTTTAGTTGTTTGATGATTTCATCCACTATTAGTGTGAACAATGTGGGACTTAGTGAGTCTCCTTGTCGTATTCCTTGCTAGACTAAAATTTCTTTAGATTTACTATTTCCATATTTGATAGTTGTACTGTGCCGTAGCGTAGTGGTTAAGCCACTGAGCTACAAGCTCGAGGGTTCAAGTCCCGTTGGGGTCAGGATTTTTAAACTGACCCAAACCCTCTGGCGGCACTATGGCCCTGGGGTCGACTCAGCCTCTAACGGAAATGAGTACCAGACGCTTTTTAATTAAAATATATGTATATTTGATAAAAATATTCTCGAAGAATTTGAAGCTAAAATATTAATAAATTTATTGTTTACATTAGTTTTTTTAAGTATTTATTTTATTATGAATGAATTAATTTATTTTATCGAATGGGTTCCTATAATATATGTGTAATTATTATAATATTCATAAAGGTTCCGGTTGGCCTTAAATTTCTATAAACGTTTTATCTTTAAGGGGGGTAGAATTTAAGTTGGAATATATCTAGCTTGCAATTATCAATAATTGCAATTTTTACTTGTTCTGGGGGTAAAGACGGCCGTCACGCAGGGCTGACAACCCGGCTGACATAAAGTGCCGATTGTCTAAAAAAGTGGGAGCCTTAACCTCCTACTACCCCAAGGGCCTCCTGAGGCCTGTTGTGGGATCACTTACTTACTTACTTACTTACTTAATACATTTTCTTTGATGATTGCAATGAGGTTTTTGGATACATTCTTGTTTTCTAATGTCATTTTCTAGTATGTCATTTAATCTTACCCGATCAAATGCTATTTTCAGATCCACAAAACGTAGGAAGACTGGGATGTTAAATTCGATACCTTTGTCTGGAGTCTGTTTTAATATGAAAATGGCATCTGTGCATGATCTTCCTTTTCGAAATCCTTGTTGTTCATCTAGAATATTAGTTTAAAAGTCTGTTCAGATTCTTCATTCTTCATTACATGTTTCCAGCTTTAGCTGATGACACGATATTGCAATGGGGCTGCATTGGTGTATTTGCAACTTATGTGGACATTTCTTAAAAAATTTTGGTAGCAACCTAAATTCTCGCATCCCATCAAGGTGAGTGCCCATGATGTTGCTGCTAGTAGTTTTTAAAGAAAATATAGAAATATAGATGTAGAGAAGAGAAAGTTGGAAAATATCTCTAATGTTCTAATACCATCAGAATCGAAGAAAACAAGAGTTACCCAATAGAGGCTAAATAGGAAAAATGATAAGGAAGGGAGACTGAAACTGAAAAGAAATGAATCAGTCTCGGTCTGTTCACAATACTTAGAACATTTATGAAACCATTTTAAATATTCTTATATGAAGTAAATATCCGGTTTCATATTATTATTATTATTATTACTATTATTATTACTATTATTATTGTGCTTATATTGATGATGATGATGATGATAATGGAGGCTTTAATGTGTATTACTATATTAATTAATTCTAGAATTGTGTATCGGTGTGTTTAGAAGAAAAGTGTCTTATGCTAATTAAATTCTAACGAGGGGTTTGGCTTGAATATTGAGGAACATTAATAAAAACCCCAATAATTTTGATGGCCATCATTCATAAAGAATTTGAAACAATTAGATACAAAAATATTAGCAAAGGAAGAAGAACATTTATAGAGAATTTGGAGATGAAATCTTCTAAATACGAATGCCATCTTATCCACCTCGTCCGAAACTTACACTTATTGAATACATTTCAAAACTCTTCCTTATTTATTTGTCTCTATTTAGTTATTTATTATTATTATTATTATTTTATTATTATTATTTTTTTATTATTATTCATTTTATTGTATTAATTTTATTGTTATTAATTTTATTATTAATAATTTTATTATTATTATTTAATCTCTTTCTTTTTTATTAAATCCGTGGCATTTAATTTTTGGGTGTGCATTGTGCATTTTTAGAAGAAGAAGAAGAAGAAGAATAAGATGACCAAAAACAATGTGGATTGATGGTGTTTTGAGCAACATGAGAGGACAAGGATTGGACGATATGAATTGGAATGACAGAGATATATGGAGGAGAATGACAATAGAATAATTGAGCACAGAAAGAAGATGTGAAATATAGTGAAACCTGCTAAATAAATAAATAAAATTTAACATCTCCCTTTTAAGCATGTTTTCGAGTCCACACCTACCCTGATCTTACAGTGACACGACCTCTCGAAAGAGGATGTTTATACTTTGGATCATATACGTACCTACATTTTGGCCACGTGGTCATAGAGGATCTCACTGAATCAGTTCAAAGCGGGACCACCTCCGAAACATAACGATCATTTAAAACAATTCACATCATTAACTCAAACATTCATTCTAAACAAGACGGATGTGGTAGGATTATTATGATTACCAAATTGTGTTTGGGGATTATTTGAATATCAAACTTACCTCAGGTGAGGAAAACCCGGTATCGTTGGGTACGATATGATGCCATTATTCCAGGATCAGTTAACTTGTTAATTTTTAAAAATATATAAATACATTTGTTACATTTCTTTATTCAGATTTACACGTTTACGTACATAGGCTAACATGAATAAGTACCGTAACCTATATTTAATCAGCATTCCCCGTATGAGTAATGATTTCTGTTCGTGGAATTATTAAATTATTTGTAAGAGGAATACCTAAATTGAATCAATGATAGTAATATATATATATATATATATATATATATATATATATATAAACAGGCGAATAAACCTTTGCTTAATTACTTAAACAATTTCAACAAATAAAACATAAATTAATACTACATATACTAATTTAATCATATTACTATTATTGCTATAATAATTAAAAACATTACAGTAAGATTTTAAAGTAAAAAAAAAGTTAAAACATTTTAAGTAAAATTTTAACATACTTAAATTAATAACCAATTTTAAATTCATAGTATTTTAAAATTTTCCTCACTTATAAAGTACACACACATATATATATATATATATATATATATACGAGAATTGAAATAAAAATGAATATTATGACTACTAACTAACTCACTGGCACTATCGAACCCATAGGTTCATGACCGCGCAGACATAAGCTCTCCATATATCCCTGTCCTGAGCCAATGTTTTCAAATCATCCCCTGTATAATCTACTTCCCTCAAATAATAGTTAATGTTTTTCTCCCACCTCATTCTTGGTCTACCAACTGAGCGTTTTTCCTCTGGTTTTCCTACAAGAAGCTTATATACACGCCTTTCATTCCCCATTCGTGACACATGTCCTGCCCATCGCAGTATACGAGACTTAACTGTTCTCATTATATCTGGCTTCCTATAAAGACCATGTAATTCATTGTTAAGCAGTCTTCTCCATTCTCCTGTCTGTTCATCTCTCTTTGGTGCAAAAATGTTCCTAAGAACTTTATTCTCAAATACTCGTAATCTCCTTTTCTCCCTTAAAGTAAGAGTCCATGTTTCGCATCCATATAATATACCTGGTCGAATAATATATTTATATATTTTCAGATTAACGTTTTTTGAAAGGAGGTGGGGCATCAAGAGTTTCTGTAATGCATAATAACACGCATTTCGAGAATTGAGCCTGTGTTTAATTTGTTTGTGTATCTCATTCCTGTTTGTGATTATTGTTCCTAGGTATACGAATTCAGTCATTTCCTCCAAATTTCCCTAATTTGTAATTAGCTGTCCTTTTCCATTATTTAATGTATTTCTATGTGTAACCATATATTTAGTTTTGTTGATATTTACTTCCAGTCCCAATTTCTTAGTATTACTCGGTAGTGTGTGCTTGTTGGCCTTTAGTATCTCCTCGCTATCGGCCAATAGTACTACTTCATCAGCATTACTAACAGCTTATTAATACCATTGAGTTGTAAGCCTTCCTCATTCTCTAAAGATTTGATGGCATGCTCTAGTACAACATTAAATAGTAGAGGAGATAGTGCATCTCCTTGCTTCAACCCATTCTGGATTTCAAAAGTATCTGAAAACAGCCTACACGCACCCTACTCTTTGTGTCATTTAGACACATTCGTATAAGTCTAACTATTTTTTTTTAGGAATTCCGAACTCCAGCAGGATACTATATAACTTCTGCCTCTTAATTGAGTCGTATGCCTTTTTGAAGTCTATGTATAGTTGATGTACAGTACCATTATATTCCCATTTCCATGACCTACGGAAAATTTTACCCCAGTTGAACCCATGTCCGCATTTCTTGACGGTTGTATTTTTACGGTGAAAGATCGTCACTCTTTCGACCAAGGTACTTTTTTCGTCTGTCTTATCATGGGTAACCCTATCGGCAGCAACATTCCTCCGGCATAGCTCTCGAGATCATTTAAGCACGCAAGCCACTCCACCACGACAAGGTAAAGATACACATTGATATTATACAGGACTTAACTTTTCTACCACTGTCGTCTAAAACTTCATTTTTCATATATTTTTATTTTAAACGTATACATTATTAATTTCAATTACCTCAGCTGCAACGTATCTCCCTATATGACGAACATATTCAAATCAAAATCAATAAATTATTAATGCGACGTTATTAATAGATTAAAAAAAATAAAACACCTGAAAGGTGTTTTATTATTTATTATATCAATATTAAATTTTATAAAAAATAAGTAGTGACGATGATCCATTATGCTTCGGAGTTTTAGATATTGACAATAAAAGAGAAAAACTGGATTAAAGCAACGGAAATGGTATTTATTGAGATGTGTTGAAGGATGTGCCTTACTGAAAAAAAGAATGATGCTATAAAGAGTGAGTTAAGCATAATTATATTAATACACAGAATAAATCAAAGTAAAATTGATTAGATAAAACATGTATAAGAATGAAAGGCGACCGCATACCTAAACTGATGATGGACTTACAATTCAAATGGTAGAGGAAATGTTGCAAGACCGAAGACATGATAAGCTCAACAGTGTTAAAGAATGAGACACGAACAAGGCTTCTGAAGCTCAATCAATGAAGCTGATGATGATGATGATGATGATATTACAGGGACTATTTAACTCATGCCACAAATGCTAGTCAATGACCAATCACGTTTAAATTAATGTTGTTTTACAACCAATGACAGTCGTGTTTCACCTCGCTCTTTATCGATTTCTCTTTATCAGCTCCTGATTTTGTGATAAGAAAGCCCCTCCGTTTTAATGTTCTGAACAGGTCAAAGCATTATTTTTCTCCAACAAATACATTTAATATAGAAAATAATGAAAAGATTCCTTGATTTTACTGAGTTGTTTACTAAAAAATAAATGAATAACCCATAATGTTGATTATGATATACAGTTTGATGTGTTTCATTATTTCTCCACTTGGGTGCACTCTTACAATATTGCAATCTTATTTGGCAATAAATAATATGATCATGCAGCAGTGAATGAACATAACCTCACATTTCTGATTTGTTTTCAAACACCGCCGTTTACATTAAATATATAAATATTTTAAAATAACTATAGTTAAACAATGATTTGTGAGTAAACAGCTTAATTTTATTCGTTAAATAGTCCTAACAAATGCCACTCTTGATTTCCAAATTCTCCAGATAAATTCACTCGTGGCATTACTTATGACAATTTTTGTAACTCAATATAATGAATAATTATTATTGTAGTACTCTCTATGATAATTTTTAACTAGTTTTCTAACCACAACTAACAAAGTGCTAGTCGGAAAGAATAGAGGTAATGAATAAGTAATGTTCAGCTTAACCCTTAAATGACAGTATATCCTATGTATTTATATATGTGTAATATATATATATATATATATATATATATGACATGAAAAGAAAAATAAATGCTTGATTCGGGATTTTAACACAGAGTTTCCAAACTCTGTATGTTTAGCGCTCTAACCATCTAAGCTACTGAGGAATCTTAAAACAAACATTTATTTATTTATTTATTTATTTATTTGTATGTAGTATTCTCAATTTACACGAGAGGTAGCGAGATATCGTTCCAACTGCCATCTTGAGGCCACTATAACAAGGCCATGCAGAGAGGATAATTTTTTGTGTAGGAACATATTGTCGCAAACACGTCGTTTATGATTTATGCGCAGATGAAAGTGTTCACCCGTAAGGATCAAAATTCAATACAAACAATTGTACACGTATTAATTTATTGAAAAATACATGTTTTTACAATAAGTGTTCAAACAATAAATGTTTTGACGGCATCAAAAAAAGAATCCTGCCATTGTAGGCCGTGCTGGCCGATCGTTGCTGCGACGATATCAAACATGCACAGGGTCGACTGTTTGAATACTTATTGTAAAAACATGTATTTTTCAATGAAATGATACGTGTACAATTGTTTGTATTCAATTCCGACCCTTACGGGTGAACACCTTCATCTTCACATAACTCATAAACGACGTGTTTGCGACTATAGGTTCCTTTACAAAAAAAATTATATTCTCTCTGCACGGCCTATCATCCCTATCATTTTGTCGCTGAGGTCCTATTACACCCTATATAGGCCTATTAATTTTCTTCTTCTTCTTCTTTAGTTTAACCTCCAGACAATATGGGCTGAAACTAAATGTAAACAAAACGCAAGCAATAATTATCGGACATCCAAGACTATTACACTCCATAAACAATGGCAATATGCCGGCTGTCATATTAGATAATGAACAAATTCCTTATACCGACGTCGTTAAAAAACTTGGGACTTTACTTAGATTCTAATTTAAATTGGTATGTGCAAGTAAAAACAAACATCTAAAAGGATCTTCTCCTTAATGCATTCCCTAAAGCATCTTAAATATTTTCTTCCTACAGCTCTTAAAAGAATTTTAATCCAAACCTTAGTGATGCCACATTTTGACTACTGTGACGTTCTACTAACTGACATAAGTGACGGATTCACGGACAAACTGCAGCGTGTCCATAATATGTGTATCAGATTCATATTTAATGTTCGAAAATACGATCACATTTCTCCATTATTCCACGAATTGTCATGGCTACATCTAAATGAGAGAAGAAAATCGCACTGTCTAATTCTCTTATTTAAGATCCTACATACCTCGATTCCCAATTATTTATCATCCCGTTTCCAGTATCTATCCTGAAACCATAACTTAAACACAAGATCACAACATAGTATCTTGCCTAATATACCGCAACATAGGACATCACATCACTCCATGTCATATACCATCTTCACTTCTCGCAACTGGAATTCCCTACCACAAGAAATAAGGGGCTGCCGGATATTGGCAACTTTTAAAAGAAATCTAAATTTATATTTGCCCTAACCTCGAATTCATTATTACTCAGTGTAAGGTATATATATTAATTGGTGTTTCTCGTATAATTTATCATATTATTATTATTATTATTATTATTATTATTATTATTATCGTAAGTATCATTATTGTTATTATTCTATAAATGTTGTTTATACATGAAATTTACATTGCTACATTTATTGTATCTTTAACTGTTTATAATTAGTATAGTGTATATTTATATTTGTCAAATATTTATTTGTATTTGTGCTGGTTGAGTGGAAGAGAAGGCCTTATGACCTTAACTCTGCCAGAATAAATAAAGTATTATTATTATTATTATTATTATTATTTATTATTATTATTATTATAACCTCTCTCCTTATAGGTATTTTTACGTGCCACCCCCCCCCAAACCTTACAGTGGCACGACCTGTCGGGAGAGGATCTTTAACTAAGGATCACATACATACATTTTGACCACGCAAGGAAATTGATGGCCTCCATTAATTCAGGGCCTCCTCCGAGACAACACCACATTAAGACGAAATATACCATTCACACTAAACATGGCGAAAATTATAATGATGGTTATGATGGCCAAATGATTTTTCCGGACCGTTTCGGCTTTAAAGTGTCCTGACATCTGTCCTAAAGGTGAAGAAAATCCCCGTAAAAACCTCACCTGGGAAACTTGTCTCGACCGAGGATCGAACCCGGGCCCGCTGCGTGACAAGGTAGCACGTTACCTGGAGACTACAGCGGTAGACTAAATAAATTTATGTACAATTTTTTTATAGCATTAGAAAAATTAATGAGTAGAAATTGCTTAAATGTGTGTTGATTTAACCAATAGCCTATACAGTAATAACATACAGTTTTACATTATTTTGTTTTTACAGCGGCTCCACAGATCTGGTACGAGAAATTAGTGTTTTGCCAAATTCTGGATTAATTGATTTAGAAAACAATATATATATTATTTACATTTCTCTAACTCATGGGACATTGAAACTCCTATCAAATGAATACAAGAAATTTTTCTGGAGGTAAAGTCGACCTGAGTGCAGGGCTACTTATCCTCTACCTTTTTCTAGCTAAGAAATGCGGAACCCTGCATTGTTGTTCCATGGATCCTCCGCGCCCAGTATCTTAGTAAGTTAGTTTCATTTTGATATTATTGTATACAGAGTAGTGTATTGGATATATACGATTTTGCAGTTGAGAAATACGCGTCAACCCGCGGGTTGCATAATTAACCCTGCAGACCGCTGGACGATGCGGCTTTTGATGGGAAACCTGACACCTCTATCTAATAGAGCGGCAGGGACTGTGTCTGAGTTTTAATGACCAATATTTAAATTAACTTCACGTTCTGATGAACGAATAAATTTGATCCCAACTCTACATTGTCTGATTGTAACCTACTTTACCCTTATTTCGAAATAAAATAATTTCACGTTAGTATTAGCCTCATCGCCATACCTGCATGAATGATTCCAGTTGAGTCAAATTGGATTCAGGCTTTTGTATAAAAAATAATAACTTATGTTATTATTGTCCACCACTGTGGTCTCGAGGTAGCGTGCTGCCTTGTCACGCAGCGGGCCCGGGTTCGATTCTTGGTCGGGACAGGCCCCTAGGTGAGATTTTCTCGGGTTTTTCCTCACCTGTAAGACAAATGTCAGGAAGCTTAGGACCAAACAGTCCCCGAAAATCATCCGGCCATCATCATCATCCTTCTCTGGTGCGGAAAGTAACAGGAAGCTACCACACCTATACTTCCCTAGTAAAGCTGTGAAGCATAGCATCAAAATGCTATAATTGCAGTGAAATACCTGCTCTCGGACAGAATTACTATGGATGGATATTATTATATAATAAGATTTTTTTTTACATTTAACAAACTCCTGAAGACATAAACTAATAGCAAGCATATTTGTTTATAATCTAATAAATACGATTTATATATATATATATATATATATATATATATATATAATATTAATAATATTATTATTATTATTACTAATTTTATTAACATTATCATCATTCATTTGGTAGACCAAGAATGAGATGGGAGAATAACATTAACTATGATTTGAGGGAAGTAGATTATACAGGGGATGATTGGAAAACATTGGCTCAGGATAGGGATGTATGGAGAGCTTATGTCTGCGCGGCCATAAACCTACGGGTTCGATAGTGCCAGTGAGATAGTTAGTTATCATCACCCATTAATGTGATATAAAATGTGTTAAATATCGTTAAAAGTAATACCATAGGTAAAAGTAAAATTTTTACGATTGCTATTATTATTAATGTCAATATTATTATTATTATTAATATTATTATTATCATCATCAACATCATCATCATCATCATAATGCCATGTACCGCACTAAAATGTTACATTTTTTTAACAAAACCCAATTAATTACACGGATAAATCAAAATTTATTACAATTACAATTCCTGTATTATTACCACTATTATTATTATTATTATTATTATTATTATTATTATTAAATTTCTTGAGGAGAGCAGCAAGATGTCCAAAATTAGAAAAAAATAAAAAATACTATCATTCGAGAAAGTGGGAATATTAGATATTCAATAGTAAATTATATAAGATATCCATCCATAGTAATTCTGCCCGAATGCAGGTCCTTCACTGCAATCATAGCATTTTCATGCTATGCTTGCAGTTTTACTAGGGAATTGTAGGTGTGGTAGCTTCCCGTTGCTTTCCACACCGATGAAGGATGATGCAGATGATAATGATAAGGATAAGGATGATGATGATGATGATGGCCATATGATTTTGGGGACCGTTAGGGCCTTAAAGTTTTCCTGACAGGTGAGGAAAAACCCCGATAAAAACCTCACCCAGAAAAACTGCCCCGACTGGGGATCGAACCCGGGGCCGCTGCGTGACAAGGCAGCACGCTATCTCGAGACCACAGCGGTGGACATATAAGATATAATCAGTTAAATTGGTGTGGGCATGTACGACGAATGCAAGAAGAAAGTTACCCAGAAAGACATTGGATTCGTGTCCACCTGGAAGAAGAAGGAAAGGAATACCCCGAACCTCGTGGATGCAAGAAATAAGAACAGGAATGTGAACAAGGGGACTGGAGGACATGTAGTAGATAGATAGAGACGAGTGGAGAAGGAAAATAAAATTTTAGGCACAGAAATATGTGTAAACATTGAACATCTTTATATAAATAAATTTTATTATTATTATTATTATTATTATTATTATTATTATTATTATTATTATTATACAGTACAGTGATCCCACTACAGGCCTCAGGAGGCCCTTGGGGTAGTGGGTGGTTAAGGCTCCCACTTTTTCTAGACAATCAGCACTTGATGTCAGCCGGATTGTCAGCCCTGCGTGACGGCCGCCTTTACCCCAGAACAAGCGTCCGGTACTCATTTCCGTTAGAGGCTGAGTCGACCCCGGAGCCATGGTGCCACCAGAAGGTTTGGGTCAGTTTAAAAATCCTGACCCCACCGGGACTCGATCCCTCAATCTTCCGGTTTGTAGCGCAGTGCCTTAACCATTACGATTATTATTATTATTATTATTGTTATTATTATTATTATTATTATTATTATTATTATTATCTTCATCATCATCTAATTCTGAGTACCTTACTAAAATGTTAAATTAAAATCCATAAACATATCCAATTACACGGATAAAACAACATTTTTACTATTATTATTATTATTATTGTTATTGTTATTATTACTATTGTTATTGTTATTATTATTATTATTATTATTATTATTATTATTATTATTATTGTTATTGTTATTGTTATTGTTGTTGTTGTTGTTGTTATTATTGTCATTGTTATTTTTATTGTTATTGTTATTGTTATTGTTATTCTTATTGTTATTCTTATTCTTATTCTTATTCTTATTCTTATCTTCATCATCATCTAATTCTGAGTACCTTACTAAAATGTTAAATTAAAATCCATAAACATATCCAATTACACGGATAAAACAACATTTTTACTATTATTATTATTATTATTATTATTATTATTATTATTATTATTATTATTATTATTATTATTATTATTATTATTATTATTATTATTATTATTATTATTATTATTATTATTATTATTATTATTGAGAGATTGGGACGGATTGTAGGATTGAAATGTATATATTGGATAGGTAACTATGGAGAATGAGTGTAAAGGGAAATTATGTACATTTTGTTCGATTAATGGAAACTAAAATGTTAAAATATTTACATAAGTACCTGTAAATAAGATTTCTGTAAAACTTCGTCTTGTTTCTGAAATGCCTCCAGGGTTTTAACTACTTAAAGTTTTTGAACAGAAATCTATTTTAGTTGAGGGCGATTGATATATTTTAATATTTTAACAGTTTACCTCATAACCTTAATTGTAACTTATAATGATTTTTAAAAGTATTGATGAAAACTTCCTACCTCTATGGCTCGCCAGGTCTATATAGAAGGCTCTTAGACAATCGTCCGGCTGCTGGGTCACATCCACATGTGTCAATTGTAGGACAATCATCCAACTAGTATAGTATAATAATGAATGTGGGCAGCATGTCGAATCCCTCAACCGATACAGCTAACATTCTCATAGGCCTAAGTCACAATTCAGCGCTAAAGCCTAATTCCTCAGGCTGCTCACTACAGCCCGGACTAACAACTTCATAATAACATACGAAAACTGAAAAATATGAATATTTCTGTTCAAACGCTTGCTTTGCGCTATTTTTATTTAGCTATATATATTTTTTTAATATGGTGTGGTGATGCAAGTTTGGATATGCACAATACCACATCAGAGGAAGATGAAACTTTGATCAACTGTTACAATATTCAAATGTTTGAAGTTATTTTTTTAATATCTGACGCTGTACCATAGATTCGACGTTACACATAAAAATTAGATCATGTTGAACATAAACAAAGTTTTAAAGCATTCAGTATCAAAGGAATAATTTTAAAATAACTATATTATGACAATATTTTTAAAAAATCACATAGTTGAAGTTTCTGACGCTATTTAAACGATTATATAATCTCAAAGCAAATATTTTGTTTAGTTACCTTTTTTTTCGGAACTGTGAACAAAGAAATTGCAAACAGTGATTTATAATTCTTGGCACTCTCATTGCTTTTTTGTTTCGACTGATTTTTGAGTGAAGAATCAACAAAATATATTATTGTTTTCTAATAAAAACTCGCTGTTATATTGAACACGGGTCACAGATATATGGGGGATTTGGTTTTTACTTTACCTTCAAGGTCATGTACTGAAATACAGAGAAAGTGATATTCACGCTTAAAATGATGGCGGATTTCATTCAATTGTCAAACCATCTCTGAGCAACGGTATAGAATGGAATACGTTCCTCACCGGCAACAGCGACAAAAAGCACGTGGTGCCAATTGCCGTAGGGAACGGCTACTGAAAGAAACAATTCCTCCAAATTGTTGTGGGAATGAGAAATGCATGACCATGAGAGGTAAAATAAATCAAAATGCCCTATAATATTATCTATTCATGGGTCCTGGTTAGCGAGTATTTGCCACGCTCACCTCTGGTTCCATTTAAACACAGACGAGATCGATAGATTGTCAGGGCGTAAAATACATGAGTATGGGTTCATTCATCTGACTAGTATCCCAGGTTCAAACCCTGGCGTTCCAGAGGGATAAGTGGTGGCGAATAATAAAGGGATTTTCTCGGGGTTCTCTAGTTTTCCAAATTTCATCCTATTAACACTCTCCGTTCCTCCTTCCCCCGTCATGTCAATGCATTTCATATCACTCTTCACCACCATCTCATGTTAGGAAAAATATTTTGGTTGGCAATCCACAGATGTTGTGATTGTGGGATCTAGTGGGTTGCCCACCAAGGTACTACTTCATGACTTCGAGCCAGGGCAATATACAAAGGGCAGAAGGAGTCATCTGGGGGATTCTAATCCCCCCTTTCGTCCACAGACACAACACAAAATGACGGTATGGGTCGTGCGAGTAGATCCAGGTGTATCCGATCTAGAAGACGACCAACAACTTAACATAACGTCACAGAGTTCAGCCCATTGACCTCCATAATACTGCGATAGCTCAATAGGTATTTCAGGTTGTGGTGCTCACGGCAGTCCGCCTTCACAGTCTAAAGAAAGAACTAAAACAATGGGTTTATTTTAAAAGAAATTCAAGCCGCGCGCATTAATAAGATAACATTCTAATATTAAGCACGATTTCAGGGAGGTGAATTATAGAAGAAATGAATAAAAAATTAATGTTGTTTTTATTTTTATTTCAGGATTGTTTATGTTATTTACACAGGTATCCTCAACCAAAATATTCACTTTTTTTTCTTCCATAGTTCCCGGTCTTGCGTGTCTGCTTCTGTCATATTTATCTTCTTCATCTTGTCTTGAATTCCCTCTATCCACGTTGGTTTTGGTCTACCGCAGTTACCTTTTTCCAGGAGGTATCCATTTCAATACTTCTTTGTTTGTTTCTGTGTCCCTTCTTCTCATTATATGTCCATACCATCTTAGGTGGATTTCTTCAATCTCTTGTACAATATCCTTTTCTATATTCATTATTTCTCTCATTGTATTATTTTTTATTTTATCTAATTTTGATATTCTTGCCGATCTTCTTATAAAAAGTCAATTTCTGTGACTAATAATTTATTGGTGTTATTTTTATTATGTTATTTTATGACTTTTTTTGTCCACCGCTGTGGTCTGGGGAGGGTTAGTGTCGCTGCCTCGTATGCAGCAGGTCGGGGTTCGATCCTCGGTTGGGACAAGTTTCCTTGCTGATAGTTTTTTTCCTAGAGTTTTTCCTCACTTGTAAGACAAATGTCATGAAAGTTTAAGGCCCAAATGTCTCCGAACTAAATCTGACCATTATTCACATATTCGCCATGTTTACTATGAGTGTGTGTTTTCGTCTTAATGTTATGTTGTCTCGGAGGAGGTCCTGGCATTGAGCTGATTATTCATTCGGGGAGGTCCTCCATGTCCTTGTGTTGTCAAAAAGTATGCGTGATTCATAGTCATAATTCATCTCCAGATGGGCAACTATGAGGCCCGGGTAGCGTATGACATGTAAAAATTACTGTAAGTTGAGAGTTTAAAGTACGTAAAGGAATGAAATGACACGTTTTAGCAGTTTGGATCATTATTCATTAGTGTCGCAGGTAATATCTTGACGTGAAATAATCAAAAGAAAGATAATGAGAAGATTTTTTTTAGGCCTGAGGATTTTTCATATACCGTAAATATAAGACACGGTACTCACATCTTTATTTCCCTTCCGAAGGAAGCCATGATCGGGACGTTTGCACCGTTTAAAATTGAGTGATAACTAGATTAAGTTTACTGTCAACGTGAACGAACTATTTAAGAACAACCACTAGACATTCCAGATACAAAAATATTAGGAAGACTGTAATTAGATAGAAAATTAAGGCCTATTTCATTAATTTATTTTAGCCTCTCAGCTTATAGATAATTTTTACATGTCACACGCTTCCCGGGCCTGTCGTGAAAGTGATTTTTAGCTATTGATCACACACAAATTTTCTGACCACACAAGAACATGGAGGGCCTCCCAAAATGAGTGGAATTCTATATTAGACTTCATTAAATACAGATAATTAGAATGATATGATGAAATTAGAAGAATGCCGGACCAAATATTACCTGGAAGGGCGTTTCGTTGAATCCCCTTGGGATAAAAGGAGAATGGTCTACCAAATGTTTGTTATAATGCTACCCACTACATTTTACGTGCTTCGGTTTCCGCGCTGGAGGGATATAAGGCGTTAATGCGGTTTATTTTCATTATGCCTCACTCCGGCAGACCAATTTTAGTAGATGACGTATTTTTGTATTGTATACAGAAAGGAGTGTAGGATGAGTGTATATTCGTTTCTATAGCGTAAAGCAGGGCCGTCCGTAAATGCTCAGTAGGTTTGAAAAGACGCCCTGCTCCTCCTATTCAACTCTACTTAAGATAGGCTGAGAAGGTGAGGCACTGCTACTCACTTCTCAGTTGTGTTGTTTCATTGGGAGTGCACCTGATGCGGGTAACAGGGCGGGGCGTCTTTTCACCTAGTAAGCAAGTTTTAACAGGTCTGGTGTAAAGTGTGTTATAAAAGGCACGACGATGATGATGGTGAAGAAAAGGGAGAAGGTGTAAGCTGGGCCGCCGGTAGCCTACTCCTGTCGGAAAACACCAAGGGGCCACCAGGCTTAGCCCCAATCAACGGACGACTCACTATCAAGAGCACTACATGCCTTCTCAAAATATGTTCTGCGGAAGAGTTTGCAATATAATGCAGAAATCTGTTACACAATCTAGCGATTGAAAATTATACAAACTACATTTTGGGCTCCGAGATTGAAAATGTTACAATGGAATCGATTTTGCAAATACATTTTTCTACTCCGCCGTGTATCGAACTCGATCCACTAGACATGCTACTAGCTGGGATATTAAGAAGGTAGGAACGAATGATGAAAAAATGCTGAATTGTTATATGTTTAGATAGCTACATCATAACTGTGTTTAGTAAATATAAAAAAAGAGTGTACCCTGCGGAGTTTTAATCTTCGCAAGCATGGTAATCACTATAGTCCAGCCGCTGAGTCTCCGGCCCTAACGTTTTCACGACAGTGTTGCCGATGTGGATATTCAGTGGGAGGGGTCGCTTTATGTACCACGCGGAATATCAAATCATGGCGGTAGCAGAACTACAACCGACAACATCGCTGCAATTTCAAACCTTACTAGCAGTGTCAAGAGCAGTGATTGGTTGTGGCAGCCGTCCACTCGCACTTCAACTATTTCCTTAATGGCAGTAGAGGGAGAGTTTCTACCTTTACCGCTCGTACAACCTACAGTAAACGTCAGCGGCTGCACTGTAGTCATCACGACCGAATATATTGAATTAACAAGTGATATTTACTGAAGTTAAACGTACTTAATCGAAGACTTACAACATGTGATTTTAATTTACAAAATGCCCGTCATGCAGAAACTGTGTAAACTAAGCGAATTTCTGAGTAAGTCGAAGTAATAGTTTCGTTGGTTTTTGTTGGTTTCCAGAATATAGACTATATTTCCTTTATTAATTAAGTAGTATGTATGCAATTTTGCGAGGAAACAAATATGGTGGCCGCTAGAGCAATTTTTAAATTTCAACTTTAAGGTAAACTTCCACGTATTTGATCAGAATTTTATGATTTCTTTGTTTCAACGGCTTGTACCGAGTTACGTTCGAAAAATCGAAAATTGCGGCCGATAGAGCGAATTTTTAATTCTTACATTTTATGGTTAATGAACTCGATGTTAATTTTTTAATAGATTTTAATGTGCCGTGTTTGGTTCCAAAAAAATCGAGGTCGCTAGAGCGTTAACACACACATACACACACACACACACACACACACACACACACACACATATATATATATATATATATAACCAATGCTGTCATGTGTCTTATAACATTTCTGGTATTCTCCCATGGCATGGCGTAATTGTAACCCACTTAATACGTTTGGGGCAGCTGGATGGCAGATGATATAAGTGATTAATGATAATGAATTCAGACCTTGGGTGATCACAGGATTAACCACCTTTTAAGAAAGAGTTTAAATGAGAGATTTGGCGCTGGACTTTAGTACCTTGCAGTTAAAAGCACCAGATATTTTTTTTTTTTTTTGGATACAGCCTTGGTACATCATAATGCTTCCGAAAGAAAATTCAAGCTAGGTTTCGGCATGCAATGGTGACAGTTTCCTTCTAACTAGGATATAATCGGTGAAGATTTGTAAAACAGTTTTTTTTTAAGAGTTCAATTTCGAAAGCTCCATTTCTTCTGAATTCGCTAAAGAATACTGACAGATGGAACAGAACAGAAAAGTTTCATAATTTATTTATTTATTTTTCTTAATTCACCCCAGCCTGGTCTTAAAAGGATGGGTAATATCCTTTTTTGTTTAAACCATACAAGGAGAAATAAGGCCTTCCCGGATCAGCGACGAGTTTAACACCAGGACCGCCTCGGAGTCAATACGATACACACCATCAAGCGTATATTCACATTAAACAAGGATTTTGTGAAATAGATGATTATGATGGCCTGATGGTATTCTAGGAATATTTTAAGATAATGGTTATTGCTTTCTGACCAAAACCGATACAGTACAAGTGTTAGAACATCGCAAAGTTTTTATTATTATTTTTTTAAGTGGAGTTAAAGTAACCTGGTTCTATGCAGGCAAAATATTCTTTAATTTTCCAAGCTCTGAGTTTTGCTTTTTTTTTCATGAGCTCCATATTTTACGACCCCTTCCTCATAATAAGATTTTAATGAAAGAAAACGTGGGACAATTACTGCATTTATTTCTGTCGTAAGCATATTAACTTTTAGCTTTGTTTGTACCCTACAACTTTATTAATGGATCCGTGCGCAAAATAATGTTTAGCCCTGCCACTGATAGGTCTTTTGTTCTCTCAGTGGTCCGCCACGATGCACAGGACAGGATAATATCGGATTTGAGCTAACATAATAGTAAAATCAATATGGAAGCCTCGTCTAATTTGAACTGCGACTAAAAATTGCCTCCCTAATTTTTCAGTTATTCATACTGCCTGTAACGTTAATCAATCATCCAATTTGGAGGTCAATCAATTAAATACTGGGAAATGAACCAGTACATTTCAGTTTATAATGGAATTTTCTGATATATTAAAATTAACATTTCAATGGCGTATGTACTTTTAACAAATTTATTTAATATTCCGGATATCCATCGACAGATCCTGTGATCATTAACAAGATGCTGATTAAATTTTAATTTCATTTTTATAATCGTCATCTTCAAAATTTTAATACGAGGAAATTCTTATGCAAAAATTTCGTTTGGATGCAGTTTACCTTATCCTGCTTTACTGAGTTTATATCATACTGTACATTATATCTGTAATAATTCTTATATTTTATTCCATTAATTTACTTTTTCCTCTCACCTTATAGGTACTCTTTACATGTCACACAATATTCGGGTCCTTACAGTGGCACGACCTATCGGGAAAGAGATTTTAAACTATGAATCACACACATATTTTTTTTGAACACACAAAGGCATGGAGGACCATTCCGAATGAGTGATCTGCTCAATGTCAATGCCTCCTCCGAGACAACACAACATGAAGATGAAACACACCATTCACACGCATGCATACGAAACATGGCGAATATGGTGATGAATATAATGGCCAGATGATGTTCGGGTACCGTTTGGGTCTTAATATTACCTTGAATTTATATTTCAGGTGAGCAAAATTCGAAAAATAAATCACCCAGGAAACTTAACCCGACCGGACGTTGAACTTGGGCCCGCTGCGTGCGAAGCAACACCGAGACGGTGTAGAATAATATTTCTACAGTACCTAAAGAGTATATTTCTATGTAAGTATGCCAAGTGTGTCGTAACACTATCGAAAAGTTAGAAAAAAAGAGGAAGTCGAGATTTTGTTTTTCATTTTTCTTTGATTCTGTTAAGACACTTCACACACACATAGGCCTACTCTATTTGAATGATGGGTGTATATAGGCTATATAATTCACAAACTGAAGATGAAGGATATGCTTCGAAAGTACTCCACACCCCACATACAATGTTGCGGAAGACTGAGATCTCAGGTACTCTTCTTATTCTTCTTCTTCTTCTTCTTCTTCTTCTTCTTCACGGTTTAGGCTTATTTACTAGCCTGTTCCGGCTCCAAATTGCTGCTCTTTCCATCTTTTCTTTGGTCTTCCCAAACTTCTTCCTCGTGGTGAATAGCTGTATGCTGCATTTGGTATTCTATTCTCAGTCATCCTTGCCAAGTGTTCTTTCCAGTTTGTTCTGTATTTCACTATTGTTGTGTTTAACTCCTCTACTTTTAGTTGTTGTCTTATTTCTGTGTTATGTTTTTTGTCTGTTCTTTGATATCTTGCTATTGGTCTGAGGAATTTCATTTCAGAGCTTGTATTCTGGCAGATTGTTGCGTTGTCACTGTCCATGTTTCGGATCCATAAGTAATAATAGGCACTGCCATTGTCTTATATAATTTCATTATAGAGTCTTTCCTGGCTTTATTTTACAAAGTTCTTTTTAGTGTTCCTGTTATATAATTAAAGTTACTTATTTTGTTATTTATATCTGTTTCCGCTGTGTATGATATTTCGCAACCTAGGAAGTTATATCTTACCACTTGTTCTTTTGATATATTTTCTAATATTATTTTTGTCCGAGTCCACCGTTGTGGTCTCGAGGTAGCGTACTGCCTTGTCACGCAGCGGGCCCTGGTTCGATCCCCGCTCGGGACAGTTTGTCTGGGTGAGGTTTTTATCGGTTTTTTTTTTCTCACCTGTAAGACAAATGTCAGGAAAACTTTAAGGTCCAAATGGTCCCCGAATTCATATGGCCATCGCAATCATCATCATTCATATTCATCTTATCATCATCATCCCTCATCGGTGTGGAAAGCAACGGGAAGCTACCACACCTACAATTCTCTAGTAAAGCTGCAAAGCATAGCATGAAAATGCTATGATTGCAGTGAAAGACCTGCCTTTGGGCAGAATTACTATGGATGGATTTTTGTCCGAACTGGATGAGCGCCCTTGAAAGCCATTGTTTTTTATTTTTCTGATGATATTTCCATGTTGTATTTTTTTGATATTTCATTTAGTTTATACAGCATTCTTTGTAGTCCGTCCTCTGTTTTTTCTATTAAAATCCGGTCATCTGCAAAGGCTCTCAGGTACTGTATTTTTATATTATAAATATTAATATTAATTAAAATCTAGTAAAAAATAAATAAAAATATTTAATAAGCATTTACCACCGTGCTACATGTGATTATTCGATCGGAGAACAAGTGACTGCTAGCATCATGCTGGCCAATGTGATAATACACTTTCCTGATATATCCAATTGCCAATATGTGTACTCACATATAAGATGATTCTATTCTAGGAGTCCACCCAAATTAGTAGGTATATTAGGGTGAACAAATTGGCTAGTTAGTGTTCGATGGGGAAGTTAGTGTTTGTTTGGGACAAGTTAGGGTATGAAAATGGGCGAGTAAGTAATCACTTGTGTGTTGGGTTTCTTTTGTGATACGTTGGCCATACTGTCAGATCAATGAATAATACAAATTTGCATTGTTAACATGGTAATTTCATATTAGTTTCAGCTTAATGTTTTAAAAAGTATTTTTAACTACTATTGAGGTTGTTATTGAATGTTTAAATTACTCAAAAGTGTACCTGTGATGGCAGTCGTCCTCAAAAAAAAATAAAAATTGTTTAAAATAATCAGCTAGGTCCTTCGGAACTAATTCCATTTTCAAAGCTGTCCTGTATGACAGGTAATTATTTTAAACATTTTTATTTTCTTGAGGACGACTGCCTTCACAGGTACAATTTTTATTGTTTTAAATAGTTTAAGCCCAACTTCTCACTTCATTTTAAGGCATTCGCACATTTTTAGGGAAAAAATCTACATATATATTTCTCTGAGGTAACTATTCACAAACTACAACAATAAATGGTGTGTTTCTTTTTATTTAAATTTATGTAGGTGTCATAGAATCTCCTAAATTATTACTATGAGAGAGGAACACACGTTAGTTCAGTTTCCATATCAGTATTGTATTTTCCATAGTTTGCATAGCACCAAGTTAGGTATGGGAATGTCAACTTTCGATCCATGACAACAAGATTAGTAAATATGCTATATCAGTTACATTGTCCAAAAACAATTGAGACTATCAGCATATTTTATTAAAAAACTCGGGAATTCTTGGCGAGATGCCAGTCTTTATAAATTCGAATAAGAAAACCCAAAAGAAAGAAATTGCAGAAATCTAATATATAAAAATGAATTTCTGCTTATTTGTTTGTTTGTTCGTACTTTATGCGCGGCCATACCGTTCATCCGATTGTGATGGGTTTTTTTGCAAATATCCAGGAGATTTCCGGGATGAACATAGGCTGTAAGACAGTTGAGATACTCAACTCTTACACCCTTAAAAATCGCCCTTTTTAGTGGAAAACGTGAAAAAAGTAGCTTTTTGGACGCTTAAATGGCTTACGCTGCCTAAACCAAACCAAGTATACAAATTAATGTACACAAAATTGAACATTTAAAAATTACTACAAAAAAAAGGCAGCATAAACATATGTTTATCTTTTACGGAAAACTCACAATAACCATTTCTATGTTACAATGACGCCAAGAAGATTGGGATAAGTAGACTCGTGGGCAAGCGTAGCAGCAAAGTGTGTATTCTTATACGGATAACTCACTATAAAGATTTTTTTCTCTCAGCTCATTTATGCCAAGGAGAACGGGATAAGTAGATTTCCAGGCTACGTGGACAGTCAGCACGGGTTATCTGAAAATAATTACAATATAATTTTTTTACTTTTACTTAAATTGAATTACATATAAAAAGCACATTAATTTTGGTTTTTCACCTCATTTATGCTAAAAACAGCGGGGTAAGTAGATCCACGGACAAAGACGAGTAATCAGCACGGGGTATCTAAACATAATAACGATATAAATTTATAATTATTATTCCGATTACTTATTCAACTAAACATAAAAACACTTTAATTTTTGTCTTTCAGCTCATTTATGCCAATAAGATAGGAATAAGTAGATTTCCGGGCAACACTCTGTAATCAGCTTGAGGTATCTTAAAATAATTACAGAATAAATTGTACCTCCCACTTATTCAACTAAACATAAAAACATTTAATTTCGCCTTCAACTCATTTATGCCAATAAGATTGGAATAAGTAGATTTCCGGGCAACATCCTGTAATCAGCTTGAGGTATCTTAAAAAAACTACGAAACAAATTGTACCTCCCACTTATTCAACTAAACTTAAAAACAATTTAATCTCGTCTTTCAGTTCATTTATGCCAATAAGATTGGAATAATTAGATTTCCGGGCAACATCCTTTAATCAGCTTGAGGTATCTTAAAATAATTACGAAATAAATTGTACTTCCCACTTATTCAAATAAACATAAAAACAATTGTGTTTCGTCTTTCAGCTCATTTATGCCAAGGTATCTTAAAATAATTACGAAATAAATTGTACCTCCCACATATTCAACTAAACATAAAAATATTTAATTTCGTCTTTCAACTCATTTATGCTAATGAGATTGGAATAAGTAGATTTCCGGGCAACATCCTGTAATCAGCTTGAGGTGTCTTAAAATAATTACGAAATAAATTGTACCTCCCACTTATTCAACTAAACTTAAAAACAATTTAATTTCGTCTTTCAGCTCATTTATGCCAATAAGATTGGAATAATTAGATATCCGGGCAACATCCTGTAATCAAATAGAGGTATCTTAAAATAATTACGAAATAAATTGTACCTCCCACTCATTCAACTAAACATAAAAACAATTTAAGTTCGGCTTTCAGCTGATTTATGCCAATAAGATAGGAATAAGTAGATTTCCGGGCTACATCCTGTAATCAGCTTGAGGTATTTTAAAATAATTACGAAATAAATTGTACCTCCCACTTATTCAACTAAAAATAAAAACAATTTAATTTTGTCTTTCAGCGCATATATTACAATAAGATTGGAATAGGTATATTTCCGTGCAACATCCTGTAAACAACTTGAGGTATCATAAAATAATTACGAAATAAATTGTACCTCCACTGATCCAAATAAACATAAAAAATTTAATTTTAGCCTTTCAACTCATTTACGCCAATAAGATTGGAATAAGTAGATTTCCGGGCAACATCCTGTAATCACCTTGAGGTATCTTAAAATAATAACGAAATAAATTCTACCTTCCACTTATTCAACTAAATATAAAAACAATTTAATTTTGTCTTTCAGCTCATTTATGCCAATAAGACTGGAATAAGTAGATTTCCGGGCAACATCCTGTAATCAGCTTGTGGTATCTTAAAATAATTACGAAATAAATTGTAACTCCCACTTATTCAACTAAACATAAAAACAATTTAATTTCGCCTTTCAGCTCATATATGCCAATAAGATTGGAATAAGAAGATTTCCGGGCAACATCCTGTAATCAGTTTGAGGTATCTTAAAATAATTACGACATAAATTGTACCTCCCACATATTCAACTAAACATAAAAACAAATTAATTTCGTCTTTCAGCTCATTTATGCCAATAAGATTGGAGTAAGTAGATTTCCGGGCAAAATCCTGTAATCAGCTTGAGGTATCTTAAAATAATTACGAAATAAATTATACGTCCCACTTATTCAACTAGACATAAAAACATTTAATTTCGTCTTTCAACTCATTTAAGCCAATAAGAATGGAATAAGTAGATATCCGGGCAACATCCTGTAATCAGCTTGAGGTATCCTAAAATAATTTCGAAATAAATTGTATCTCCCACTTATTTAACTAAACATAAAAACAATTTAATTTCGTCTTTCAACTCATTTATGCCAATAAGATTGGAATAAGTAGATTTCCGGGCAACATCCTGTAATCAGCTAGAGGTATCTTAAAATAATTACGAAATAAATTCTACCTCCACTTATTCAACTAAACATAAAACTTACTTACTTACTTACTTACTCACTGGCACTATCGAACCCGTAGGTTCATGGCCGCGCGGACATAAGCTCTCCATACATCCCTATCCTGAGCTAATGCTTTCCAATCATCCCCTGTATAATCTACTTCCCTCAAATCATAGTTAATGTTGTTCTCCCACCTCATTCTTGGTCTACCAACTGGGCGTTTTCCCTCTGGCTTTCCTACAAGAAGCTTCCATGCACGTCTTTCATTCCCCATACGTGCAACATGTCCTGCCCATCGCAGTCTACGAGACTTAACTGTTCTTATTATATCTGGCTTCATATAAAGACCATGTAGTTCATTGTTATGTAGTCTTCTCCATTCACCTGTCTCTTCATCTCTCTTTGGTCCAAAAATTTTCCTAAGAACTTTATTCTCAAATACTCGTAATCTCCTTTCCTCCCTTAAAGGAAGAGTCCATGTTTCGCACCCATATAATATAACTGGTAGAATAATAGTTTTATATATTTTCAGTTTAACGTTTTTTGAAAGGAGTTGGGACATCAAAAGTCTCTGCAATGCATGATAGCATGCATTTCCAGAATTGAGCCTATGTTTAATTTCTTTGTGCGTCTCATTCCTATTTGTAATTATTGTTCCTAGGTATTTGAATTCAGCCACTTCCTCAAAATTTCCCTCATTTGTCATTAGCTGTCCATTTCCATTATATACTGAATTTCTACCTGTGACCACATATTTAGTTTTACTGATATTTACTTCCAGTCCTAATTTCTTAGTGTTACTCAATAGTGTGTGCGTGTTGGCCTTTAGTATCTCCTCGCTATCGGCCAATAGTACTACATCATCAGCATAAACTAACAGCTTATTAATACCATTCAGTTGTAAGCCTTCCTCATTCTCTAAAGATTTAATGGCATGCTCTAGTACAAAATTAAATAGTAGAGGAGATAGTGCATCTCCTTGCTTCAACCCATTCTGGATTTCAAAAGTGTCTGAAAAACTGTTTGCCTACACGCACCCTACTCTTTGAGCCATTTAGACACATTCGTATAAGTCTAACTAACTTTTTAGGAATTCCGAACTCCAGCAGGATACTATATAACTTCTCCCTCTTAATTGAATCATATGCTTTTTTGAAGTCTACATATAGTTGATGTACAGTGCCATTATATTCCCATTCTTTTCTAAAATCTGTCTTATACTAAAAATCTGATCTGTTGTAGACCTGTTTCTTCTAAATGCACATTGATGATCTCCTAGAATGTCATCAATGTAGGGAGTAAGTCTGCTTACTAATATATTTGTAAGAATTTTGTATGAAGTTGAAAGTAATGAGATGCCCCTGTAGTTGTTGCAATCAGTTTTATCTCCTTTCTTATAAATTGGTACGATAATTGATTCCTTCCATTCATCTGGAAGAGCTTCTTTTTCCCAAATCATACTAAGCAACCAGCGTATTTTGTCTATCAATTTTTCTCCCCCTGATTTTATGAGTTCTGCTGGGATCTCATCTGAACCTGATGCTTTATACATCTTCAATTTTCAATCGCCATTTCAACCTCTAATGCACTTGGCTCTGCGACTAGCATTTCTGCTGTCTGTAACTTATCCTCCTCAATGTCCTGTTCTGTATGTACATTTAATAGCTGATTAAAGTAACTTTTCCATCTATTTAATATACTCCTAGAATCTGCAATCATATCCCCATTTTCATTTCGAATTATGTTTGTTCTAGCCTGAAACCCTTTCTTCTCTATACTAATTCCCTGATATAATTCTCTAATGTTCCTATTTTTTGCATTCATTTCAAGATCATTAATCTTCTCTTCTCAAATATTCCCTCTTTTTACTCTTTAGTAACTTAGTGGTTTCCCGTCTAATACTACCCAATTGCTCTAAATTTACCTCATTTGGCTCGTGTAACCATTAATTTTTGCTAGTTTTCTTTTCTTTACAATGTCGGCACATTCCTCATCAAACCATTTCTTGTTTTGCCTCTTTTTTAAAACAACCAATGCTTTCTGATGCTGAAAATTTAATAGTATCTCTTTATAGCCTCCCATTCTTTATTTATATCAGGTTCTTCTTCGTTTGCCACATTGTCATCTGAAGATTCCAGTACTTCAAATCTATTAGCAATTTTGATTTGGTATTCTTGCCGCATTTCATCATTTCTCAAGTTTTTTTAATTCATATTTTAACAGAATCATCTTTAGCATTCGTTCCTCTCATAAGCGATAGCCGTTGTCTGATTTTCACTCTGACCAGATGGTGATCCGAATTGCAGTCTGTCCCTCTAACTGATCTAACATCAATGATGCTACTGTGCCAGCGTTTATCCACTAATACATGATCTATCTGGTTCCGAGTTTCTCCATCTGGGGACGTCCAGGTGTATTTATGAATATCCTTATGCTGAAATGTTGTGCTCTTAACAATGAGATTCTTTGATGTGGCAAATGTGACTAATCTAACCCCGTTGTCGTTACTATCTTCATGAAGACTGAATTTGCCTATTGTTGGTTTGAATATATCTTCCCGCCCCACTTTTGCATTAAAATCTCCTAAGATAATTTTCATATGATATCGTGAAAGGCTATCAAATAAGCATTCTAATTCTTCATAGAACTCATCCTTGATCTTGTCATCTTTATCTTCTGTGGGGGCATGTACATTTACAATTATAAAATCATGTCGTTTACCCTTTAGAATTATGTATGATATCCTATCATTAACAAACTTAATATCTCGGATAGCGGATAGGATCCTCCTTCTGACTAAAAAACCCGTTCCAAATGCAGGTCTTTCTGCACCCCCATAGAATAATGCAAAGGTTCCTGATTCCTGACTACCTTCTCCTGGCCACCTAACTTCCTGTAAAGCGACTATATCCAAGGACGATTTATCTAGTTCCCGCGTTAATATCTCTAGTGCCCCACTATTGTATAAAGTCCTAACATTCCATGTTCCTAGGAACATGTCCCTGTACTAAACATAAAAACATAAAAACATAAAAACAATTTAATTTCGTCTTTCAGCTGATTTATGCCAATAAGATAGGAATAAGTAGATTTCCGGGCAACATCCTGTAATCAGCTTGAGGTATCTTAAAATAATTACGACATAAATTGTACCTCCCACTTACTCAACTAAACATAAAAACAATTTAATTTCGTCTTTCAGCTCCTTATATGACAATAAGTTTGGAATAAGTATATTTCCGTTGCAAATCTCTGTAATCAACTTCGGTTATCTTACAATAATTACGAAATAAATTGTACCTCCCACTGATTCAAATAAATATAAAAATAATTTAATTTTAGCTTTTCAACTCATTTACGCCAATAAGATTGGAATAAGTAGATTTCCGGGCAACATCCTGTAATCACCTTGAGGTATCTTAAAATAATTACGAAATTAATTCTACTTTCCACTTATTCAACAAAACATAAAAACAATTTAATTTTGTCTTTCACCTCATTTATGCCAATAAGACTGGAATAAGTAGATTTCCGGGCAACATCTGTAAGCAGTTTGTGGTATCTTAAAATATAATTACGAAATAAATTGTTAACTCCAACTTATTCAACTAAAGATTAAAAAACAATTTTTTAATTCGTCTTTCCAGCTCATTTATGCCAATATATTGGGATAAGTAGATTTCCGGGCAACATCCTGTAATCAGCTTGAGGTGGTATCTTAAAATAAGTACGAAATCAATTGTACCTCCCACTTATTCAACTAAACATAAAAACAATTAATTTTGTGTCTTTCAGCTCCTATATGCCAATAAGATTGGAAAAAGAAAAAAGTAGATTTCCGGGCAACATCCTGTAATCAGCTTGAAGTATCTTAAAATAAGTACGACAGAAATTATACGTCCCACTTATTGAACTAAACATAAAAAACCAATTAATTTCGGTTCTTTCAGCTCATTTACGCCAATAAGATTGGAATAAGTAGATTTCCGGGAAAATCCTGTAATCAGCTTGAGGTATCGTAAAATAATTACGAAATAAATTGTACTTCCCACTTATTCAACTAGACATAAAAAACATTTTATTCCGTCTTTCAACTCATTTTTGCCAATAAGTAATGGAAATATAAATAGATATCCGGGCAATATCCTGTAATCAGCTTGAGGTTATCCTAAAATAATTACGAAATAAATTGTATCTCCCACTTATTTAACTAAACATAAAAAATATTTAATTTCGTCTTTCATCTCATTTATGCCAATAAGATTGGATTAAGTAGATATCCGGGCAACATCCGTGTAATCAGATTGAGGTATCTACAAATAATTTCGAAATAAATTGTTACCTCCCACTTATTCAAATAAACATAAAAAAACATTTAGTTTCGTCTTTCAGCTCATTTATGCCAATAAGATTGGAATAAGTAGATTTTCCGGGCAACATCCTGTCATCAGCTTGAGGTATCTTAAAATAATTATGAAATAAATTGTACTTCCCACTTATTCAAACTAAACATAATAAAAACAATTTAATTTCGTCTTTCAGCTCATTTATGCCAATAAGATTGGAAGTAAGTAAGTAGATTTTCGGGCAAACTTCCGTAAGCAACCTTGAGGGGATCTTAAAATATTTTCGAAATAAATTGTACCTCCCCACTTATACAAATAGACATAAACACATTTAATTTCGTGTTTTCAGCTCATTTAAGCCAATAAGAATGGAATAAGTAAGATATCCGGGCAACATCAATGTACTGTATCAGCTTGAGGTATCCTAAAATAATTTCGAAATAAATTGTATTAGCCCGACTTATTTAAACGAAACAGAAAAACATTTAACTTTAGTCGTTCAACTCATTTATGCCAATAAGATTGGGAATAAGTATGATTTCCGGGCAACATCCTGTAATCAGCTAGAGGTATAGTAAAATAATTACGAAATAAATTGCACCTCCACTTATTCAACTAAACATAAAAACAATTTAATTTCGTATTTTCAGCTGATTTATGCCAATAAGATAGGGAATAAGTAGATTTCAGGGAAACATCCGGTAATTCAGTTTGAGGTATCTTAAAATAATTTACGACATAAATTGTACCCCCCACTTATTCAACTAAAACATAAAAAACAATTTAATTTCGTCTTTCAGCTCATATATGACAATAAGATTGAATAAGTATATTTCCGTGCAACATCCTGTAATTCAACTTGAGGTATCTTAAAATAATTACGAAATAAATTGTACCTCCCACTGATTCAAAATCAATATAAAAATAATTTAATTTTAGATTTTCCATTCATTTACGCCAATAAGATTGGAAGAAGTAGATTTACGGGCAACATCCTGTAATCACCTTGAGGTATCTTAAAATAAATTACGAAATTAATTCTAACTTTCCACTTATTCAACTAAACATAAAAACAATTTAATTTTGTCTTTCACCTCATTTATGCCAATAAGACTGGAATAAGTAGTTTTCCGGGCAACATCTTGTAATCAGTTTGTGGTATCTTAAAATAATTACAAAATAAATTGTAACTCCCACTTATTCAACTAAAGATAAATCAATTTAATTTCGCCTTTCAGCTCATTTATGCCAATAATATTGGTATAAGCAGATTTCCGGGCAACATCCTGTAATCAGCTTGAGGTATCTTAAAATAAGTACGAAATAAAATGGTACCTCCCACTTATTCAACTAAACATAAAAAACCCAATTTTAATTTCGTCTTTCAGCTCATTTATGCCAATAAGATTGGATATAAGTAGATTTCCGGGAAAATCCTGTAATCAGGATAGAGTTATCTTAAAATAATTACGAAAATAAATTGTACTTCCCACTTATTCAACTAGACATCAAAAACCATTAATTTCGTCTTTCAACTCATTTTTGCCAATAAGAATGAAATAAGTAGATATCCGGGCAAGATCCTGTAATCAGCTTGAGTTATCCTAAAATAATTACGAAATATAATTGTATCTCACACTTATTTAACTAAACATTAAAAAGATTTTATTTCGTCTTTCAACTCAGTTAGGCCAATAAGATTGGAATAAGTAGATATACCGGGCAACATCATGTAATCAGCGTGAGGTATCTGAAAATAATGACGAAATAAATTGTACCTCCCACTTATTCAAATAAACATAAAAACCATTTAGTTTCGTCTTTCAGCTCATTTGTGCCAATAAGATTGAAATAAGTAGATTTCCGGGCAATATCCTGTAATCAGCTTGAGGTATCTTAAAATAATTACGAAATAAATTGTACCTCCCACTTAGGCAAATAACATAAAACCAAGTTAGTTTCGTGTATTCAGCTCATTTGATGCCAATAAGATTGGAATAAGTAGGATATCGAGGCAACATCCTGTAATCAGCTTGAGGTTTATCAGTAAAATACTTATGAAATAAATTTTTACAGCCCACTTATTCAACAAACATAAAAACACTTTAATTTAATTAATTTCGTCTTTCTCATTCCGCTCAGTTTAGGCCAATAATATTGTAGTAAGTAGATTACCGGGCCAACATCCTGTACTCAGCTTGAGGAATCCTAAAATGCATTTTCGAAATAAATTGTCATCTTCTGCCCTTATTTAACGAAACATAAAAACATTTAAATTTCGTCTTTCAACTCATTTATGCCAATAAGATTGGAATAAGGAGATTTACGGGGAAAATCCTGTAATCAGCTTGAGTGTATCTTAAAATAATTATTAAATAAATTGTACCTCACACTTATTTAAACTAACCATAAAAACCAATTAATTTCGACTTTCAGCTCATTTATGACAATAACATTGGACTAAGTATCTTTCGGTGTTGCAACATCTTAGTAATCAACTTGAGGTGGTATTTACATAATTACGAAATAAATTGTACCTCTCACTGATTCAAATAAATATAAAAATCAATGTAATTTTAGACTTTCAACTCATTTACGCCAATAAGATTGGAATAAGTAGATTTCCGGGCAACATCCTGTAATCACCATTGAGGTATCTTAAAATAATTACGAAATTAATGTCTACCTTCCACTTATTCAACTAAACATAAAAAAACAATTTAATTTTTTCTTTCACCTCATTTACGCCAATAAGACTGGAAATAAGGAGATTTCCGGGCATCAATCCTTGTAATCAGTGTTTGTGGTATCTTAAAAATAATTACGAAATAAATGTAAACTCCCCCTTATTCATCTAAAGATTAAAAACAATTTAATTTCGTTCTTTCTTCAGCTCATTTATGCCAATAAGATTTGAATAAGTAGATTTCCGGGGCAATATCCTGTAAACAGCTTGAGGTATCTTACAATAAGTACGAAATACATTGTAACCTCCCACTTATTCAACTAAACCATTAAAAACAATTTAATTTCGTCTTTCAGAGCTCATATATGCCAATAAGAGTGGGAATAAGTTGATTGCCGGGCAAACCTCCTGTAAATCAGCTTGGAGGTATCTTAAAATAATTTACGACATACAGTATACTTCCCACTTATTCAACTAACTAAAAAAAACACATATTAATTTCGTTCTTTCAGCTTTTATGCCAAAACGCATTGGAATAAGTAAATTTCCGGGCAACATCCTGTAATCAGCTTCGAGGTATCTTAAAATAATTATGAAAATAAATTGTACCCTCCCACGTATTCAACTAAAAATAAAAAACCAATTAATTAGTTCATTCAGCTCATTTATGCCAATAAGCTTGGCGTCAGTTGCTATCCGGGCCCGCGCCCTCTCTGAATCAGCTTGAGGAATCCTAAAAATAATTTCGCAATAAATTATATCTGCCCACTTATTTAACTAAACATAAAAATTTTAAATTCGTCTTTCAACGCATTATTTATGCCAATAAGCTTGTAATAAGTAGATTTCCGCGGCCCCCTCCTGTCATCAGCTAGAGTTATTTATAATAACTACGAAATAAATTGTACCTCCACACTTATGCAACTAACCATAAAAACAATTGAATGTCGTTTTTCAGCTCATTTGTGCAAGGGTATTTTTCTTTGTAAAAAAAAAAAAATTTAATTACGAAATAATTTGTACCTCCCACTGATTCAACTAAACTTAAAAACAATATAATTTCGTCTTTCAGCTCCTTTATGCCAATAAGGTTGGAAAAATTAGACTTTGGGCAACATCCTGTAATCAGCTTGAGGTGGTTATTTAAAATAATTACGAAATAAATTGTGACTACCACTTATTCAACTAAACAGAACAAACCATTTAATTTCGTCTTACAGCTCGTATATGCCAATAAGAATTGAATAAGGTGGTTAGATTTCCGGGCCAAATCCTGTAATCAGCTTGCGGTATCTTAAAATAATTACGACATAAATTATACCTCCCACTTATTCAACTAAACATAAAAACAAATTAATTTCGTCTTTCAGCTCATTTATGCCAATAGGATTGGAATAAGTAGATTTCCGGGCAAAATCTTGTAATCAGCTTGAGGTATCTTAAAATAATTACGAAATAAATTGTACTTCCCACTTATTCAACTAGACATAAAAACATTTAATTTCGTCTTTCAACTCATTTATTCCAATAAGATTGGAATAAGTAGATATCCGGGCAACACCCTGTAATCAGCTTGAGGTATCTTAAAATAATTACGAAATAAATTGTACCTCCCACTTATTCAAATAAACATAAAAACAATTTAGTTTCGTCTTTCAGCTCATTTGTGCCAATAAGATTGGAATAAGTAGATTTCCGGGTAAATCCTGTAATCAAATAGAGGTATTTAAAATAATTACGAAATAAATTGTACCTCCCACTTATTCAACTAAACATAAAAACAATTGAATTTCGTCTTTCAGCTCATTTATGCCAAGGTAACTTAAAATAATTACGAAATAATTTGTACCTCCCACTTATTCAACTAAACTTAAAAACAATATAATTTCGTCTTTCAGCTCATTTATGCCAATAAGATTGGAAAAATTAGACTTTGGGCAACATCCTGTAATCAGCTTGAGGTATCTTAAAATAATTACGAAATAAATTGTACCTCGCACTTGTTCAACTAAACATAAAAAAAAATTAATTTCGTCTTTCAGCTCATTTATGCCAATAAGTTTGGAATAAGTAGATTTCCGGGCAACATCCTGTAATCAGCTTGAGGTATCTTAAAATAAGTACAAATAAATTGTACCTCCCACTTATTCAACTAAACAGAAAAACAATTTAATTTCGTCTTACAGCTCGTATATGCCAATAAGAATGGAATAAGTAGATTTCCGGGCAACATCCTGTAATCAGCTTGAGGTATCTTAAAATAATTACGACATAAATTATACCTCCCACTTATTCAACTAAACATAAAAACAAATTAATTTCGTCTTTCAGCTCATTTATGCCAATAGGATTGGAATAAGTAGATTTCCGGGCAAAATCCTGTAATCAGCTTGAGGTATCTTAAAATAATTACGAAATAAATTGTACTTCTCACTTATTCAACTAGACATAAAAACATTTAATTTCGTCTTTCAACTCATTTATTCCAATAAGATTGGAATAAGTAGATATCCGGGCAACATCCTGTAATCAGCTTGAGGTATCTTAAAATAATTACGAAATAAATTGTACCTCCCACTTATTCAAATAAACATAAAAACAATTTAGTTTCGTCTTTCAGCTCATTTGTGCCAATAAGATTGGAATAAGTAGATTTCCGGGCAAAATCCTGTAATCAAATAGAGGTATTTAAAATAATTACGAAATAAATTGTACCTCCCACTTATTCAACTAAACATAAAAACAATTGAATTTCGTCTTTCAGCTCATTTATGCCAAGGTAACTTAAAATAATTACGAAATAATTTGTACCTCCCACTTATTCAACTAAACTTAAAAACAATATAATTTCGTCTTTCAGCTCATTTATGCCAATAAGCTTGGAATAATTAGACTTCCGGGCAACATCCTGTAATCAGCTTGAGGTATCTTAAAATAATTACGAAATAAATTGTACCTCCCACTTGTTCAACTAAACATAAAAACAATTTAATATCGTCTTTCAGCTCATTTATGCCAATAAGATTGGAATAAGTAGATTTCCGGGCAACATCCTGTAATCAGCTTGAGGTATCTTAAAATAAGTACGAAATAAATTGTACCTCCCACTTATTCAACTAAACATAAAAACATTTAAATTCGTCTTTCAACTGATTTATGACAATAAGAATGGAATAAGTAGATATCCGGGTAACATCCTGTAATCAGCTTGAGGTATCCTAAAATAATTACGAAATAAATTGTATCTCCCACTTATTTAACTAAACATAAAAACAATTTAATTTCGTCTTCGAACTCATTTATGCCAATAAGATTGGAATAAGTAGATTTCCGGGCAAATTCCTTTAATCAGCTTGAGGTATCATAAAATAATTACGAAATAAATTGTACCTCCCACTTATTCAACTAGACATAAAAACATTTAATTTCGTCTTTCAACTCATTTAAGCCAATAAGAATGGAATAAGTAGATATCCGGGCAACATCCTGTAAATAGCTTGAGGTATCCTAAAATAATTTCGAAATAAATTGTATCTCCCACTTATTTAACTAAACATAAAAACATTTAATTTCGTCTTTCAACTCATTTATGCCAATAAGATTGGAATAAGTAGATTTCCGGGCAACATCCTGTAATCAGCTAGAGGTATCTTAAAATAATTACGAAATAAATTGTACCTCCACTTATTCAACTAAACATAAAAACAATTTAATTTCGTCTTTCAGCTGATTTATGCCAATAAGATAGGAATAAGTAGATTTCCGGGCAACATCCTGTAATCAGTTTGAGGTATCTTAAAATAATTACGACATAAATTGTACCTCCCACTTATTCAACTAAACATAAAAACAATTTAATTTCGTCTTTCAGCTCATATATGACAATAAGATTGGAATAAGTATATTTCCGTGCAACATCCTGTAATCAACTTGAGGTATCTTAAAATAAATACGAAATAAATTGTACCGCCCACTGATTCAAATAAATATAAAAATAATTTAATTTTAGCTTTTCAACTCATATACGCCAATAACATTGGAATAAGTAGATTTCCGGGCAACATCCTGTAATCACCTTGAGGTATCTTAAAATAATTACGAAATTAATTCTACCTTCCACTTATTCAACTAAACATAAAAACAATTTAATTTTGTCTTTCACCTCATTTATGCCAATAAGACTGGAATAAGTAGATTTCCGGGCAACATCTTGTAATCAGTTTGTGGTATCTTAAAATAATTACGAAATAAATTGTAACTCCCACTAATTCAACTAAAGATAAAAACAGTTTAATTTCGTCTTTCAGCTCATTTATGCCAATAAGATTGGTATAAGTAGATTTCCGGGCAACATCCTGTAATCAGCTTGAGGTATCTTAAAATAATTACGACATAAATTATACTTCCCACTTATTGAACTAAACATAAAAACAAACTAATTTCGTCTTTCAGCTCATTTACGCCAATAAGATTGGAATAAGTAGATTTCCGGGAAAATCCTGTAATCAGCTTGAGTTATCTTAAAATAATTACGAAATAAATTGTACTTCCCACTTATTCAACTAGACATAAAAACATTTAATTTCGTCTTTCAACTCATTTTTGCCAATAAGAATGGAATAAATAGATATCCGGGCAATATCCTGTAATCAGCTTGAGGTATCCTAAAATAATTACGAAATAAATTGTATCTCCCACTTATTTAACTAAACATAAAAATATTTAATTTCGTCTTTCAACTCATTTATGCCAATAAGATTGGAATAAGTAGATATCCGGGCAACATCCCTGTAATCAGCTTGAGGTATCTTAAAATAATTTCGAAATAAATTGTACCTACCACTTATTCAAATAAACATAAAAATAATTTAGTTTCGTCTTTCAGCTCATTTATGCCAATAAGATTGGAATAAGTAGATTTCCGGGCAACATCCTGTAATCAGCTTGAGGTATCTTAAAATAATTATGAAATAAATTGTACTTCCCACTTATTCAACTAAACATAAAAACAATTTAATTTCGTCTTTCAGATCATTTCTGCCAATAAGATTGGAGTAAGTAGATTTTCGGGCAACATCCTGTAATCAGCTTGAGGTATCCTAAAATAATTACGAAATAAATTGTACCTCCCACTTATTTAACTAAACATAAAAATATTTAATTTCGTCTTTCAACTCATTTATGCCAATAAGATTGGAATAAGTAGATATCCGGGCAACATCCTGTAATCAGCTTGAGGTATCTTAAAATAATTACGAAATAAATTGTACCTCCCACTTATTCAAATAAACATAAAAACAATTTAGTTTCGTCTTTCAGCTCATTAGTGCCAATAAGATTGGAATAAGTAGATTTCCGGGCAACATCCTGTAATCAGCTTGAGGTATCTTAAAATAATTATGAAATAAATTGTACCTCCCACTTATCCAACTAAACATAAAAACAATTTAATTTCGTCTTTCAGCTCATTTATGCCAATAAGATTGGAGTAAGTAGATATCCGGGCAACATCCTGTAATCAGCTTGAGGAATCCTAAAATAATTTCGAAATAAATTGTATCTGCCACTTATTTAACTAAACATAAAAACAATTTAATTTCGTCTTTCACTCATTATGCCAATAAGATTGGAATAAGTAGTTTCCGGGCAACATCCTGTAATCAGCTAGAGGTATCTTAAAATAATTATATAAATAAATTGTACCTCCCACTTATTCAACTAAACATAAAAACAATTTTAATTTCGTCCTTTCAGCTGATTTATGCCAATAAGATAGGAAATACGTAGATTTCCGGGCAAACATCCTGTAATCAGCTTGAGGTATCTTAAAGTAATTACGGTGACTAGTAAATTGACTCTATACCATCCCACTTATTTCCAACTAAACATAAAAACAATTTAAAATTTCTTCTTTCGGGAGGTCATAGATGACAATATGATGTGGAATAAGTATATTTCCGCTTCCGTGCAACATATTGTAAACCAACTTGAGGTATCTTAACATAATTACGAAATAAATTGGTAGGGCCTCCCACTGTTTTTCAACACATAATATAAAAATAATTTAATTTTAGCCTTCAAACCTCATTTTACTTACGGCCAATAAGATTGGAATACGTAGATTTCCGGGCAAGCATCCTGTAATTCAGAACCTTGAAGTATCTTAAAATAATTACGAAATTAATTCTACGTTCCACTTATCCAACCTATAACATAGAAAACAATTTAATTCTTTTTCGTTCCACCTCATTTATGCCTAATAGAGACCTAGGAATCAAGTAGATTTCCGGGCAACATCTTGTAATCAGTTGTGGTATCTTAAAACATATATTACGAATAAATTGGGTAACTCTAACACTCCCACTTCTTTCATCTAAAGATAAAAACAATTTAATTTCGTCTTTCAGCTCATTTATGCCAATAAGATAGGAATAAGTAGATTTCCGGGCAATATCCTGTAATCAGCTTGAGGTATCTTAAAATAAGTACGAAATAAATTGTACCTCCCACTTATTCAACTAAACATAAAAACAATTTAATTTCGTCTTTCAGCTCATATATGCCAATAAGATTGGAATAAGTAGATTTCCGGGCACCATCCTGTAATCAGCTTGAGGTATCATAAAATAATTACGACATAAATTATACTTCCCACTTATTCAACTAAACATAAAAACTAATTAATTTCGTCTTTCAGCTCATTTATGCCAATAAGATTGGAATAAGTAGATTTCCGGGCAACATCCTGTAATCAGCTTGAGGTATCTTAAAATAATTATGAAATAAATTGTACCTCCCACTCATTCAACTAAACATAAAAACAATTTAATTTCGTCATTCAGCTCATTTATGCCAATAAGATTGGAGTAAGTAGATATCCGGGCAACATCCTGTAATCAGCTTGAGGAATCCTAAAATAATTTCGAAATAAATTGTATCTGCCACTTATTTAACTAAACATAAAACATTTAATTTCGTCTTTCAATGCATTTATGCCAATAAGATTGGAATAAGTAGATTTCCGGGCAACATCCTGTATTCAGCTTGAGGTATCTTAAAATAATTATGAAATAAATTGTACGTCCCAATTATTCAACTAAACATAAAAACAATTTTATTTCGTCTTTCAGCTCATTTATGCCAATAAGATTGGAGCAAGTAGATATCCGGGCAACATCCTGTAATCAGTTTGAGGAATCCTAAAATAATTTCGAAATAAATTATATCTGCCACTTATTTAACTAAACATAATACATTTAATTTCGTCTTTCAACTCATTTATGCCAATAAGATTGGAATAAGTAGATTTCCGGGCAACATCCTGTAATCAGCTAGAGGTATTTATAATAACTACGAAATAAATTGTACCTCCAACTTATTCAACTAACCATAAAAACAATTGAATTTCGTTTTTCAGCTCATTTATGCCAAGGTATCTTAAAATAATTACGAAATAATTTGTACCTCCTACTTATTCAACTAAACTTAAAAACAATATAATTTCGTCTTTCAGCTCATTTATGCCAATAAGTTTGGAATAATTAGACTTCCGGGCAACATCCTGTAATCAGCTTGAGGTATCTTAAAATAATTACGAAATAAATTGTACCTCCCACTTGTTCAACTAAACATAAAAACAATTTAATTTCGTCTTTCAGCTCATTTATGCCAATAAGTTTGGAATAAGTAGATTTCCGGTCAACATCCTGTAATCAGCTTGAGGTATCTTAAAATAAGTACAACATAAATTGTACCTCCCACTTATTCAACTAAACATAAAAACAATTTAATTTCGTCTTTCAGCTCGTATATGCCAATAAGATTGGAATAAGTAGATTTCCGGGCAACATCCTGTAATCAGCTTGAGGTATCTTAAAATAATTACGACATAAATTGTACCTCCCACTTATTCAACTAAACATAAAAACAAATTAATTTCGTCTTTCAGCTCATTTATGCCAATAAGATTAGAATAAGTAGATTTCCGAGCAAAATCCTGTAATCAGCTTGAGGTATCTTAAAATAATTACGAAATAAATTGTACTTCCCACTTATTCAACTAGACATAAAAACATTTAATTTCGTCTTTCAACTCATTTATTCCAATAAGATTGGAATAAGTAGATATCCGGGCAACATCCTGTAATCAGCTTGAGGTATCTTAAAATAATTACGAAATAAATTGTACCTCCCACTTATTCAAATAAACATAAAAACAATTTATTTTCGTCTTTCAGCACATTTGTGCCAGTAAGATTGGAATAAGTAGATTTCCGGGTAAAATCCTGTAATCAGATAGAGGTATTTAAAATAATTACGAAATAAATTGTACCTCCCACTTATTCAACTAAACATAAAAACAATTGAATTTCGTCTTTCAGCTCATTTATGCCAAGGTAACTTAAAATAATTACGAAATAATATACAAAATTATCAGATTAAATGGTTCCAACACGTTCAGAGAATGTCAAATTCCCGTTTACCAAAGATGATTTACCACCTCAACCCTAATGGCAAAAGAGACCTCGGAAGACCCTTCAACCGATGGAAGGATCAGTTTTTGTAGTCGCAGAACGGGAATCATCACCCAATACTGCATTCGGAAGAAGAAGAAGAAGAAGAAGATAATTTGTACCTCCCACTTATTCAACTAAACTTAAAAACAATATAATTTCGTCTTTCAGCTCATTTATGCCAATAAGCTTGGAATAATTAGACTTCCGGGCAACATCCTGTAATCAGCATGAGGTATCTTAAAATAATTACGAAATAAATTGTACCTCCCACTTGCTCAACTAAACATAAAAACAATTTAATATCGTCTCTCAGCTCATTTATGCCAATAAGATTGGAATAAGTAGATTTCCGGGCAACATCCTGTAATCAGCTTGAGGTAACTTAAAATAATTACGAAATAAATTGTAACTCCCACTTATTCAACTAAAGATAAAAACAATTTAATTTCGTCTTTCAGCTCATTTATGCCAATATGATTGGTATAAGTAGATTTCCGGGCAACATCCTGTAATCAGCTTGAGGTATCTTAAAATAATTACGAAATAATTTGTACCTCCCACTTATTCAACTAAACTTAAAAACAATATAATTTCGTCTTTCAGCTCAATTATGCCAATAAGATTGGAATAAGTAGATTTCCGGGCAACATCCTGTAATCACCTTGAGGTATTTTAAAATAATTACGAAATAAATTGTAGCTCCCACTTATTCAACTAAACAAAAAAAATCATTTAATTTCGCCTTTCAGCTCATTTATGCCAATAAGAATGGAATAAGTAGATATCCGGGCAACATCCTGTAATCAGCTTGAGGTATCTTAAAATAATTACGAAATAAATTGTATCTCCCACTTATTCAACTTAACATAAAGACATTTAGTTTCGTCTTTCAACTTATTTATGCCAATAAGATTGGAATAAGAAGATTTCCGGGCAACATCCTCTAATCAGCTTGGGGTATCTTAAAATAGTTACGAAATAAATTGTACCTCCCACTTATTCAACTAAACATAAAAACAATTGAATTGGGTCTTTCAGCTCATTTATGCAAAGGTATCTTAAAATAATTACGAAATAATTTGTACCTCCCACTTATTAAACTAAAATAAAAACAATTTAATTTCGTCTTTCAGCTCTTTTATGCCAATAAGATTTTAATAAGTAGTATTTCCGGGCAACATCCTATATTCAGCTTGAGGTATTTTAAAATAATTACGAAATAAATTGTACCTCCCACTTATTCAACTAAACATAAAAACAATTTAATTTCGTCTTTCAGCTCATATATGACAATAAGATTGGAATAAGTATATTTCCGTGCAACATCCTGTAATCAACTTGATGTATCTTAAAATAATTACGAAATAAATTGTACCTTCCACTTATTCAACTAAACATAAAAATAATTTAATTTTGTCTTTCAGCTCATTTATGCCAATAAGACTGGAATAAGTAGATTTCCGCGCAACATCCTGTAATGAGCTTGTGGTATCTTAAAATAATTACAAAATAAATTGTACCTCCCACTTAATCAACTAAACATGAAAACAATTTAATTTCGTCTTTCAGCTCATTTATGCCAATAAGATTGGAATAAGTAGATTTCCGGGCAACATCCTGTAATCAGCTTGAGGTATCTTAAAATAATTACGAAATAAATTGTACCTCAAACTTATTCAACTAAACATAAAAACAATTTAATTTCGTCTTTCAGCTCATATATGGCAATAGGATTGGAATAAGTAGATTTCAAGGGAACATCCTGTAATCAGCTTGAGGTATCTTAAAATAATTACGACATAAATTGTACCTCCCACTTATTCAACTAAACATAAAAACAAATTAATTTCGTCTTTCAGCTCATTTATGCCAATAAGATTGGAATAAGTAGATTTCCGGGCAACATCCTGTAATAAGCTTGACGTATCTTAAAATAATTACGAAATAAATTGTACCTCCCACTTATTCAACTAAACATAAAAACAATTTAATTTCGTCTTTCAGCTCATTTATGCCAATAAGATTGGAATAAGTAGATTTCCGGGCAACATCCTGTAATCATCTTGAGGTATCTTAAAATAATTACGAAATAAATTGTACCTCAAACTTATTCAACTAAACATAAAAACAATTTAATATCGTCTTTCAGCTCATATATGCCAATAGGATTGGAATAAGTAGATTTCAGGGCAACAACCTGTAATCAGCTTGAGGTATCTTAAAGTAATTACGACATAAATTGTACCTCCCACTTATTCAACTAAACATAAAAACAAATTAATTTCGTCTTTCAGCTCATTTATGCCAATAAGATTGGAATAAGTAGATTTCCGGGCAACATCCTGTAATAAGCTTGATGTATCTTAAAGTAATTACGAAATAAATTGTACCTCCCACTTATTCAACTAAACATAAATACAATTTAATTTCGTCTTTAAGCTCATTTATGCCAATAAGATTGGAATAAGTAGATTACCGGGCAACATCCTGTAATCAGCTTGAGTTATCTTAAAATAATTACAAAGTAAATTGTACCTCCCACATATTCAACTAAACATAAAAACAATTTAATTTCTTCTGTCAGCTCATTTATGCCAATAAGATTGGAATAAGTAGATTTCCGGGCAACATCCTGTAATCAGCTTTAGGTATCTTAAATTAATTACGAAATAAATTGTACCTCCCACTTATTCAACTAAACATAAAAACAATTTAATTTCGTCTTTCAGCTCGTTTATGCCAATAATATTGGAATAAGTAGATCTCCGGGCAACATCCTGTAATCTGCTTGAGGTATCTTAAAATAATTACGACATAAATTGTACCTCCCACTTATTCAACTAAACATAAAAGCAATTTAATTTCGTCTTTCAGCTCATTTATGCCAATAAGATTTGAATAAGTAGATTTCCGTGCATCATCCTGTAATAAGCTTGAGGTATCTTAAAATAATTACGAAATAAATTGTACCTCCGACTTATTCAACTAAACATAAAAACAATTTAATTTCGTCTTTCAGCTCATTTATGCCAATAAGATTGGAATAAGTAGATATCCGGGCAACATCCTGTAATCAGCTTGAGGTATCTTAAAATAATTACGAAATAAATTGTACCTCCCACTTAGTCAACTAAACATAAAAATATTTAATTTCGTCTTTCAACTCATTTATGCCAATGAGATTGGAATAAGTAGATTTCCGGGCAAAATCCGGTAATCAGCTTGAGGTGTCTTAAAATAATTACGAAATAAATTGTACCTCCCACTTATTCAACTAAACTTAAAAACAATTTAATTTCGTCTTTCAGCTCATTTAGGCCAATAAGATTGGAATAATTAGATTTCCGGGCAACATTCTGTAATCAGCTTGAGGTATCTTAAAATAATTACGGAATAAATTGTACCTCCCACTTATTCATCTGAACATAAAAACAATTAATTTTCGTCTTTCAGCTCATTTATGCCAATAAGATTGGAATAAGTAGATTTCCGTGCAACATCCTGTAATCAGCTTGAGGTATCTTAAAATAATTACGAAATAAATTGTACCTTCCACTTATTCAACTAAACTTAAAAACAATTTAATTTCGTCTTTCAGCTCACTTATGCCAATAACATTGGAATAATTAGATTTCCGGGCAACATCCTGTAATCAGCTTGAGGTATCTTAAAATAATTACGAAATAAATTGTACCTCCCACTTATTCAACTAAACATAAAAACAATTTAGTTTCATCTTTCAGCTCATTTATGCCAATAAGATTGGAATAAGTAGATTTCCGGCAACATCCTGTAATCAGCTTGAGGTATCTTAAAGTAATTATGAAATAAATTGTACTTCCCACTTATTCAACTAAACATAAAAACAATTTAATTTCGTCTTTCAGCTCATTTATGCCAATAAGATTGGAATAAATAGATTTCCGGGCAACATCCTGTAATCAGCTTGAGGTATCTTAAAATAATTACGAAATAAATTGTACCTCCCACTTATTCAACTAAACATAAAAACAATTTAATTTCGTCTTTCAGCTTATTTATGCCAATAAGATTGGAATAATTAGATTTCCGTGCAACATCCTGTAATCAGCTTGAGGTATCTTAAAATAATTACGAAATAAAGTGTACCTGCCACTTATTCAACTAAACATAAAAACAATTTAATTTCGTCTTTCAGCTCATTTATGCCAATAAGATTGGAATAAGTAGATTTCCGGATAACATCCTGTAATCGGCTTGAGGTATCTTAAAATAATTACGAAATAGATTGTACGTCCCACTTATTCAACTAAACACAAAAACAATTTAATTTTAGTATTTCAACTCATTTACGCCAAGATGATCGGGATAAGTAGATTCCCGGTAACGCCGAGTAATCTGCACGGGGTATCTAAAAATATTTACGTTATAAATGTTTCCCTTTACTTGTTCAACTAAACATAAAAAACACATTAATTTTCGTCTTTCACCTCATTTATGGCAAGATGATAGGGATAAGTAGATTCCCGGGCATCGCCAGTTAATCAGCACGGGGTATCTAAAAATAATAACGGTATACTTGTATTTTTTTTCTTTCACTTATTCAATTAAACATAAGAACACATTCATTTTCTTTTTTTTCGGCGCAGCAGCGCACGCCGGATGTTAGCTACGGTTTTATACAATCTGGTTTTTATGATGATCTTGTAGAAGATTTCTCGAGACAACCCTTGAGAATGCCGGACGCAGTCTCTGGCGGAACGTCGGGGAACTACAAGCTCAAGACCACAGCCAGCAGCCCGGAAATCTTCAACAAGATCATCATAATAAATCCGGCCGTGAAAACCTAAGTCAATATATTAATCTGGTTTTTGTTTCGCGTGTCGGATATTTTGAATTTAATACTTTATTTATTGAAAAATGATATTTCTTAGTATCTTATATTTTTTCATTTATGTCTTGCTGGATATTATTATGTATATGTAGTCCATTTAAACATGAGTTCATACTTTTTTCAGTTATATAAGTAATATCAATTTTACTATTTGGCACTTGCTGATAGTAAGTGTCAATTCTAACAAAACCATCACAGTCTTATTCAATTAAGTGTGCGCGCCTGCCAACCGATGGAACTAACCTTAAATTGGCGAGACAACAATTAATTCTGCCAGTTATTTATATATTCCGGAACGCAAAGAAAACAAAATTCCTTAAAACTCTAAGTATTATTGTACATTCCTATGTAATTTGATGCAAATGTAAGTAATTTCTACTCATATGTTTTTCTATTGTTTTATATTACATAATCGAATATATGTCTGTTTGTCCTTTTTAAACTTCTAAACCGTTCAACCGATATTTATGTACAGGATTTCAGATGCGGCAAATGTTTACCCGTTATCTATTATGTTCTAAAATCATTATATGTAGGAGTTCACCTGAAACGAAACTTTAAAAATCGCTCTAGCAATCGCAATTTTCGATGTGTCACAACAAAACTCGGAATATCGTATTACAGTAAACCGAGGCACGTCTTTTTAAGAAATCAGTGAAATCCAACCATTAGAAGTGGGAGTTTACTGGAAATTTTAAATTACAATTTTACTCTAGCAACCACCATGTTTGGTTTGTATCAATGTATACCATATAATTAATTAACCTTCGATATTTAATTAATTTATTTTTTGACTTTATTAAACACAATGTGTACATTAAATTTAATTTAGCTTTTTAGTAGTCTTTAATTACAGTGTTTAGTGGTAGAGTCCTGTTTTTACACTTCGCTAGATGATATTTGGGACATGGATTGTTGCATAATTTACAGATGCAGTCGTCCTTGGGTTCATGGTACATGTTGTTCAGGCATATATTCACATGAAATCCATGGGCTGCGAAACGTGTGTACAGGTGTCGAAGTTCGAAGTTCGGTTGCTTCCAGGTTTCTGTTTTCATTGCGTCTGTTTCCATAATTTCTGTCGGTATCTGGGCGGCTTTGTTCTGTCTCTCCTCGATGACGATTCTGTATGCTTACGTTTCCGGTAGTCTGAAACAGTGTCTGATATCTTCGATGAAGAAGGATTCCTGGACTATTGAATAGGCATAACTATTTCTTGTATATTTTGAAATTGACAGTGCTCTTTTGAGAAACATTTAATTTATTAAGGCGTAGCAGCGCACGCCGGGTATTAGCTACTTACATAAATTAATAAATTACCTCAGATGTAAACCCTCTATAGGCGTATTTTTAAAACAGTCCAGAACATTTCTAAAAATGTAATGATAAGATGACGTAAATATTTAAAATACACCATTTTACAATCGTTCAAGCTTATCTATTATTATCATTGCTGAAACCGTATAGCCGACTTCTGAAAAACACGCTGAAAAGTAAGGTTGCCGAGTACCTATCTAATCGAATTTGCCAAATCTAATCTATTCTACCTAATCTAACCTATCTTACCTAACTCAAATAAATATGTTAGCTATTGGTTATAGCAGATAATTATACGATAACTGTCTATATAGTTAGTAACTAGTAGTCCGTTGCAAGATTCACAAAATTGAATACATGAAAATTCCTGGTCTTATAACTAACTCACTGTCATTATCGAATCCGGAGGGTCATGGCTGCGCGGACTTAAGCTCTCCATATACCCCAATCCTGAGCTGTTGTTTTCCTATCATCCCTTGTATAATTTACTTATTTCAAATCTTGTTTAATGTTATTTTCTCACTTAATTCTTGGCCTAGCCAATAAATGCTTTCATCTGGTTTTCCTACATGGAGTTTCCATTCCCGTCTTTCATTCTTCAGTCATGCCACTTGTCCTACCCAATGCAGACTACGAGACTTGATTCTTATTACATCTGGTTTCTGTGGAAATCAATTTATAAAGATAAGCCGTCTTTACACCTAATAAAAGTGGATAAATCGTTTCACCTTAGCCGAACTTTGAGTCCAACAACCTACAGGCAGCATGTCTGGAAAAAAAAAAACTTTTGTGTAATATTCGTAAATATGTGACGTTATTTAGTAACCCCATCATAATGACTTTTCTCAATAAGAGTGTTCTTATTAAGTCTTGTCAAGAAGTTTAATTCCTTATGAGGGTTAAGAGGAATGTGTGCCTAAGTAACTGACTAGTAGAGCGCGACTCCTTAGAGCTGGAGATCTCGAGTTCAAATCCCGGATCAGGTGCAAGTTTTTTCAAGTGTTATATTTTTATTAGAAACCGTTTCATAAATATTTCCCAACGGTCCGTAGTGACACAGTAGGTGCAACATGCGCCCGGATGCTGTTCGGGTGGACAATGGTGCTCGCATAATGCGTCGACCTTGACGTGCTTCTATACTACGCGACTGTCCAGAACCTGGTCTACGGGCGTGGGGATGTTCTACAGACCATTGTTAAAAACAGCGACATATCACCGATACATTGCGCCCAATATGTACAGCAATCTGTCATTGTTCCATCCAGCTTCCCACAGGCCTACAATGAAACCCCTTCAAATCACTGAAGTTTTTCAACAGGAGCATGTAGTCTTCGACATGGTTGTACCCTAGAGTGAATGTTTACAAACACTATTCACCTATAAAAGCACCACAGTTACTGCCTGCAGAGTCAAAACAGGAGACACACACAGACAGGCCTCCTGAGCGCCATCTGAACGCCGATGGCAATGACTATTTAACTCATGCCCCAAATGGGTGTCAATGACCAATCACGTTACAATGATATTTGATTTACAACCAATCATAGTCGTGTTTAGTCTAGAATTTACCAAATAAAGTTTATCATAATAAAGAAAGCACCTCCTTTTTACCATTCTGAATAGGCCATAGCACGATTTTGCAGTGACTGACTCACTAAGAAATACGGCTACCAGATTGTATATATAGTGCATGAATGTCAACACATACCGCATGCGAGAGTTAATATAAAAACATTTGTAGCAATTGATTATATCACCAAAAAAAGAAAACCACTGTTTGCACTTTCTTAAATGTATTTTTTTTTTCCAGAAAAATATAATTGTCATATTTACATCATAGGACAACACAAATTAATTAATGTACAGTTTGATGTGTTTCATTTTTTCTCCACTAGAGTGCATTCTTAAAATATTGCGTTCCTTTGGGAATAAATAATATGATCTGGTTGCAATGACGAACAAAAGAAGCAAATGAAGTGTACCAATCGTTTCTCATTTGTTTCAAACATCGCCGTTTACATTAAATATATAAATATTTTAAAATAATTTTATTTAAATAATGATTTGTGAGTAAACAGCTTAATTTTATTCGTTAAATAGTCCTAACAAATGTCACTCTTGATTTCCAAATTCTCTAGATAAATTGGAAATCACTCGTGGCATTACTTATGACAAATGCATTACTAACACTATCAATCAGTATGCACATATTATACTCTGGTACCAATGAACATTCTCCTTGAGGATGTTACATTTTTCCGGCAATATGTGTGTATACTCGTACATATATTTATTTTTCTTTATAAATATCTTCTCTACAAAACGGTAGTTTTCTTTTAACCCATTCTAAATTTTACTCTTCCGTGTATTCCTATTCTCTGCATCACTCTCTGTTAATATACTTAATCCGACGACGTTATAAATTAAATATAGGCGAATAAGATATAATAAAAGCCTCATTTTATGATTATTGGCATATATAATAGGGCCAAGTTAGAAATCATAGCCTTATAGTGGACTATAATTGAACAAATTGGTTCAAATAATATTACCTCGAATTTAAACCTGATTTATAGCTGAACTAGTAGGCTATAATAAGTATGCAGAAATACTTTTAATCTATACGTTCACTAAAGAATGAATTAAATATAAAAATAATTATAAATTCAATTTATTTCTATTAACGTAGTTTTTACATCTCATCTTACATTTGCTTTGCGTGCTACCAGGCCTTACAATGACCTGTTCTAAGAGGGATTTTAATTATGTATCACACACATACTTTTTACTACATTAGGACATGGAGGGCTTGCCGAACGAGTGATCAACTCTATGTCAGTGTCACCTCCGAGACAACACGACATTAAGACCAAACACACCATTCACTCTCACATTCTTACTAAATATGGCGAATATGAGAATGATTATTATGATGGCTAAATGATGTTTGAGGACCCAGAAAACTTGTCCTGATCGGAGATCGAACCCGAGCCCCGTGCGTAGAAGGCAGCGACGCTACCCCGAGACCACAGCAGTGGACACAAATTTAATAAAGTGCAAATTAAATATTTTAGTGAGTTTTAATTCATCAATTCACCAACATTTTCTCGTATCTTCCCTAAGAAGAGATCCTGGTTCTACTCTCAGTGAACACTGAATAAACCGCCCAACATTCTAATACATAGAGAAGAAGGAAAATGCTATAATATAATCAGTTACGCAGCTCGCTAGAAATAGGAAAGGGTACAGAAAGTGGCTGGCAAACTCGACCCTGAAAACCTTTAGAAACGGTTAAAGAAGAATACGAATATTAACATGTACTCTACACACCTACACAAAACGTAACATATATAGGCCTATATGCTCATTATGAGCTTGATCGTATGGAATGTTGTGGTTATTAGGATTATTTAAAAAAATAAAAGTAGATCTAATATATTCAATACATGCACCACAACAAAAATTAATAATTGCGTAAACATAGACTTATGAATATGCAGTCAGCCATTTGATTTGTCACCAGTGACAATAAAACTAATTTAAAGTATTTTCAATCAGTAAGTTATTGTCAATTCACAAGATGAAATTTAAATTTTATCGCAACCAGCTTAATAAATACATTTTTGTTTCGTGATATTATTTATATTTGTTTAGTCTTATATTGAAATAAGTACTGATGACATGGACTTATTATTTATCTCCATAATATTTCCATTGATTAACCTCAATTAAAATTATTAATTAAGTTTAAATATTTGGGAATAATTATGGATAACATTGAACGTATAGGCATAGAGATCATAAAACATATAATTGAATTGAGTAGCAAAATAATATCATCGTTAAATTCCATATGGTGGGATAAGCATATTTGGAAAAGACACAAAAAATATATTGATAAAACATTGGTGGAATCTGTTGCAATGTATGGAAGTGATGTATGGACAATCAATAAGTACTACAAGAATAGACTAATAGCTCTAGAACTGGATTGTTTACGCAGAAGTACCAGCAAGTCAAAATTACAACATGTCACATATAAGGAAATTAGAAACATAATGGAAGCATAAGAAAGACATAATTAAAAGAATTGAGTAGAAGGAATTAAAGTGATTGGGCATATTTTAAGAATGGAAGATGAGAGATGGCCGAAGCAACTATATCAATGGCAACCGACCAGATAGAAGAAAAGAGGGAGACCAAAGTTAACGTGGAAGGAAAACAAGAAGATAGTAATGCATGCAAGATGGCTAAACATTGAAGATGCCCAAGATCGTAGGTTTTGGGGGTTTGGCACGGGAAGACGGCAGCAGCTGTAAAACCCCAAAGATAGATAGAATTAAAGCTGCTATGATTTTTTCAAGTATGCAAATCTGTAATGCACTACAGGGACTCTCTTCTCAACTCCTCTAAAAATATTAAACTAAAATTATATAAAACTGTTATTGTGTTATTTACTTTATATGTATGTGAAACACGGTCTCTATTTTAAGCCAGGAGCAAATGTGATGAACGATATTTGAGAATAAAAAAAAGTATTAGAAAAAAAAATTAGACAAAAGATAGTGTAATGGAGAAAAGTATATAAATGACATTATCTATACGTATGGAAGAACACTTAAGTCTCATAGGCAGCGTAGGGCAGGACATATGGCACCAATGAGCAATGAATGAGGGGAATGATAACGTCTTGTAAGAAAGCCAGAGGGAAAACACTCAGCAGGTAGAACAAGAGTGAGGTGGAATAATTATTTAACAGGGAGATAAGTCATACAGGAAATACTTGGAAAACATTTGCTTAGAATAGGGATGTGTGGAGAATTCATGTCCACGAGAACATGAACCTCTAGGTTCGATAGTGTCAGTGAACTAGTTTGTCAGCACACTAAGACATGAACTTATTATTTATCTCCATATAACTTCTATTGTTAACTCTTGCTAAAAATTATGAATTAAGTGCCTTATGGTTTATATCAACGGTGACCAGCTCAGCTGCTCCTGTGTACACTCGCGAGTAAGTCACTTATCGAGCAGTGTGCCGCCGTCCACTCAGAGGACGCTAGTCACTTCCAAGAAACATTAAACCGTTCTCTTTAACATCATGCAGTATTCGATGTCCTTGAATATTAAAAATGTAATAATTGAAATAGCAATTACCAATTATTAAATGGATATAATTATGTTTGACTTTTCATAAGGTTAAAATATCACAAAGTTATGTATTATTGATAGCATATATATATATATATATATATATATATGATATGAAAAGAAAAAAGAATGCTTGAGTCGGGATTTATATATATATATATATATATATATATATATATATATATATACTAGCTAATGCCCGGCGTGCGCTGCTACGCCTAAATACATGAAAATTAATGTGATTTTATGTTTAGTTGAATAAGTGAAATGAAAAATAATTATAAATTTCTATTTTTTAGGTATCCCCCGGGGATCTACTTATCCCGATCTGAAATACGAAACTTAATGTGTTTTATGTTTAGTTTAATAAGTAGATGGGAACATTTATATCGTAATTATTTTTAGATACTCCGTACTGTTTACCCGGCGTTGTCCGGGAATCTACTTATCCCGATCTTTTTGGCATATATGAGCTAAAATACAAAAGTTGTTATTGTGAGTTATCCGTAAAAGAATACCCGCCATGTGCTCTTATGTTTGCACAGGAATGTACGTACTTGCCTCGATCTTCTTGGCATCAATGAAAGACAAAATTGATTATTGTGAGTTATCCGTAAGAGATAAACATATGCTGTCGCGGACTTGTTGTAGAGCTTTTTGAGATATTCAATTCTGTGTACATTAATTATGTGTATTTGTTATGGTATAGGCAGCGTAAGCCATTTAAGCGTCCAAAGAGCTACTTTTTTCACATTTTTCACTACAAAGGGCGATTTTTAAGGTTGTAAGAGTTGAGTATCACAACTCTCTTATAGCCTTTGTTCATCACGGGAATCTCCTGAATATTTTTCAAAAAGCCCCATCACAATGGGATAAACGGTATGGCCGTGCATAAGTACGAACAAACAAGCAAACAAACAAACATTCATTTTTATATGACAGATTAATACTGCAAAAATACCAAATAAAAAATACCTTACTATAGTCGGTGTCCCATCTGTGGTTACTGGTGTATAATTCAATGGAATATCAATATTTTCTGCAGCTTCTTCTACATATTATGTCAATATGTCAGAGCCCGTTGTTATACCTCGCATTGGCACTAGGTCTAACAGCTCCTCCATAACTTATAGTATGGAGTTTACACCCCAAACAAAAATTACATTTGTTCTTTGCTGGAGATATCAAAACTGTCATAAAAAGCCAAGAAATACAGTAAAATTACTTACTACTTCCATTAACTTTTGAAAAAATGTCACAGCAAGTTCTTGTATACAGCTATTAAGATTTGTGCAGAAATGACTGCGTCAAATAACTCAATTTCAAGAGCGCATAATAATTCAGATGCTATTTCCATATAGTCTTTCATAAATTCACCATAGGACATGCTGCGTCATGATTATGCATTGCGATTTTGGTAGCTGGAACGAACAACTGGCTTACAAGCAAGCGGTTCTGCCTACAAAGTAATAATAATAATTCATCCATTTTGAGAATTTTCCTCATCCTTGAGTGTTTTCTCCAACCAGTCTTAGTAATTAACATGAATTAAAATTAAAATAAATAAACAAAGAATTAAAATAAGTAAAGACTACGGACGTGTAGGCTATCAGTTTGCGCCGCGATCCTACTAATATTGAGTTTGAAAGTTTTGAGTCATTATCTCAACATTCCTTTGCTAGGGCCCATAGAAGGCAAAGATTAATCCACCTTTACTTTGTAAATTACTTAACATATAGTACTGCATGCTTAACAGTATTATAATCGTGGAAGCTAAAAGGAAAAAGGGGGATTAATTTTGCTTGAGAAAGGTTTAGAATATATATATATATATATTTCAAAATGAAACATGACTAGCTACACAATTAGTTAACATACTTTAACAAAAAAGGTGAATTTTAATGAAAACGTGTAAAATAATACAAATAATTTAACAATAAAATTCATCTTCTTGACCGTTATATAAATTGAAAGAAAATATATGAATGAAATAATATAAATTAACAAACTCGGTCATTCAATAATTCGAAAAAACAATAATAGTAATAATAATATTCAAGCATACATACACTCACTCTCCAGTCCAGCCGAAGGCTAGGGTCCACAGTCCGGTTGCCCTGCTCTGGCTTACGGGACTGATCTAACAAAACAGCTCCCTCGAGCTACAGTGAACCTGACCACAACGACACTTAAGATGATGATGACACTGATACTAACTTGCACAGCTTATTTCAAGCTTCTGATAACGAGGGGAAGTTGCGCAGTCACAAGCAGCGCAGAAGGAAAGGAGGGGGTACGTAGGAGAGTGGACAACGAAGACAGGAATTTGGCACTGTTCTATAACATCACTGTAGAGGGAAGACACGATGACGTAGTTGTTACGTAATTGTCACGTACCGAAAAAGTGATTTCGGTACAAGTTTGCAATAAACATTCACAAATTGCCCTTAATTAAAGTTCTCCATCGTTCTTTGCATAATAATGATAATAATAATAATAATAATAATAATAATAATTATTATTATTATTATTATTATTATTATTATTATTATTATAGCTTACATATATGGATAAACAGGCGTAACTAGATTAGCTTTGTTGAACACTCCAGTAGGGAGCTCCCTTATCCCCAAACGGAGAAGAACGAGGTATATAGATATGTAATTATAATAATTGTAATTATAATGATAATGTGTGGTAGTTAAAATGTAATAAGATATGTAATATAAAATTGGTACCTGTTAAGTCAGTCGTCCTGAACTAAATTATTAAACTTCATTCAGTAATTTTAAAAGTATTGATTAACATTTTAACTAATGCAAATAAAAACATTGAAAACAGCATAAGAATATTGAAATTTATGTACATTATCTGTGCAGTTAGGAATACAAAGTTTTCTTTTAGCTTTTCGACCGCCGCTGTGAGATCGGTATCCTTATATTTTGCATCGTATGTAGAATAATGTATCTTAATATTTAACTTTCTCACATTAATAAGAACTTTCAGACACACTATACATTTTCCCTCTTCTTCATGTTCAGTAAATAGGTATACATGTTCCCATTGCCGAATAAAGTAAACAATGGGAATGACGATGCCATTTCAAAACTGCTGCATATTCCTGCATGATTATACCGAGAATCCCAGAAAACTTACCTTAATTTAGACTGCAATGCCGCGTCCCAAACCTCCCTCCCCTTCATTATTTCTTTATTGTGTCTATTGAGAGTTCTACTATGCACAAGTGCTGGGACGAGTGCTCTTGCACAGAGAGCATGAGCTGGTCACCGCTGGTTTATATGTTGGCGAAAGCGGAGAAACTCAGTTCTGTTCCCGATCACATTTTCAAATCAGTTACGTCCAAGTATTTTTGGGTCATGCGTGAGTTCGGTCCAAGGATAATCTTTATTTTTAGTCATTTCAGCCTCGTCATTCCCATCACAAACACCATTTTCTTGTCTGTTGATCAGACTCAGGACTGTCCGTAAAGTAGAAAATCTCGTTTAATTAACGATAGAAATAGTTTTTTTTTACTTTTAGTCCTAAAATATAGTGATAATAAATGTTGATCAAATACAAGCATTTGGTAAGGGAGGGTTAATATGACAACACAAGATGAAGTTTCATTAAATAATTAACAAACATTTTTGGTTAGATTAAGTTAAGAAAGATTAGATTAGATGGTGTTAAAATAACATTATAGATTAGGTTAGATTATGCTAGATTATACTAGAGCAATTTAGATTAATTAAATTAGGTTAAATTTTGCTAAGGTAATTTAAATTAGCTTGAATTAGATTAGATTATTTTAAAATAGTTAGATAAGGCTAGTTAATAACCGCTCATTAGGTGTGAAAAAACGTCCTGCCCCACTTATCCAACCCTACGACGGACACTGCTACTCACATGTCATTTATGTTGTTTCATTTGGAATGCACCTGTATGCGGGTATGAGAATGGGAGTGCCTTTTCACATGTAGTGAGCACTTATTAACAGCCCTGGGTTAGATCATGCTAGATTATGCTGAAGTAATTTAGTTAGGTTAGATTATGGTAGATATAGTTAATTGGGTTGGATAGCTGTTGGACGGATCTGACTTAATAGTTTTAAAAATTATGAACCCAATTGATGAAACTTTTCTGTAAACATATCTTTGCGAATGTATCTGACATGGCACAGAAGGTAGTTGTATGAGTTTTCTGTGAATATTAAATTGTATGGTACTGTAATGTTTCATTTTTCGGCCTTCTTGTAAAATCATAAAGTAGCCTAATTAGACATCGCTAGAAACACAATTATTTGACGAGCATTCTACTATTTGCCTCGCTCTAACTCTCTTGCTTTATTAACGTTAAGGGAAATATTTGTAAAACGATCAGCCATTCAAGAAAACAATATTGTCTATGTTAACATACTGTGAGAATACTACAAACATTTGTACTATAATCTTGAAGACAAAATTTCCCCAGAGACAGTTAACACTGCCCTTGTAGCTGAATAGAGGAATGTTATCTTGCCCGTTGGCTATGTCAGTTATGACCAATTTGTTTTAATATACGTTCTGTTGGAGATTGAGGGAATTAGGTGTTAAATATGGATCTCAGAGGAAACGATATCTAACCACAATATAAGGGTGTTTAAACACGTCAAGTGTTTGAAATGACTCTCCTCTCATATTCCTTTGTTGTGGCTTCTCTCGGTCATCAACTTACTCCCTCGCTCCTTAAAAATATTCAGGATGTGTACTAATACGTACATATCCACACCACTCTCTACATATTATTAATAATATGTTTATTTATATAAAGATGTTCAATGTTTACACATCTTTCTGTGCCTACAGTTTTATTTTCCTTCTATACTTGACTTATCCATCCACTCAATGTCTTCCAGTCCTATTGTTCTCATTCCATCTCTAATTTCTTGCATCCATGAATTTAGAGGTTTTCCTTTATTTCTTCTTCCAGGTGGACACCATTTCAGTGTTTTTCTGGGTAACAGTTCTTCTTGCATTCGTCTTACATGCCCATACCAATTTAACTGCTTATCTTTATACATAAACATGAATGTGAGTCTGTCCTTTATGGACTAAAAAACTACTCGACCGATTTGAATGGTTTTTTTTCGTCATTTAGAGAGTTTGTCTGGGACAATTAACGTATATAACATATGACCCTGCATACTATAGGAGCGGAGCTAAAAAGAAAGGGCATGGGTGTACTGAAAATGTCGGTTTTTGGACGCTTAAATGGCTCACGCTGCTTAAACCATAACTAACACACCAAATCAATGTACACATAATTGAATATCTAAAAAAAATCTACAAGAAAAGTCCGCGACAGCAAACGTCTATCTTTTACGGATAACTCACGCTACATAAATAAACTCGTAAATGAACAGAAAGGAAAGAACAATACATCTAGCATAACTAAACTTGAAAGAGAATCTGATAACAACAAAAAAACATGGATAACACATATACAGGAAAAGAAACATTAAAATTAGCCAATACACTAAAGAAAGTTGACAAAAACATGAAAATAGCATACAGAACTAATAACAAATTAAATAACATAATAAGCAATAACATCGAAGAAAACAACACTTTCAATAGCAAAGGAGTTTATAAATTGATATGTAAGGACAGCAACACATTTTATATAGGAAGAACAAACAGAAGTTTTAATGTCAGACTTAAAGAACATTTTCGAGACTTCATTCACGCAGAAGGAAAATCAAGCTATGCAAAACACGTTATCCATGAAGGACATCGTATGTTACATATTGAAAACACCCTAACAATAATGTACGGATAAAATAATCCAGCTAAGATAAACGTACTCGAGGAGATGGAAATTTTGAAGGCAGTTAACAACAACGACCATCTGATAAATGAAAACGCACCCAGTACATGTAACCCCCTCTACCAGATCTTCAGTGAAACACCAATTTTGAATCCTCTTGATGATGGGACCAGTCCCGAAAGCGCTACAGATAAATAACTAATAAAGTTGATGAGACGGACCTTTTTGGTAAATATTCCATAATTTTATATTTTAAACCTTGTACAGAACCTCCTTCATGACATTTTCTAACACAGCGACATGCAGTTCCTAGAGAGATGATTACAATTCTGAAAATCCTGCTGAATGGAAGTAACGGAGTTTATTCTTACAGCCAGAATTGGTTCCAGTACAGGCCAATACTCCATCGCACTGCACTGTCAGATGATGACCATAACTGTAACTGTGTTACTAATTGCTAAAATAATCACTAAAAGTCAGTGAACAATGTCGTCTAAAACAATATAAAATTGTATATATTTCAACATTACTCAAATATATATTTGACCTAGCAAACAGTGTTAGAATTATTTTAAAAACCATCAGGTGTTTATGCCCCACCCTATACTTACTATGCTGGATGGATACTGGTTTTACATACTGTCCGTTTATCATGTGAAATGTCTTTCTCCATAACTCTACAATGTTTTAGACCGCTCGGCCAAAGGCGATGGTCTTCTCAGATTTTTTTAGCGTCCTCTAGAGAACTCGCCAGAAGTGTAATTAACTTTGTTAGAGAAATATCTTCACATTCATCTAAGCCTATAAGAGATCTGAAACACAGAAATACTATGAATAATATTTGCATAGTTTTCATCTTATCTGGATTTATAAAGGTAATCTAAAGAATTTCATTTTTTTATCTCTCTGTATAAGTTTTGAAATGCATTAACTTTTAAAAACATGATAACAAGATAACTTTTTGATGTAGAATTTTTAGTAGGAAATACGCCACAGATATACTTAACACAATAAGAAAGGAAGATGTAAGTTTTTATAAAACTTCTCTCATGATCAATACAAAAAAATTGCGCATTTCATCTTCGTTACTTTAAAGTTTTAATTTCATATTGGCTAATTTTACGTTAGTGCGCTACGATTAAGTGCCAACTTAAAGGTCTTGGGTTAAATCCCGGATCTGGCGTTTGATTTTATTTTCATGTCAAATTAGGCTTCCATTACTATATGTCAAAATTTAATTATAACATCGAAATATATATATATATATATATTTATTTATTTATTTTATTTATTTATTTATTTATAGAGAGAGATATTTAGAGAAACTTAGGCTATTCTAGTGAAAATATTGATTTATGAATAATATAACAGAAAAGAAGTGACAAATTAGATTGACACATCTCGTGCTACCAACAGGTTTGCCAACATGTCTATTCACATTTCCGCCATGTAGGGCCTACTCAATTCAGTTTTATTTCAAATGCGTAATAACAATTAACGTGCTACATAAAATGGAAAAATGTCAAGTTCAATGAGTCATGATTTTTTCTTTTTGATTACTAACGTTTTGAAGTTTTAAATATGATGTCCATTATTTCAGTTTAAGCGTATTCCCGTAAGTTAGCTATATTACTGTACTTACAATATTAATAACTAACTATCAATATTATTTTTTTTGTTAATATGGGGTTTTTAGGTTATCTCAATCTCAGGATATCATTCAATATATAATCTTGACACTCGATCCCATCAGCACATTGTCCTTTATATCCCCGCCTCATCACACTGTATATTATTCATTATCTTTTACGGTGTCACTTACCAAAACATGGAATTCCCTTCCGTCCTATGTCAGAGACTGTCAAACTATAACATCCTTCAAAAACAAACTAAAGAATTATTTAATAACAAACTAACTTATACACCTCACTGATAGTATTCCTTTAGCAATATTAATATATTTAATTATTTATGTAAATAATATTGAGAATAACAAATATTTTTATTTGTTTTGTTTTAAATATTGTATAATCGTAAAATTAGTTTTCTATATCTCACTATTTTCCTGTTTTTTATATACACTAGACAGGGACAATTTAATATGTCTTGCTTGTATACATTTTATTATTAGTTTTAGTCTTAATTTTAACTAATATTAACTGGTTGTATTATAGATCGTAATATGTATATTAGATATTATCTTTTGATCAAATTTTTACTTAGAGTTTAATATTAGAGTTAATTAAGATTGTTATATTCTTATGTAATATATGTTTGTCCTGGTGAGTGGAAGAGAAGGCCACATGGCCTTAACTCCACCAGGCTAAATAAATCTTAAATCTTAAAAATCTTAAAATCTTAAAAATCAATTTTCAGGTAATCTTCGCGCTTTCTTCGGTCAAAATAAACACATATTATTCACATACAAGTAAAATAACTTCAAGCCTAAATTAGAGCCTCTGAGAAAAATTGAATCGCTGTTTTCTATCTGCGTAATATCTTCGTTGCTTATTCTTTAAGGCGATGAGCTAACCTCTTTTCACTCACTGACATATGTAAGGAAATAACCATAACACATTAATTTAGATACATAAATCCCGCAAAGGCCAACCTTATCTCACATGGGGATGTTCAGATATAAGACTTTATGGAGAGGTTGAAGTTAGATTCGTTTAAGTCGCGTTTCATTGATTTTAAAAAAAGTTCAAAATATGCTGATATAAATTCGGGAATTTTTTTTACTGCAATGTTATCAGTGTAAAGGTGTCACTTGATTCCAAATTTAATATAAACGCTTGAATTTGTTTAAAGTGTAGGCCTAGAATGGTTAAAATTTTACTGAAGACTAAATATCTTAAATATAACCAATGTGTCCATACAACTGAAAAGTAAAAAAAAAATCAACTTTTCATTTACATATAGGCCTAATAATAATAATAATAATAATAATAATAATAATAATAATAATAATAATAATAATAATTGAAAGTTTGGAAATTTATAAAAATAAGGATAAAATCATGAATAAAGACAAGGGCCCTATTCCGTACAGCGCCCTCTTTTCTTTAATTGAAAGAAAAGAGTATTAGTTTTATTATGTTTTACTGTTTACTTGTGATTGATTGCGTCATGTGACGTAGTTTGTTTTTAACTGAATTTGTTTATTTATTTATTATCAATTTTGTCTTCAGTCAATATCTGGTCTTGAGAATGACAGCTTGGCTGTGGAAACATGTTGATAATTTTAAAACATTAATTGGTGAATTGGGCATATTGACTGTATATATATTTTAATATGTTATCACCAAGAAGATCACTTGTGTATTAAATAATAATAATAATAATAATAATAATAATAATAATAATAATAATAGTAATGAATAATAAAAAATAATAATAATAATAATAGTAATAATAATAATAATAATGTCTCCAAGGATTAGACCTGTTGGTCTGCTTAACTCAAAACTGTTGACGCCATCTCTTTAAAGGTCAACCTATTTATTGTACCCCTCGGATTATAATCGTAAATCAGTTCTTGTCATCATGTTCGGCATTCGTTAAACATGGTCTCTCCTATTCAATCTATATTTTTCTATTTATCGTCTGATTGGTTCTATGTTCAATTCCTTTCTAGTGTGTAGCAAAAATAACTGCACTAATTAATTTTATTATTAAACATGATTATTAAATATGTAGTTACACTGTCCAAAAAAGGTTTCGTGAGAAGCTTTTACTAAATCTGTTACGCTTGAGTAAATACTAGGAAGACATTTCTGTCTTTGTATCTCAAGTTTTAAAGATGAACACATGTAAGTTTAAATGGCTTTATAGCCGGAACGAATTGTTTCTCTACTAAAAAGGTATCACTGCTGGAGACAGTAAATGTCCCTTGTCCGACTCTGGAAGTCATCCTTCCATTAGATAAATGACGGTTAGTCTTTGGTGTCGAAGACCACTAGACCGCCTGTTGAGATGGAGACAGTAGCCAAAAACTATGTCCATCTGATTTATATTTCAATTAATAGCCAATTTTCGCCTTCGTTAGCTAACTTCTCACCATCCGTGTCAAAAAACACACCCTGGAAATACATGGACCAATAATTTCTCCGAGATTCTGGTTTAAGTAGAGTGGGAACCAGAATGTCCAATCAGCGTCCGTAAGTAAATATTATTCTGCGAGTAAGGCGTTTTTTATATATGTTAATTGTATGTCCAACCAATGAAAATATTGGTTTTGGAAATTGTGTTTTTAAGGGCGGAGTATGGATATATTTGAATAGATCGCGAAAGCAGACTGCTCTGGGAAGGACTCCCGAGCGGAGCGATAATAACTCAAGACTCCCGAGAAGAGCAAAATTAATTGATTGAGTTCCGCGGCAGTGCGGACTCGTATATTTCGCCGGTCGCAGGCGGGCGACCTATTAGCCACATAGTAAAGTGTTAGGCCGGTAACCAACGGCATATTTAAAAGTTAATTTTAAAAGCATCAGTGTGCGTATCGCATTATAGGCGAACCTGTAAATATTCAGGTGTTATATCAACATAATAATTTACGTTTGGTCAAGTGAAAACCATTATTTACCAGTGTTTTAAAACGCGATAGATTCGCCTTAATATTAATCAAATTGGTCCGGTGTCGACCGCTATTAGCTCTTGAATTATTCCGAAGTGAAAAATACCGGAATATATCCATATATATATATCCATACTCAGGATAGGGTATGTGACAGATGTAACAGTTGATCGCCTGTGCTATATTTTAATAAATAAATATATATTCAAGAAGTGTTTGTCTTGGTAAACCTCCTGATTGTACTCAGTGTCCTTAGTTCGCTCCTCGCCTTATTCCCACCGCGAAAATGCACAACCCTGAATGTAATAGTCCCTTGCCCAGGCACTACCACGCCTCTATCTTCCCGTTACAAATGGCAGTACTTCTTTTGTGATCTAATAATGCATTTCGAGTTGTAAAGCAGAGTAATTTCATTTCTAAAACTTCGATTTGTCTTAATATAAATCAGAGGCAAATATCCAACTTTCACATCCATATAATAAGAGTGGCAATTCAATCATTCTACATAATTATATAATAATAATAATAATAATAATAATAATAATAATAATACTAGTTAGCTAATATTGTAGCAATTGTGTAATAATATAATATTATTTATTTAAACTGACTTTCCCTTCCACATAATCAGTAAGAAATATTGAATATAGAAAAATAATATTAATTAAGGTCTTAACATAGAACAATTGACAAAAAATAAATATTTATACAATTTAATCTAAAATTAAAATTAAACAAACAATTAATATTAGAGAAGCGGAACATTAGAAACCATTAATTAATCCGCTGAAAGTCCAGTTATAAAATAATGAGAGTTAAATTTCTTTTAAAGGAAGCTAATGTCCTGCATGCCCTATACACTTGTTGTAAGGTGTTCCAAAATCTAGTATTAGATTTGGAATAGGAATTAGAAAAAAATGTTAGGTTTTGTATTGTGGAATGTGAAGTAAGAGTTTCTGTTACGATCGTTAACTCAAAAATTGTGATTGGAAGGTAAGCGATGAAAGCGAGAGGATATGTAGAAGCATGAATAGCAAGTAGGAGGATGCAATATATTACAATCACGTAGAGAGAGCCAGCATAGATCGCAGAATTATTAAGAAATATAATCATACTGGCTAATGTCCGATGCGTTGCTACGCCTGAATAAATTAAATGTCTTTTCTACGTTTAGTTGAATAAACAAAAAAATATACATATATATTATAAATTTATATCTAGCAATAATCACAAACAAGAATGAGATGCAGAATGAAATTAAACATAGGCTCAATTCTGGAAATGCGTGCTATTATGCATTACAGAGACTCTTGACTTCCCAACTCCTTTCAAAAACGTTAACTGAAAATATGAAAAACTATTATTCTATCAGTTATATTATATGGATGCGAAACTTGGACTCTTACTTTAAGGGAGGAAAGGAGATTACGAATGTTTGAGAATAAAGTCCTTAGGAAAATGGACCAAAGAGAGGTGAACAGATCTGTGAATGGAAAAGACTGCATAACAGTGAATTGCATGGTCTTTATAGGAAGCCAGATATAATGAGAACAGTTAAGACTCGTAGACTGTGATGGGCAGGACATGTGACACGAATGAGGAATGAAAGACACGCGTGGAAGCTTTTTGTAAGAAAACCAGAGGGAAAACTCCCAGTTGGTAGACCACGAATGAGGTGGGAGAATAACATTAACTATGATTTGAGGGAAGTAGATTATACAGGGGACGATTGGAAAACATTGGTTCAGGATAGGGGTGTATGGAGAGCTTATGACCGCGCGGTCATGAACCTATGGGTTCGATAGTGCCAGTGAGTTAGTTAGTTAGTTAGTTAGTTAATTATTTTAAGGTACCCGGGTGCTGATTACGCGGCATTGGCCGGTAATATACTTATCTCAATCTTCTTGATAAATGAGCTGAAGGACAAAATTATTATCAAGAGTTATCCATAAAAGATTACCTGCTGTGCGCTGCTACGCTTGCCCTTGAATCTAGTCACCCCGATCTTCTTGGCATCAATGAGCTGAAAGATAAAAATTGTTATTACGAGTTATCCCTAAAGATATGCTGTCGCGGATTTTTTATAGATTTTTTTGAGATATTCAATTCTGAGTACATTAATTTGGTGTGAATTAAATTTACGAAAATCGAATATAAATATTCATGATGTGTTCCGTTGAGGTATTATTCAAAAATTAATATAAAATTATGGAATATTCACCTGAAAGGTCCATCTCCTCAACTTAATTAATCATTTAACTGTAGCGCTTTCGGGACTTGTCCCATCATCGGCAGGATTCAAAACTGATGTTTCACTGAAGATCTGGTAGAGGGGGTTGCATGTATTGGGTTCGTTTTCGTTTATCAGGCTGTCGTTGTTGTGAGCTGCTTTCATGATTTCCATCTCTTCGAGTACGTTTATCTTCGCTGGATTATTTTCTCTGTGCATTACTGTTAGGGTGTTTTCAATATTTAACATGCGATGTCCTTCGTGGATAACGTGTTTTGCATAACTTGATTTCCCTTCTGTGTGAATGAAGTCTCGAAAATGTTCTTTGAATCTGATGTTTGTCCTTCCTATATAAAATTTGTTGCAGTCCTTACATGTCAGTTTATAAACTCCTTTGCTGTTGAAAATGTTATTTTCTTCAATGTTATTGTTTATTATGTTGTTTAATTTGTTATTGGTACTGTATGCTATTTTTACGATTTTATCGGCTTTCTTTAGTGCATTGGCTAATTTTGTTGTTTCTTTTCCTGTGTATGTAAGTGTTATCCATGTTTTCTTGTTGTTGTCAGATTCTTTTTCTAGTTTAGTTATGTTGGTTATGTTGTTCTTCCTTTCTTGTTTTTTTACGAGCTTATCTATGAATTCTTCATTATAACCATTGGTTTTTGCCATATACTTTATGTAGTTGAGTTCTTGGATATAATTGTCTTTGCTTAATGGGAGTTTCAACATTCTAGTGACTAAGCTATTAAATGTACTAATTTTCTGTTGAAAAGGGTGTGTAGAATTTTTGTTTATGGCAAGAGCATTGTTTGTGGGTTTCCGGTAGATACCGACTTCTAGTTTATTGTTGTGTAGATTTTTGGTTATAGACAAATCTAAATAGTTTATGCTGTTATTAACTTCTATTTCTTCGGTGAAAATGATTTTTTCATGCATGTTGTTTAAGTCTTGTAGTATTTCTTTTTCTTTCTGTTTTCATTGTCATATTACTAGTACGTCATCGACATATCGTATTATTAGTTTTATGTTGAATTTGTGTATTAGTTCCTCAAAATGTTCATTTTCCAGTTCTTGTAGGAAGATTTCTGCCATTATTCCAGATGTAGGACTCCCCATCGGGATACCGTCTTCTTGAATAAATAGTTCATTGTTAAATTGGAAGTAATTTTGCTTTATTGTTGTTGTTATTAGTTTGTTTAACTGATTGATATAGTTATCTTCAAGTTTACTGTTTGTTAGTTTTTGTTTTATTATGTTTGCTGTTTCGTTTATCGGGATATTTGTGTAGAGGTTTTTTATGTCGAATGACGTCATTTTAGTATTCCTATTGATTTTTAATGCTGTAGTTTGGCTGCTAGTTCAAATGAGTTCTTAATTGTGTAACGATTTTCAAGTTTGACATCATTTTTCATTTTCTGAGCGACTAATTTGGAAATTTTATAGTTAGGAGCATTCATGCAATTAACAATTGGTCTTATGGGAATGTTGTCTTTATGGATTTTTTGGAAGGGCTTTCATTACTGGAGGTGAGGGAGTATTATTTACCCATTTGGCGTTTTTGTATTTATTATGTTCATTATTGGTTGTGTTGGTGATTAGAGGGCATGATTTTAGTGCTTCTTTTATTTGTCTGCTATACTTTCCTGTGGGATCTTTTTCAATTTTTCTGATATTGTTTTATTTTATAAATTGCTTGGTTTTATTGATGTATTCTTCTTTTTCCATAATAACTATTGTGTTGCCCTTGTCGGCTTTTGTGTGTATTATATGATTGTTCCTAAATGTTGTTTTTATTTTAGAGATGTTCTTGAGAGTTTTTTTATCTTTGATGTTTATTGTTGGTGGAGTTTCTTTTATGACTTTAGCTGCTTCGTATCTAATATGATTTTTGTTATTAATGTTAAGTTTATTTATTGCAATTTCAGTTTCAATAATTAAATTTTGTTGTGTGTAGGAAAATTGAATTTGTATCCTTTTTCTAGCAAGTCTGTTTCCTGTTTGTTGAATTTTATTTTTGTAAGGTTTGTAATTCTTTTGTCTTCAAAATTGTGTGATTTGTTATGTTTTATATATGTGTTGTATTGCATGGCCTTTAATTTGGTTAGCTTTTTTGTTCATTGTTTCATATTTATTGTACATATTATTATTAATGTTTTCGTGAACAATGAACAAGAAGCTAACCAAATCAAAGGCCATGCAACACACCTTCACGGAAGGCATTTTCCAACTTCAGAAGCAATAATGAAGACTGCGGAGATGGCTTGATAAACCTGTGAAATGATGATTTCCAGGATGTCTGCAGACTGGCATAAGTACGCTGCATCCAGAGGAGACTACTTTGAGAAAGTCCATCAAACATATGAGGATGAATGCTGCAAGAATAATAATGCTCATTCCTAATCGAACAGCCCCAGTATATCTACACACCTTCCGAGCTAATTTCCAGTTATAATATAAACAACCAGATGTATGACTGCGTTTACATTCGTCGAATAATATAAGTGAGTAAGAAAATGTTGTTGGTTCTCAAAAACCTGAAAAATACACCGTGTCACATTCAAACCTCCCAGATTTTAATTAATCGCAACTCCCAAAGTATGTGGAATTATGAAATGAGGTTGGTATTAAAAGAAAGAGAAACTCAAAGACTTTTTGTTTTCATTGTTGCAGTTAATTCATCTGTCGCATGTTGAACAATAATGACATAAAACAAAATGGCGACTAATCAGCAATGAGCACAAACTATTTTCTGGTATGCAGAGACGAAGTCAATAATTACAGTGCAAAGAAATTACCGGAGAGAAAATGGAGGAAATGCACCTGATGGAAGACTATTAAGGCATGGCTTGAGACGTTTCTGGCGAGTGGAAGCGTTAGAAAAGAATCAGGAGGTGCTCGTACACGTGTTTCAGAAGAAAAGATTGAAGAAATTAGAGCAGGATTTCAGAGAAGTCCACAAAAATCATTTCGCTAAGCTTCCCGGCAGTTCAATGGACATGTTGGACAGAACGTGGCACGAAATCGAATACAGACTTGATATTGTTCATGTTACTAATGGTGCACATATAGAGATGTTTTTAGTGTGTGGCAATGAAAATTCTTTGAGTTTATGTTTCGTTTAATACCGGCCTGATTGTATAATTCCGCATACCTTGTTAGTTATGATTAACTAAAATGTGGGAGGTTTGAATGGGACACCCTGTATATTAACAAGCATATTGTATTCAGTCTTATTTCTCGTAAAATACTATGTTACCCAAAAAAATAGTTCTATCTATGACAATTCCGTACAGAATTCAGTCAAATGTTGTTAAAAGTAGCAGCATGGTTCCCCAACAGACGGGTTAATAGCGTATGCAATTTGTTTACAGTACAACTATAACTTAGCTCGAAATTAATGTAATAGATCTACATATATGAATACGTTGCATATATAATATAGGACACAAAAATAATGATATTTCTAGATAACATTTCTTAATAAAGTGTGACCGAATATTGAATTAATAAAATCAAAATGTGTTAGGCTAATACAAAAATATAATTTGTTATATTTTTCTTGAAATCATAAATCTTCCGATTATTTTAACCGAAGCAAAAAGCTATTTTATAATGCATAATACTTCTAATGCTGTTGTCCCTGAACTACTTTTTTTATGCTGTAAAGATTGGGTATTTTACTTATTCATTTCACTTTATTTTAGCCACAACGGAAGCTTTCGTAAAATATACTTTCTTGGCTTACAGCCAGCTATGTTCTTTTTTTCTTTCCAGAACCTGTCCAACAAAATCATGCACGTAACATGAAAAATGCATAAGTAAACTAGAATTCTAACAAAACGGATTTACTAAAATAAGACTGGTTGATTTTTTTGTTAAAAATTGTTACAATATAGTTTAATTTGTGGTACTTTTATTCTTCAAAGCATACGAGTAGTAATGTTGATTCCGTAAGAGATGAGAATGGGAAATAGAGGACATTTCACAAAGTGGAACTACATAATTTATATCGTTGTCAGAATTAAGTCAAGGATACAGGAGATACGAATAGTATACCTTGTCTTAAATGTTTGTGTTATCCCGGAGATGGCCACAACATTGAGTTATAAAGCTCAGATGGGGAGGCAGTACATCTTCAAGTGTGATTAAAAAAACGTCCGTCGTGCAAGAACTGCGTAATCTATCAGAATTTATTAGAAAGTTAATTATATGGTCTAATTTATTTTATTCGTTTACATATCTTTCTTAAGTTAACTCTTAAATTGTATAAAATCAAATTGCTATTCCTTTCAGCTATTTAGATGTGTTAGATGCAGAGAAAACAAACCTGTAATAACTGTAAGTTATTACCTAATCTAAGTTTTTATATAATTTGCCACAAATTTAAGTTACGTCACTTCCACATAATACCAAAGCCAATGTATAATTACTTTGTTCCATCCCAATCCATTAATACTACTACTACTACTACTACTGATAATAATAATAATAATAATAATAATAATAACAATAATATTAATAATAATAACAATAATATTAATAATACTTTATTTTAGCTGGCAGAGTTAAGGCCATAAGGCCTCCTCTTCCACTCAACCAGCGAATAGTAGAATTATACAAACATTGTATGGACGTGTAACATGGACTCTTACTTTATTTAGATTTTTTAGATTTAGATTTATTTAGGCTGGTGGAGTTAAGGCCATGTGGTGTTCTCTTCCACTCACCAGGACAAACATACACTATGTCAGAATATAACAATCTCAATTAACTCTAATATTAAATACTAAATAAAAATTAGATCAAAAAGATAATATCCATTATATTACGATCTATAATGCAACCAGTTAATGTTAGTTAAAATTAAGACTAAAACTAATAATAAAATGTATACAAGCAAGACATATTAAATTGTCCCTGTCCAATGTATATAAAAACAAAGAAAAATAATGAGATATAGAAAACTAATTTTACGATTATACAATATTTAAAACAAAACAAAAGAAAATATTTGTTAATCTTAATATTATTTTCATAAGTAATTAAATTTATTAATTGTTAAAAGAATACTATCAGTGAGGTGTATAAGTTAGTTTGTTATTAAATAATTGTTTAGTTTGTTATTGAAGTATGTTATAGTTTGACAGTCTCTGACTAAGGGCGGAAGGGAATTCCATGTTTTGCTAAGTGAGACCGTAAAAGATAATGAATAATACACAGTGTGATTAGGAGGGATATAAAGAATAATGTGCTGATGGGATCGAGTGTCAAAGATTATATGTGTCGGATAGTCTGATGAAGCGGCGTGATAAATAATTAGGCGATGATGTGTGAAATATTTTATAGAGAAGGGATAGGGAATGGACAGTTCTACGATCTCTTAGATGAAGCCACGATAATTTTTCCAGGGACGGTGTAACATGGTCAAATTTGCGAATACCACAAATAAAACGTGCGCAAGAATTTACATACTTGTTACAATTTTAAGATATTATTAAAATACAGACTAAACAAAATACAACGATGATGTGTTAAAATACTAGCTAATACTAACAAAAACATGGAATATAATAAAATTAAAATGATATAAAATAAAGTAAGTAGCTTCCTAGATGATATATAGAATGCTGTATATAGTTGTTATGCAGTTAATGTTTTCATTGTGTCCAACTTAAGATATCAGTTAATAATGATAGCGATTAACTAAACGAAGTTAACGTCTCACCTTATAGGTACCTTTATGTTCCACACGCCTCCCGGGCCTCCTTACAGTGGCATCACATTTCGGGAGAGGTATCCACACGCCTCCCGGGCCTCCTTACAGTGGCATGACATTTCGGGAGAGATATTTTAATTATGGATCACACATATACTTTTTTGATTGCACAAGGATATGAAGGACTCCCCGAATGAGTGATCAGCTTAACGTCAGAACCTCCACCGAGACAGCACAACATTAAAACTAACCACACCATTCACACACACATTCACATTATACATGGCGAGTATGATGATGATTATGATGGCCAAATGATGTACCGGGACTTTTTGGGCCTTAAAGATTTACAAGTTATCACAAACCTCGAAAAACCATCAGCGAGCAAACTTGTCCCGACCGTCGATCGAACTCGGACCCGCTGCATACGAGACAGCGACGCTATCCTGAGACACCATAGCGGTGGACAACAATTACTTTATAAAGTTGTATCTATCGTACACTGTATTTCAATGTTTTTAGACACTTCCGCAAAACTTTCTACATTTAGACACACACACACACACACACACACACACACACACACACACATATATATATATATATATATATATATGACATGATAAGAAAAATATATGCCTGGAGGGATTTGAACCCGGACATCTGAAGTAGTACTTCAGCGCGCTATCCATTACACCATCGGGCAAATCTAATACAAACATTTATTTCTCTTATATATATATATATATATATATATATATATATATTCTCCATTATTACGAGATGTAGTGAGAACTCGGTCTTCATTGCCACCTGGTATGCAGCTACTACAACAAGTAAGCAAATTAAAGGTAATATTTTACTTTATAGCAGTGACGCTTTATCGATGTTATAATTATTTTTTTAAGCTACAAAAAATAAAACAACAACCCGGAACACATTGCAGTAAAAGAAGACTACGCAATGGAAAGACGACAATACAAAAGACTGGCAAAGAAAAGAAGAAAGCTCATATTGAACAAAAATTTAAAGAGATGGCTGAGAAAGCTATTAAAGACCCATACATTGCTATTCGACCAAGAAAACCACAGCAGACACAAGCCATACTAATGAAAGAATGGGAACAACATTTCACCAACATACTAAACAAGGAAGGAAGAGATACTCGAGCAACAAGAAATCAAGACCAAAACACAAGACACACAAAATGGACTCCTATCAACCCTGCAGAAGTTATAAAAACGATAAACCAAAGCAAGAACAGAAAAACATCCGGCCCAGATATGATATATAATGAACACCTCAAAAACACAATTGACACACTGAGTCCCATATGGAGAAAACTATATAACAAATGTATGGAACTAGGAAGAATTCCAGAACAATGGAGAAACTCGACGATAAAAGTTATATACAAAGGAAAAGGGGATCCAACAGACCGTAACAAATACAGGGGCATCGCTCTTGAAAACGTTCCCTTCAAGAACCTAACAAAAATTATAACAAATAGAGTAAGGGGAAAAAATCGAAGAAAAGCTCCCTGATGCGCAATTTGGATTCAGGAAAGAGATATCAACTCAAACGGCATTGAAACTCCTCCTTCAAAACATAGAGGAAGCACTCGATAGAAAACAGAAGCTGTACACTGTCTTCGTAGATTTTACGAAAGCCTTCGATCTAATGGACAGAAGATTAATAATAAGCAAATTGAAAAGTATCATAGGAGAGGAGAACGCGTGGACACAAATCATTACATCAATAATGAAAGAAAATAGCATAGTTATATCAGATGGTCTCTCAAAATCAAAAACTATACTGCAGACAAATGGGGTACTGCAAGGAGATCCATTGAGCCCACTGATATTCATAATGGCAGCCGAAGAACTGATAAGGAAAATAGAAGAACTAGGAGAAGAAATTTTCGTATATGCATACGCAGACGACATCGTAATCGAATCAACGTATATAAGTAAACTTCAGAATGGCATAACAACTATGGAAGAATGGTGTAAACCCCACAGCTTCTATATAAACAAAGAAAAACAGAAATGATGGTGTTCAGAAACGAAGGAAAGATCCCTGCCACAACAGAAATAAAACTGAACAAAGATAACATCAAAATAGTAAAGGAGTTTAAATATTAGGCATTACTTTACAACCCAGTGGAAGAAGCTTCACAAAACACTTAGCAGAAAGATCAACGCAAGCAATAATGGCAATAAATTATATACGCAATATACAAGCTCTAAGCCTGGAATCAGCGATGAAACTATTCAATGCAAAGATCCTCCCAATAATAACTTACGGGATAGAAATCATATGGCCACATCTTACAGAAGCTAATCTGAACACACTGGAAAAAGTGAAAGCTACTTACATAAAAAGAGCAATAGGGGTGTCAAAAACGACAAGAGGCCGTCTAGTGTACCTACTGGCAAGGGAGACTTTCCTTATCGAGGAGTTGAAAACAGCCTACCTACTACCAATCACAGAACCCTATGAGCATGCGCTACAAAGACTACGCAGGAAAAGAGAGGAAGTATGGCCGGAATTCTTCAGCACTGGAACGATGATAGATAGGAACTGGACAGAAGCAAAATTCCAGATACGACACGTCATCACAAGATTAAGCGTGCATGGATTCCACCACCTAATGTGTAGAGATAAAACATTCCATGATCCGAAGATGTCATGCATATGCGAAGTGTGTGAATAGAAATGCGAAAGATATCACACCGAAACATGTACACAAAGAACAAAAACAATTCGTGATTACGCAAGTTAGTGTTAGTGATTGCTAGCAGTGTTATCACCTTTGCACATTTGTACGCAATCCATTTATATATATATATATATATATATATATATATAATTATTTTTTAAATAATTATAACATATTATATATATATAATATATATGTATGTATATATATATATATATATATTAAATTAACAAAATCATGAAAGTTAAAAGAATTGTACTACAGATAATTGAAGACAGACGATTAAATTTGTAAGGACATCTCAAGAGGATAACATCTCATAGAATCCCTAAAAAAATCTTGGAATGAAATGAACCGAAAGTGCCTTTTTTTCGGTTCAGTTATACATCTGTGTGCTCCTCCCTACTGAAGAACATTTGTGAAGCCTGCCAATGTTCCTGTGTTCTGTGTAGTTACCCCTTCCCTTTTCACCCTATCCCTCGCGCATCTCTACTGCGCACATCCCTTCCATCCGCGAACCTGATAAATGCTCGGTTATCGCAACGGACTTCATCATTCGATCGGCTCACTAAGTGGCGTTTGGTTCTTTAGAAAGGGGATTCAGTGTGTGAATCCAACTCAAGTGCACCATGAACTGGCGAGGTTAACATGGTGATTCAGAAGATGAGCAAGTGGATTGTAACCGAGGAACGGTTAGATTTGATTTCGTCTAAGTAAACATGGAAGAAGGATTTCCAATAGGACTTAGACAAGTATGCGTGTGATAGTTTAAATGGTACGTTATTGTTCTATTATATTTTGGTTACCGTTTGTGACTGATCGACTGATCAGAGACCAATTTCTGTTATGTATTCATTATTTTGTTTTTTATACAGTCCACACTTATTTTCTTATTAAAAGCTTATCTTTTATGTTACGCCCCTTGGTATTATTTAAGAGTTATTATCATTCTCTATCCTATGACGAAGTTAGTTCAGTCCATGCAAGTTATAGTCAGTATTTATATTTATATGCATGTTCAATTAGGAAAGAAAGATGAATGGTTAGCCGCCTTCTATGGGCCCGAGGCAGGCTGTTTTCTTGTAATTAACTTCATTACATATCTGGAGCATTCTGCTAAAATACAGCATTACCATAACCCAGCGATCCCGGAAGGTAGCAGCATCGTAATCTCTCTCTGCGTGCAAATAGTTAAGCAGAGCGGGGTAATAACACGCTACAAATGGTTTGGCAGAGCGTGGTTCGTTCTAAAAAACTACTCGCCACAGAAAAATAGATATGAATAGAAAAAACTGAAGACCTAAAGAAGGTTGGAATGACCGTGTGAGAAGAAGTATGAGTGAAGATGTTGAAGACCGCTAGTACTGCGGAAGGCGTAGTTCTTGAGGATGACGAAAAACTATTATATTGTGGGTAAATTCCGAAATAAATAAATAAATAAATACGTATATACATTAAAACTAATATATCCTTAATTAATACAAAGGTTTTTACACTGTCAGATAAATATATTCAGAGAAACCATGCCTGGTGGCCCAACATATTGTACCAACTTAAGCAGAAAAAATGTCCCAAAAATCTGTATAAACTTATTCAAAATTATTTTCAAAACCGCAAAGTACAGATACCATATGTGATGAATCTCTTAAAACTGGTGTATCTAGAGGATGCCACAGTGATCTGCCTGCAGACCAGGATTATGGAATATTCTGTATGATGAGCTACTAAAACAAGAGTTACCAAAATGTTGTAAGATTATTGTTTATGCCGATGATGCGCTCTTACTTATCAGAAGTATTGATGCTTAGACTCTTATTCAAATTGGCAATATGGCTCTGAATATTCTATTCCATTGGGGAATAGGAAATAAACTAGACTTCAGCACCCACAAGTCTCAAGCAATGACCACTACAAGAAGGAAAATACAGAATTGAACCAAGTTTTACAAATGAATGGTCAAGACTTTTCATTTGTCAACAATATAAATTATCTGGGTGTAGTCTTAGATCCAAAACTTACATTCAGACCTCATTTAAAATACCTAACTGCCAAAAGTAGCAAATTCCTAAGAGGTCTATCAATGGCAAGCAGGCCAACTTGGGGATTAATGAAAATTATATATAATGGTGCTGTTAAACCATTTATTATACTGTACTGCTGCATATCAAGACGTTTTGAGCAAAAAGTATGTCCTAAAGGAATTATATAAAATTCAACGAGGATTTACATTACATAGATGTAAATCTTATCATACAATTTCAACTGATGCAGCACTTATCAGTGCTGGTATTCCTCCTCTACATCTTAGTGAACTTTATTCAGCTGGCCTAAACACTATTAAAAGAAATCGTACAAAGATATTTCAACAGTTTACTTTTGATATTGATTATGCTATGTCTTTCATGGCGGCTGGACATCCTGCCACACAATATGACAATCTATATCTGCAAATCTGTGGAAACACCCATGCCTATACCATTTACACGGACGGTTCAAGATTTACTGCAGGAGAAGTACACGTTGGATGTGCTTATGTAGTTTATTGTGAAAACAGTGAAGTTTTCTTCAAATTATTCAAACTCTCCCCTACCTGTTCTGTTTTCCAAGCTGAACTATATGCTATAAAAGAAGCAGTACAGTGGTGTCTTCAACACAAATGTAGTGCACGAATTTTTAGTTATTCGTAAGCTGCTCTTCAATCGGTCGCAGATAAATTTAATTTAAATCCAAACACAATAGAAATTAGAAATAACATTAGAAATTACACAAAACACTTGTGCCTGTCTTGGATACGAGGGCACCAGGGAACTGTGGGAAATGAACGTGCTGATCAACTAGCAAAATTCGCAGCATATTCTGAGCTTCAATATTCATTTTCATAGTGTCCATTATCCTATGTTAAATAAGAAACTTTTTGACTATATCATCACTGATTAGAATGAACGTTGGATAAGGAGTGCAAATGGTGATTTGACTAAAGAGCTCTTCTTTCCTACAGTACGCCAAAGGCTAAAAATAAAACACTTTATTCCAAATTTCATTTTAACACAATTTATGACTGGCCATGGAAAGTTTGGAAGTTATTTTAGAAGATTTAATATTAACACAGACAGTGATCATAATTGTTTCAAGAATCAATACAATCTGTAAAACATGTTTTATTTGATTGTCCTATATTCGAAAGGCAACGATTCTGGCTAAACTTACTTTTAAATGATGATGAGGCTTCTGCCTCCATGTGTGAAGTGATTTTTAAGAACCAAAATTATTATAAACATTTTATGAAATTCTTAACAGGCGTTCATAACAATATGTAGTATTTTCTAAGACAATTTATGTAATTCATAACTCTCATTCAAAACCATAAGATAATATTTATGTTTTACAATGTATAGTAGGCCTATAATATTGTTATAGTAAGCTACAACCCTAACATGCCTTTGTGGCGAAATAGGGTTTCAAAATATTTGGAGATTCAATAAAAAAATAATAATATATTCAGAGAAGCCCATAATATACCAGTGGTCACCCAGCGATCAAAATTCGAACACAATTCATTAAATTTTTAAGTTTGTCCCAAATACGTCATTATGCATTATTTTTAGATTTATTTTAAGAATACGAATGATAGGAAATATATGGTATAGCTTGGCTAAGCCATATTTAAAAAACAAAAAAAAAACGCGTCATTTGCAATTTGGCCTATTATTATATGTACGGGAATATATATCCCTTCTTTGTCTCTCACTCCGACCCGTCAATGTTATATGTCGAGGCATAATGGAAGTAGGTGCGAATATGCAAATATATAAAAAATATATATATATATATTTAATGAAATTACTGAAACCAAGATTAGACAGGCTTTTATTTAAAATTGAATAATAAAATGTGGTAATACGCGAGACTAAGTCAATTCACATTATGGCTGCACACTTTTCTTTTTGCAACAATGCACTTTTAGCATGAAATTGTGAACAAATAAATGAGTACACAAATGAATGAGTAATACAAATAAATTCCTTACAGACAATTTATTTTCTTCTTCTTCTTCTTCTTTACTTCAAGGTTTAGGCGATTCGCTTGTTCCGAATTCACAATGATTCCTTCCATCTCTTCCTAGGTCTTCCTACATCCTTTAATCATTTTGGTTTATAATGATATGCCATCTTGGGCAATCTCGTTTCTTCCATTCTCTGAACATGCTGTTCCCAGTCGACGCGGTGTTGTTGAATTCTATAATTTATTGAATATAATTCTAATTCACTCCTTATTTCTTCATTTCTTATGTGGTCCAATTTTGTGCATCCTTTGGTCCATCTTAGAAAGGTCATTTCTGCATTTTGTATGATACTCGAACTCCTCTTATTTGTTACCCAAGACTCACTATCATGTATAAGTACCGGTATGGCCATTGTTTTGTTGAACTTGGATCTTGTATCCTTCCTTTTTTTATTTTATAGTGTTCTATGAATGGTGCCACATTCCATTTGAAATACAATGATTCATATTCATATAGGCGAATTCCATGGTAACTGATGTAATAATTTTAATAAAATATAATTTTTTAGCCTTCATATAGCAGGACACTTCTTTTTCTCTTCAAATATATATATATATATATATATATATATATATATATATATATATATATTTTCTACATATTTAAAATATGGAGTTTCTATTTTTAATAATAAAAATAATAATAATAATAATAATTTTGCTTAAAATATAGATTTTTACATCGTTAACTGACGTTTCTGTGGCATGACATCATGTTTTACAGAGTGAGAGTAAAATAATAACCTCTGCGGAGTTTGAAATTTTATTTCAACAATCAGTTGTGAATGCAAGGATATATATATATGAGAAGATTTAAAATATGTGTTTTGAGTTTATGTTAAAATAAATTTCAGTCACTAATTATACAAAATAAAAGTAACTGACGTAACAACTAACGCTTCTGAGTGGTGTAAGAGTTTTAATTGAAATAATTCATATTCCACAAAATATGTTTTATGCTTATGAAATTCATTTTTTTATTATTTTTATATTACACCATTGAGGCTATATTTTATTATAAATAAATTGTATATACCTTTTTCTTAATTGTATATACAATTTATTTATAATATATGTTTTATGTAGACATATTAAACTCTTTTTAATACTCCATCTACCACGGGGAAGCAAGAAAGAAATTTTACGTGAATTCGCTCTTAGTATAACTGTAGAATAATCATTTTATGCTTTCAATTCAATATTTTTTAACAAAATTCGCATGACATATTTCTTTGTAATGCATAATAGCATGCGATTCCAGAGTTTAACCTATGTTTTATTTCTTTCGCCCCTCGTTCCTATTTGTAATTATTGTTCCCAGTTTTAATTTGTCACTTCATCAAAATTTCACTCATTTGGTAAGTGACTTTCCATCCACTGGCTGATTGGCTCAAATTCGAGCTTTGGCCTCTCTTAATTTCTGCCTCCAATCATTTATATTTTGTGCAGCAAGCCTCCAGTTGCGACACTTCAGTAGGTTCGCACCACCTTCCTCACATCGTTTCTTCAGTCTTGCCTATTCCCCATAAAACTTGCTGTAAGCATTTGTTTGGTGCTCGGTCTATTGAAACCCTTTATTCATGACCAGTCCATTCTAGTTTCTTTCGTTTAATAAACGTGACAATGTCATGCTCTCTATATATGTCGTATAATGCCTCGTTGTATCGTATTCTCCACAATCCATTAATATTTATCGGTCCAAATATTTTTCTGAGCACATTTTTAAAATTATTTAGGACTACTTCTGATCATGTCTCTCTAAAAGAAGTAAAATCTGTTCTTATTAAAACTTTATATAGCCTCTTTTTATTTTAGTTCCCAAGTGTGTTAGTGCTCTTCATTACTTTATGAAGAGGATAAGGCCTTAACTCTGCCAGGTAAAATAAAGCTATTATTTTTTTATTGCAGATGAGCCCATGTAGGAGTACGCAAAGTACTTAGAGGCGTTTCCTTTGAGCCCAAATTTCTTTCATTCGTTTGCTATGAACTTGAACCGAAAGTGCCTTTTTTTCGGTTCAGTTATACATCTGTGTGCTCCTCCCTACTGAAGAACATTTGTGAAGCTTGCCAATGTTCCTGTGTTCCGTGTGGTTACCCCTTCCCTTTTTGCCCTTTCCTCGCGTATCTCTACTGCGCATATCCCTTCCATTCGCGAACCTGATAAATGCTCGGTTATCTCAACGGACTTCATCATTCGATCGGCTCACTAAGTGGCGTTTGGTTCTTTAGAAGGGGATTCAGTCTGTGAATCCAACTCAAGTGCACCATGAACTTGCGAGGATAACATGGTGAATGAGAAGATGAGCAAGTGGATTGTAACCGAGGAACGGTTAGAGTTGATTTCGTCTAAGCAAACATGGAAGAAGGATTTCCAATAGGACTTAGACATGTATGCGTGTGATAGTTTAAATGGTACGTTATTGTTCTATTATATTTTGGTTACTGTTTGTGACTGATCGACTGATCAGAGATCAATTTATGTTATGTATTCATTATTTTGTTTTTTATATAATCCACACTTATTTTCTTATTAAAAGCTTATCTTTTATGTTACGCCCTTTGTCATCATTTAAGAGTTACTATCATTCTCTATCCTATAACGAAGTTAGTTCAGTCCATGCAAGTTATAGTCAGTGTTTATATTTATATGCATGTTCAATTAGGAAAGAAAGATGAATGGTTAGCCGCCTTCTATGGGCCCGAGGCAGGCTGTTTTCTTGTAATTAACTTCATTAGATATCGGGAGCACTTTGCTAAAATACAGCATTACCATAACCCAGCGATCCCGGAAGGTAGCAGCTATAAATAATATTAGCAGAGCGCGGGGGCTCTACTACTACGTACAAATGGTTTCTCAGAGCGTGGTTAAGGGTTTGGTTTTTTGGGGTTTAATTGCGCCCAAATTGTAGCAAGGCATTCGCTTTGTGCTTTTCATATTGAAAGATATGCTGTATTTAAGTTGAAGTTATTAAGCATTAGTTTACGTGTTTGTTTTATGTTACGTAAACATCAACTCATCTTTCTTTATACCAGAACAGAGACTGATTTATGCATGTAATACTACGTTTGCCTATAGTTGTTTACATCTTGTGTTTATTATACTTAGTAAACATGCCTAGCTGGGTAGATATAATATCCAAAGATAAGCTCGTTCGTGAATTAAGCCTGCTAGGTATAGAAGTTGAAGGTGACGTAAACATATTACGTCAGCGGCTTAAAGATCATATGAATTCTCTCTCCCAGCCTGAACAAATATTAATAAAGAATCTTCAATGTTGGAAATGTCAGCGGTATGGGCATCTGTCTAGAGAATGTCAATCTTAGTTTACGTAGTTTATTTATATATGTATATATGCTCGTTTGGGATAGTAGAATATAATACTGATGAATATAAGTGTTTGGGCTGATTGTGTCATTCTTTTCGATGTTTGAGTTACTAGAATGAGTTTCTGTATAGGTGGTTCAGGTCTTACTAATGTGACGCAAACTAAATTCTAGAAAAGAGTGAGTAGAAGTTAGTCAGCGTCCATGACCACATTGTAAAATAACATCTTAGGCAGGTCAAAATATGTAATACGATGGAGTAAATTCAAGCATGTTTGTTATAAATGAAAAGAGCTGAATGTTAAAGCTAAATACTTTGTATAATGACACATGTTAAATTAGCATATCTATGGTTCTGCTTTCCTGTTTGCGCCTGTTCTTTGTTTCAGTTACCTTTCCTTAAACATTGGCAGTTCTACAGTCTGTATGCCTGGAGTGTTCGGCAGTCGAGCGCTTGGAGGATCCGGCCGACCCCCGAGTGCCCAGCTGACCGACATAGCGGCTTTGGGACTATGGATTCCTGGAAAGCGGTGGAACGGGATTGCGATCCGGCAATCCGATGATTATCGTCACCCGAGTCTTCACCTGGAACACCGCAATGTTGTGCTATGGCGGCTGAAGTAAATTGGAGTATATTTTTCAGCGCTGGAATAGTCTACATGAAAGCAGGTGTGGTGATCGTGATATTGGGGACGATGGAAGATTTGCTTTGAAGTTACCGCTGGAATCCAATAGTGTTTATGTTCCCCTCCCAACGTGGGATTGCTTCTTTGGACATTACGTCAAGCCTATGGACTCTTTTCTGTTACCCGGAGGGTGTAGGGAGAGCTATTGAACCGAAAGTGCCTTTTTTTCGGTTCAGTTATACATCTGTGTGCTCCTCCCTACTGAAGAACATTTGTGAAGCTTGCCAATGTTCCTGTGTTCCGTGTGGTTACCCCTTCCCTTTTTGCCCTTTCCTCGCGTATCTCTACTGCGCATATCCCTTCCATTCGCGAACCTGATAAATGCTCGGTTATCTCAACGGACTTCATCATTCGATCGGCTCACTAAGTGGCGTTTGGTTCTTTAGAAAGGGGATTCAGTCTGTGAATCCAACTCAAGTGCACCATGAACTGGCGAGGATAACATGGTGAATCAGAAGATGAGCAAGTGGATTGTAACCGAGGAACGGTTAGATTTGATTTCGTCTAAGCAAACATGGAAGAAGGATTTCCAATAGGACTTAGACATGTATGCGTGTGATAGTTTAAATGGTACGTTATTGTTCTATTATATTTTGGTTACTGTTTGTGACTGATCGACTGATCAGAGATCAATTTATGTTATGTATTCATTATTTTGTTTTTTATATAATCCACACTTATTTTCTTATTAAAAGCTTATCTTTTATGTTACGCCCTTTGTCATCATTTAAGAGTTACTATCATTCTCTATCCTATAACGAAGTTAGTTCAGTCCATGCAAGTTATAGTCAGTGTTTATATTTATATGCATGTTCAATTAGGAAAGAAAGATGAATGGTTAGCCGCCTTCTATGGGCCCGAGGCAGGCTGTTTTCTTGTAATTAACTTCATTAGATATCGGGAGCACTTTGCTAAAATACAGCATTACCATAACCCAGCGATCCCGGATGGTAGCAGCTATAAATGGTATTAGATGCGTGGTTTATTCATGGGTAGCATCGTATCTATATCTCTCTCTCTACGTACAAAGAGTTAAGCAGAGAGTAGGAGGAATGAATAACACGCTACAATTAGTTAAAGCAGAGCATGTTGTTTAATACGCCACAAACTTGTTTTCTATCATCTGTCCAAGTGTTCCAGTTTTTTTCTTCGGTTTCTCCTCTTGGTCAACTTGCCACTTATTCACCTTAATTCTAAATATATCTCTGTTTGGGATATCTTCTTTAGTAATTCCTGCCAATTTTAAGTCCTTTTTGACTTATCAATCCACTTCATAGTATCCACTGGAGCTTTACTCCTGTTTTTGTAGAATTCCATTATCTGTTTTGTAAGCCTATTTGAGTTCATTCGTTTAATATGGCCATAAAATTTTAACCTTCGTTTTGTAATATCACTATGAATGTCTGTATATAGTTTTATTTCCTTTTTACTTCTGAATCTAAATGCTTCACCTATGACTTGTGGACCTAAAAAGCTATTATTATCATCATCATCATCATGAACAAATTCGTTTTAGGCCATGTGGCCTGTACGGTAAACCTAGCGAAGATGGTCTTGATCTTTCCACCGATGTTTTGGTCTTCCTTGGTCCCTATGTCCAGTTGGGGTATATTGGAATGCCAATTTTGGAAGTCTATTTCTTGCCATTCTTCTCAGATGATTTTTCCATTCTTGTTGGTATCTTTGGATATCTTCATTTAAACTTGCTACTCCAAGTTTTCCTCTGATAGTAGTGTTCCTTTGGTGATCCAGTCTATTAACTCCTAACAATGATCGTAAGAAGCGCATTTGGCTTACTTGAAGTTTATGAGAGTTTCTTTTATTTAAAATCCAAATTTCACTTCCGTATTTTAGAGCAGCTTTTGATGTGACGTTATGTAATCTTAGTTTTGTCTCTGTCCTCATCTGTTTACCAAAATGTCTTCGTATTACCCCATTCATTTTATTATATTTTTGTAATTTTGAATCAATGTCACTCTTATACTCTGCAAATACACTTCCTAAGTAAGAGAAATCTGACACTTGTTCTATAATTTTTCCATCAATCTCAATTTTCACCCGTTGTATGTTTTTTCCACACATTGCCATTGTTTTGGATTTTGATGTGGAAATTTTCATATTATATTTGCTGGCAATTTTGAATAATTGATATGCTGCTATTTGTAAGCTATCTTCGGAATCTGATAATATTATTTGATCATCAGCATATAATATTGTTTGAATTATTTTATTCCTAGTTATTGAAATTCCACTGTTTACTGTTTGTTTCCATTCTTGCACTATTCTGTTAATATATATATTAAATAAGAGTGGAGATAGTCCACATCCTTGTCGAACACCTTTGCCTGTGTTTATGTGTTCTGTTATTTCTCCATCTGGTAATTTAATTTTGATTTTAGAATTTTGATATAAGCTTTGTATGGCTCGTATTACATGTGAGTGTATATGTTCTTCATGCAGTATCTGCCAAAGTTTATCTCGGTTTACATTATCATATGCCTTTTCATAATCTATAAATAGTATGTACAGTGGGAGATTAAATTCTCTCCTTTTTTCCATAATTTGTTGCAGGGTAAATATTGCATCTATAGTGCTCCTCCCTTTTCTAAATCCACATTGTTCTTCTTCCAAAAATGTTTCAGTACTTACTGATAACTTATTTTTAATTATGTTGGCATATAATTTAGATGCAGTTGGGAGTAAGGTAATGCCTCGGTAGTTATCACATTTGTTTTTCTGACCTTTTTTATGTATATTAATTACTAGACCCGTTTCCCAATCCGTTGGAATATTAAGACAATGCCAAATATTGTTAAAAAGTTCTAATAGTTTCTCTTTCAAGGCAGTTCCTCCATACTTAAAAAGTTCTAAATTTAAATCATCTAAACCTGGACTTTTCCTGTTCTTGGCCTTCTTTAAAACTTCTTCTAGTTCGTCCATTGTTATGTCTGGTTTTTCTATTTCATTTTCACAAGTCAAATTCGAAGTAATTTTTTCAGTGTGAGTGTTCGGTTCTGACCAAAGATTTTTGTAGTAAGTAATCCAGTCTTGTTTTGGTATCAGATTAACATTAATTTTGTCTTTTGTTTCCATCTGTAATTTTTTGAATATTTTAAATCCCTGTCTTTGTGCTCCTGTAATATCACGTTCTAAGGATTTTACAAATTTATCCCAATCATCCCTTCTGTATTTTCTAGACAATTTACGAACCTTAGCTCTGAGTTTTTTATATTCTGTATAATGTTCCTCTTGTTTAGTTTGTAAATACACTTTATAGGCTTTTTTCTTTTGTTCAATATTTTCTTTTAATTCGGGATTCCAAGTTCGTAATCTCTTTTTGTTTTTGATTTGTTTATATCCGAGACTCTCATATGCTGCTTCCATGATTGCTTGTTTTAGATTTATCCAGTCCTCTTCAATATCGCCCGTGCTTGTTTTAAGTTTATTCTTTATTCTAGTTTGATATAATATTTGTGTACTTTGGTCTTCCAATAAGTGAATTTTTAAACTTTTTTGGTATCTTATTTTGTACTGTCTGCTTGTATTTTCTTGTGCTGATGTGTTTGTGATATAATTTTATTTTGCTTTCAACAAGAAAATGGTCACTATCAATTTCACTTCCTCTATATACTCTAGTATCATTTACAGACTTTTTAAATTTATTATTAATTAGTACATAATCTATTATAGACTTTGATCCCCTTGCTGCCCATGTATATTTGTGTATTTTCTTGTGTCTAAAGAAGGAGTTTGTGATTCTTAAATTATTGAATATGCAAAAATCTATTAGTAGTTTACCATTATTGTTGCAAGTTGGTTCTCCTTCTGATCCAATGCATTCTCTTATCGGTTGATTTCCGACTCTTGCATTAAAATCACCAGCAATTATGAGATAATCTTGTTTATTTACTTTGTCAATGGTTTCTTGTAAAATATCATAAAATTCTGTGGTTTCTGAATCGTTTCCTTCTACAGGGGCATAAATTCCAATTATATTCAAATTATGTCCTAAAATTTTTATTCTAACTGTTACAATTTTTGGGGAAATCCATTGGTAATATAAAATGTTGTGTTGCAAATTTTTCCTTATTAAAATTGCGACTCCTGATGATGCCCAGTTCTCTGCTGGAACTCCAGAATAAATCATTACATATTTTCCTAATTCTTCTGATCCTTTGTTCTTCTTTTTTGTTTCCGAAATAATGGCAATGTCAATTTTTCTTTTGTCTAACTCTACTTCTAACTCTTCTTCTTTATGTGTTATTCCTCTCACATTCCATGTTGCAACTTTGAGATCCTTAATCATTAACCTATTTCTTGCTTTGTCGTCATCAGTGTGATCATTCCAGTCTTTGCTTAAGTTTCTTCGAGTAGTAGGAAGTCCCCTGGGTTGGTTACCAACCATCCGCAGAGCAAGACTAGTGGTAGGGCTGCTACCTTATAGCCTCTAGTCAGGCGTTCAAAATATGGAATTTCCTCCATATTCGATGGAACGGTTATACCGCCGTGACTCGGTCCCCATTACCTCGTTAGTTAAAAGCAGGGTGTACCACGTGCAGGTGAGGTTGAGAATTAGGTAGGAGAGGTTATAGAATGCACATCACTACCTCTTACACCCCAGCTATTATTATTATTATTATTATTATTATTATTATTATTATTATTATTATTATTATTATTATTATTATTATTATTATTATTATTATTATTATTATTATTATTTAACTCAAGCTCCAAATGGGAGTCAATGACTAATCACGTTTCAATAAATTTTGTTTTACACCTCGATAATAAGTTTTGTTGGCCAGTCTCAGTCTTTTTTGTACTTCAATGGTTTTTAAGTGTCACCCCTTCTAATAATATATTTCAATGTATCACCCTATATTACTTTTATTGATAGATATGTGTTTGCGCGTGTGTGTTGGCTACAACATTTAAATTATCTCTGCAACAATTTTTAAATTATTAATAATAATATTCATTTAAACTACGTTGGCAAATATGATTATACGCGTTTTTAAATCTTACAGAACTTATGAAAACGGAAAGAGTATATTTCCAGCATGCAAACAGCCTGTTGCCTAAAATAGCCGTAAAAAAGGATTATCCATACGAGCTCTAATGATTTTGCTCATGTTGGAAGTATGTTTTATCCTCTTCCGCGAAATTCACATTGTCACTGTAATAAAAAAAGAGCTGAAGAGAAGTGTTGGAAACACAGACCGTAGTAAAGTTTGAGATGATGTCACAGGATGACATTATGTGGGTATATGTTTCCGGAGCCCTCATTTTCGCCTGTTACACCCCAACTTTTACTTGTGACAGTAAGCTAAACGGATTAGACATAGCAACACTAATAAGCCAACCAAAACTAGTTCCCTCTTACATACACACAGGCTAGGGGTGGTAATTTATTTCTCCTCCCTCTCTGAAACTCATGTATGTATTAGTAGTTATTTATCTTGCCTCGTGGACTTAAGACTATGTAGTATACTCTTCTACTCAACCAGGTCAAACATATATTACCAGCATATAATAATAATAATAATAATAATAATAATAATAACAATAATAATAATCTTGTATCTTGTAAGTCCATATTTCCCTTAACAGAGATTTAGGCGCTCTCCTTACAGGGAAAAAAATTGAACCATACAAATTTAGTTACAACAATAATAATAATAATAATATTATTATTATTATTATTATTATTATTATTATTATTATTATTATTGTTACTGTATTATTATTATTATTATTATTGTAAGCCTATGTTTTCCCTTTACAGAGATTTAGGCGCTCTCCCCCACAGGGAAGAATTTGAACCATACTAATTTAGTTACACTTGTTTTCGTATAGATGTCATTTTGAGTGGTCCGTGGTCAGCGGTCCGCCTCATACTGACATCTAGGAAACCAAGGTAGTACTAGGACGGGAAAATTCGGTAAATTTTGCTTAGAGGCCTTTTCATTCAGGCTTACGGATTTTTTACGAGCCTGAAAATCTTCAGACTCGGGACCCACGGCTTAAAGTCCCTCCCGGAGGACTTGCTCCTTGGATTTTTCCGTCCTAAAAATCCATCGACCCCGGCCGGGTTTGAACCCGCGACCCTCGGGACCAGAGGCAAGGAGCATAACCACTAGTCTACCGCGGCCGATTATTATTATTATTATTATTATTATTATTATTATTATTATTATTATTTATTTAGCAGGTTTCACAATGTATCATATCTTCATGCGCCCAATTAATCAAAATTCTTATATTTTGCGTCTTCTATCGTCAATTCCATCCGTTTCGTAAATCTCCATATATCTCTGACATTCCAATCTCCATCGTTCAATCCTATTTGCCTCAAGCTCCTCAAAACACCATCAATCCACGTTATTTTGGCTGTAATCAACTTCTACCAAATGACACCCATTGTAGTATTCTCCTTGGGAATCAGTCTTCTGTCATTCTTTTTTACATGACCATATAATTTTAATTATTTGTTTTTTATGGAATCCATAATTGAAGTCTGAGCAATTATTTTTTGTTTATTTATACTGTTTCTTATTTTATCTCTTCTAGAAATTCCGAGTAAAAGCCTAAAAAATCCTTTCTTGCAGAATTTAATTTACGTACTGTTCTAGATTTTAATTTCAATGTAAATAATAATAATAATAATAATAATAATAATAATAATAATATTTTATTAGTCGGTCGTGGTGGTCTAGTGGTCTTGTTCCTTGCCTCTAGTCCCGAGGATCGCGGGTCGGGATCGATTGATTTTTAGGGTGGAAAAATCCAAGGGAAAGTACTCTGGGAGGGTCTTTAAGCTGTGGGCACCGAGTCTGAAGATTTTCAGGCTCGTAAAAGAACCGCTAACCTGACTAAAAGACCTGTATGGAAAATTAAACCGACCTTCATCCATCCGGTGCCTACTTGATGTCTCATTGAACCGATATGCTAACCACATGTCACTCGTTGATATGTGTATGTAAATAAACGTAACAAAATTAGCTTATTATAAAACTCCCGCTAGGGAGCACCAGTATACCCACGTGGGACATATGGGGTATGTAATTAGATACATAAAACGTATTTTATTAGGAATTCAAGGGCTTAGGGCAGCAACATAGTAAGCCACATCCTGTTAACAAATGCCATGTATTACAATGATAACAAATAAATGTAACGAATTATCATAAATACTGCCACGAGTGATTTTCAATATTTCTAGTCGATTTGGAAATATAGAGTGGCATTTGTTAGGACTACGTAACGAATGAAATTAAGCTGTTTACTCACAAATCATTATTTAAATATAATTATTTAAAGAAATGTATATAATATATATATATATATATATATGCAAGCTTAATATGGTATGATAAGAAAAATAAATGCCTGGACGGGATTCGAACCCGGATCTCTGAGTCTTTACCTCAGTGTGATATCCATTACACTACCAGGCGAATCCAATTCAAACACTTATTTTTCTTATATATGTATTATACTCTCCATTATTACTAGATGTCGCGAGAACACTGTCTTCACTGCCATCTAGTAGCTGACTATATCAAGTAAGCAAATTAAAGAGAATATTTATTTTACTTTATAGCAGTGACGCTTTATCGATGTTATAATTAAAAAAAAAATAAGTGTTTGAATTGGATTCGCCTGGTAGTGTAATGGATATCACACTGAGGTACAGACTCAGAGATCCGGGTTCGAATCCCGTCCAGGCATTTATTTTTCTTATCATACCATATTAAGCTTGCATTGCTCAATGTTAAAGATTTAATTATAACATCGATAAAGCGTCACTGCTATAAAGTAAAATAGATATTATCTTTAATTTGCTTACTTGATATAGTCAGCTACTAGATGGCAGTGAAGACAGTGTTCTCGCGACATCTAGTAATAATGGAGAGTATAATACATATATAAGAAAAATAAGTGTTTGAATTGGATTCGCCTGGTAGTGTAATGGATATCACACTGAGGTACAGACTCAGAGATCCGGGTTCGAATCCCGTCCAGGCATTTATTTTTCTTATCATACCATATTAAGCTTGCATTGCTCAATGTTAAAGATTTAATTATAACATCGATAAAGCGTCACTGCTATAAAGTAAAATAAATATTCTCTTTAATTTGCTTACTTGATATAGTCAGCTACTAGATGGCAGTGAAGACAGTGTTCTCGCGACATCTAGTAATAATGGAGAGTATAATACATATATAAGAAAAATAAGTGTTTGAATTGGATTCGCCTGGTAGTGTAATGGATATCACACTGAGGTACAGACTCAGAGATCCGGGTTCGAATCCCGTCCAGGCATTTATTTTTCTTATCATACCATATTAAGCTTGCATTGCTCAATGTTAAAGATTTAATTATAACATATATTATATATATATATATATATATATATATATATATATATATATATATATGTGTGTGTGTGTGTGTGTGTGTGTGTAATGTAAACGGCGATGTTTGAAAACAAATGAGAAATGTTTGGTTATGTTTCATTTGTTCTTCACTGCAACTTGGTCATACTATTTATTGCCAAATAGGATCGCAATATTGTAAGAATGCACCATAGTGGAGAAAAAATGAAACAAGGAGGAGATTTCTTTATTTTGGTAATCAAAATTCGATTGTGAATGGTTTTAAAACAAAATTCATTAAAATGTGATTGGTTATTGACTCCCATTTGGGCATGACTTAAATAGTTCATAAAATAATTTGTAGGTGCTCCAGTATCATGAGTTTTAACATATAGACACACAGATTTTTAACAACAATACTGCCCAGTTAGTATTTATAATTTTTTGAAACATTAAAAATCCCTACATCTTAGAAAGAACAATATGTGGCTTATCATTTTATTGTTTTAAGCCCTTCAATTATACCTACACTACAACAGTTTTACCTTCAACCTAAAGTAATTTTATTCCTTCAAAAATTCCTGTTTTGAGTTTCTTCTGTCAATTCCATTCTAATATTCTAATGATATTGTGAAAAGAAAAATTAAAATCTGAACCAGGAATCGAACCGCGGACTTCTCGTATTCCGTACGAGCGTGCAAGACCACTACACTATTCGAGACATGGTACAAACATTAGTGAATGAACGATGACACAGTAACACCATCGATGTTAGATCAGTTATAGGGACAGATTCAATTCGGATCATCATCTGGTCAGGGTGTAAATAAGACAACGGTCATCGCTTATGAGAGGAACAAATGCTAAAGACGATTCTGAAAATTTTGAATTAAAAATAAATAAAAATGATGAAATTAGGCAATAATAACAAATCAAAATTGCTAATAGATTTGTAATACTGGAATTTTCAGATGACAGTGTGACACACGAAGAAAAAACTGATATAAGAAAAGAAAGGGAAGCTCTTAAAGATACTATTAAAATTTCGGCATTAGAAAACATTAGTTATTAAAAAAAGAGGCAAAACAAGAAATGCTTTTTGACGAATGTGCCGATAAATGGCGTAAATAAAAGAAAGCTAGCAAAAATTAATAAGGTTACATAAGCCAAATGAGGCATATTTGAAGCAATTGGGTAGTACTAGACGGGTAACTACCAGGTTACTAAATAATAAAAAGAGTGAATATTTGAGAGGGAAGACTAATAGTCTTGAAATGAATGCAAAAAATAGGCACATCAGAGAATTATATCAGGGAATTAGGATAGAGAAGAAAGGGCTTCAGGCTAGAACAAATTTAATTAGAAGTGAAAATGGGGATATGATTGCAGATTCCAGGTGTATGTTAAATAGTTGGAAAAGTTAATTTAATCAGCTATAAATTCACATTAAAAATAAGATATTGAAGAGGATAATTTGCAGAGAGCAGAAGTGCTAGTCACAGAACCAAGTGCACTAGATATTGAAATGGCGATAGAAACATTGAAGATGTATAAAGCATCAGGTTCAGATGGGAACTTATAAAATCAGGTGGAGAAAACTTCATGGACAAGACAGTGCTTTCTTTAGCATGATTTGGGAAAAAGAAGCTCTTCCAGATGAATGGAAAGAATCAATCACCATAGATATCTTTAAGAAGGAAGATAACATGATTGTAACAACTACAGGGGCATCTCATTACTTTCAAATTCGTACAATATTCTATCAAATATATTAGTAAGCAGACTTACTCCCTATATTGACGACATTATAGGAGATCATCAATGTGAATATAGAAGAAACAGGTCTACAAAAGATCAGATTCTTAGTATAAGACGGATTTTAGAAAAGAAATGGGAATGTAATGGTACTGTACATCAACAGTATGTAGACTTCAAAAAGGCATACGATTCAATTTAGAGGTATTATTCTGCTGGAAATCAGAATTTCAAAGAAGTTAGATAGAATTATTCGAATGCGTCTAAATGGCACAAAGTGTAGGGTGCGTGTAGGCAAACAGTTTTCGGATTCTTTCGAAATTCACAATGGGTTAAAGCAAGGAGATGCACTATCTTCTCTAATATTCAATTATGTACTAGTATTATATAAATTGTTTAGAGGAACAACTCAATGGTATTAATAAGCTGTTAGTTTATAGCTGATGATAGGCTATAGTACTATTGGGTGATAGCGAGGAGATAATAAGGGCCAACACACACACTCTATTAAGTAACACTAAGAAGTTGGGACTGGAAGTAAAAATCAATAAAACTAAATATATGGTCTCATAGAAAGGTATTATATAATGGAAATGGACAGTTATTGACAAATGAGAGAAATTTTGAGAAAGTGGCTGATTTCAGATACCTAGGAAAAATAATCACAAATAGGAATGAGATGCACAAAGAAATTAAACATAGGCTCAATTATGAAAGTGCATGCTTTTATGCATCACATGGACTCTTGTTGTCCTAATTCCTTCGAAAAAAAATTAAGCTGAAAATATATAAAACTGTTATTCTACCATTTATATTATATGGATGGGAAACGTGGACTCTTACTTTAAGGGAGGAAAGAGATTACGAGTAATTGAGAATAAAGTTCTTAGGAAAATGTTTGGACCAAAGAGAGTTGAACAGAGAGGTGAATGGAGAACACTATTAAACGGTGATCTACATGATCTTTATAGGAAGCCAGCTGTAGGAAAACAGTTAATTCTCGTAGATTGCGATTGGCAGGACATATGGCACAAATGGGGAATTAAAGTGGTCCATGGAAGCTTCTTGAAGGAAAACCAGAGGGAAAACCCTCAATTGGTTGATAAAAAATGAGCTGGGAGAATAATATTAACCATGATTTGAGGGAAGTAGATTATACAGATTAGCTCAAGACAGAATTGTGTGGAGAGTTTATGTCCGCGCGGCCAATAACCTATGGTTTCGATGCTGCCTGTTAGTTAGTTATTAGAGTGGTATCACAAATTTGGGACCTAACTATGTGTCCCAATTGAAACCATTTCTAATTATATCGGATTATTTTTTTAAATATGGGTCATGGAATTTTTTCACGTATATAGAACATTTTATTTTTGTCTAGGGATATGTTGAAGTCATGTAATACCTGTTAGTCTATAACCTTTCCGGGATTGTCCACTGGTATGGTGATCTTATGATTCCCTACAGAATTCCCTGCGCGCTGAGGACTCAAAACGACTGAAAAGGAATCCATTTTACGGCCAAGTACAGTAATGTAACTGACAACAGCAAGGTTAGTTGGTTCCCCTGCTCCGCCTGTCAAGAGATGCCTTGTTGGAATTCAGATTGAATCAATTTCCTGGCTTGGCTGAGATTCTCAGGAGGTTATTCAACTATAGCTGAGCAAATTTTATCCTCAAAAAATCACTCATCGATAACGTTGAGGGGTCTATTGGGAAGAGGGGTAAAAGATAACTCGTAATGAAAAATGTATCTCTGAAAATAATTACCCGATATTACATACGTTTTAATGTATGTGTATTCTATGTAACATATTAGTTTTCATAAATGGAATAAAAAAAATCCGATTATTGCAGAAGTATGTGAATAATTATCTCAGGAAGTGCACCAGTTTGCTCGCCGGTTATCGCACAGTTCTTTACCCCAGGAAGTGCACCAGTTTGCTCGCCGGTTATCGCACAGTTCTTTACCCCAGGAAGTGCACCAGTTTGCTCGCCGGTTATCGCACAGTTCTTTACCCCAAGAAGTGCACCAGTTTGCTCGCCGGTTATCGCACAGTTCTTTACCCCAGGAAGTGCACCAGTTTGCTCGCCGGTTATCGCACAGTTCTTTACCCCAGGAAGTGCACCAGTTTGCTCGCCGGTTATCGCACAGTTCTTTACGATGGAAATGTAAGATTCTCGCTCAAGGGGTATTAGTGAAGTTACTTATGAGAAAAAAACAACAATTATGAATAAATATGTTTTTTATATTCAATGCCACCGGGTTGTAATTACGGCATTTCTGGCATTCTTCGTGCAATTAGCATCATTGTAACCCATTTCTGAAGTTGGGGTGCCTGGAAGGCGAAGTTATGCTCCCCCGATGATATATATTAGGTGATCGTGAGGGTAATGATACGCCTGGAGAGATGCCTTAATCTTAAACTTAATCTAACGAGATGAATGTGGTTGCCATAACGAAATTTATGGCGTTCTCTCCTGGCGATAGCGTAATTTTAACCCAGTTCTGAGGTGGGGTACCTGGAAGGCGGAGTTACGTTCCCTTGATGATATATATCAACTGATGATGATAGCAAGTGTTAAGTGTGGGACAACCCCTGATATCTTAAGGGAGGGAATTTCAGGAGCGGGCAGAAGCTAATGTGAAAGAAGTACAATAAGATGAAGTGCTAGGAGGAGGGATTGTTAGCAGATTGTTAACTTGTGACCTAATGTGAATATTGTGATAAGAAGATAACTTCTGAAATCTGTACGTCAGGTAGAAATTCAGGAGCTTGAAAAGAAGTGAAAGAGAGTGCAATTTACTTCTGCACTAAGATGGAGGCAAGAGAGATTATTGAAGTGTTCGGGAATATGATCGTATCGGCGGATATTGAAAACGAATCTAACGCAAGCATTATGTACACGCTGCTGTCTCTGCAATAGGTCATAGTTTAGGTATTATAACATAAGATTTAGGTATTATAACATAAGATTTTGCATAATGTATATTTTTAATGAAACTAGGAGAAATTTCTTTAAACGTCTAAGATAATGTAAGATGGAGAAAGTCTTTTTACACGAGTGTTTAACTTGTGTTTGCGAGGTTAAATTTGCGTCTAGATATAGTTCAAGAATTATTACTGAAAAAGAATAAAGAATAATTATATTATTTATAGAAATGTTTGGAAGTGTAGATATGTGGAAGGATGTGAGCAGTCTTTAGTATCTCATTAGAATGACTTGTTACTTGTTAGGATTCAGATTTAGAATAGAATAGATTTATACAGCCTGGTGGTGTTAAGGCCATGTGGCCTTCTCTTCCACTTACCAGGACAAACATATGTTACATTTAAATACAAAAAAATACTATAATAGTACATACTAAACAATTAATTATCTGTCAAACTGAACATTAAAGATTTAGACTGAAATTTGAATACCAGTTAAAGATAGACATGAGATCGTCATCCATTTTCGTCAAGCTGTTATAGAGTGAATCTAGAGATGAATGTAGGTAAATTTGGAGATCGTCAGCATAAAGGTGATAACTAGAGTCCGGATGTTAGGCATTTAAAAAGTTCTTAATAGGCAGGCAAAAAAGCACTAAAAATCATTAATATAGGCACTAAAAATCAAAATAGGATCTTACAAAAAATGGACTACAACATAAAATTTTACAGTCTTTCGTAAATATTATAAACATATGCTATCAATAGCATACGAAGATATCAGAGATGATTTTGCTACTTGTTTTGCCTTTTTACAAAGAGCATTCTTATGTCCTGCAGTGTGTACGTGCTACGAAACATGGCACTTCGTCGCGCAATTCACTGTAATTTTACACACTTTGCAGAACAATCTCACTTGAGAATATTTCCGCAGCAATTTCTTTCACGAAATTGGTCAGTTTGTCTTTTACTGTTTTACTCTTATCCGTTCTTTAGGCATCGTGAAACAACTATTCTGAAGGTGGTCGCACAACTTTGTCTGTGAACGAGGACTACAGACTGAATTCAGTGTTATCAACATCAAAAATAATATTGCCAGTCAATTAAAGGTTTCTATGCAATGATATGTGTCATGACGTTTGTCCATGTCAATTAATTTCTTTGAAATACTAAGTTAATTTCGAGAAAAATGGCAAATAGGCATTTATAGGTATTGTAAGCTGAAATTGGCATTTATAGGCAAAATTAACTTCATGGAAAACAACTCTAGGGTCATCGGTATGAACTTATATGAAGTCACTTTTACAATATACATAACAAATAACTATAGGCATTTTCCCTAACATCCGGTCTCTAGTGATAACAGCAGTGCTTTAGTATACTGGATAAATCATTGATATATATCGAGAAAATAAGAGGTCTGAGAACACTGCCTTGGGGGATTCCCGCCTGCACGTTGCGCCAAGACGAAAAATCTAGAGTTTAATGGAACGTATTGTTGATGTCCGTGCAGGGTCGGCACTGTCAGACTAGGTGCTTGAGCTTTAGTATACGTAAGTCGCTTCTCCATTCGTCCGGTCATTTAAAAATGTGGTCTTGTAACGAAATTAAACCATAAATTAACATTGAACATGTTTATTTGTACGGTATCATGCCTGTGAAATATTTATAATGAGAATTAAGTGTGACATCATATTTGTGTCCGACTTTTTCTTTTTATTAGCTGAAAAACAACTCGCCACATTACATTGGATCCAATTTTACACATATTGAAATAAGTGATTTAGAAATGCACATAGGTGTGGTATAATTTTGTGAATCCAGGCGTGATATTGATCCTTCGAGTTAGATTTCGAATTAAACTAAAAGTGATTAAATATTTTCTACCCCATTCATTTCATTGCATGCGTCGGTTTGTATATTACTTCAGGAATATTGCTTATTGTGGAATATTATTTTCCCGAGAATATCTGCTGATATGTGTCATATTGAAATTCATAACTTAGTGTTTCTGACTACAGGGAATTATACCTGTGGTTGCCCATGGTCTGTAATTTAGGTTAAGTTCAGGTTAAGGACTCTCCTGGCGCTTCATTATCGTATATCACCCATCAAATTATCTTCCAGGTGTCCCAACCTGAGAAATTTATTAAAACTCCGCCAATGCCAGAGGAGAAAGCCAGAATATGATGAAAGGCAACTTTAGGGCATGGTACAAAAATATTTTACTTTAATTAGTAAAAGTATACATTTTTAATTATGGACTAATTTTAATATTATAGTGATATTGTGAAAATAAACATTAATGTCTGAACCAGGAATCGAACCATGGACATCTCCTATTCCGTACGAGTGTGCAAGACCACTACACCATTCGAGACATGGTACAAACATTAACAATTCTTTCCACATACACAAATCTAAAATTCTCGGTTTCGTCCGCTGCTAGGTAGGTGTCACTATCAACGCCGACGGCCGGCTTCATTTAGAAGTATCTATGTTTGAGAATTTTACACCAGCACTTCTATAAGCAGTAATCGACGTTATTTAACACTTTCCAATATTGGTATTTTAACACAGTTCCAATAGTGGATCATATTATAATATTATAACGAGAATTATACATAATACAGTTTGTGGAAATAATTGTTATTGTTTGTACCATGTCTCGAATGGTGGTCTTGCGCACTCGTTTGGAATACGAGAGGTCCACGGTTCGATACCTGGTTCCAAGATTAATTTTTCTTTTCATAATATCATTATAATATTGGAACTGTGTTAAAATAACAGTATTGGAAAGTATTAAATGGACTAATTTGTTGATACAAACTATCTTGTTTATTTAATTACTTCTTAAGTCTTAAGATTTGTGCAGAATTATGTTGGCGCAAGGATAGTAATCCCATATTCGCTTCTTGTTCAGATACTAATTTATAAGTAATTAAAATTGCAATTATTTTTAAAATAATGAAAACAAGATCAAAATCATAACTGATAAATGAAACATCTTATCTCAAAGATATAATCACATATTATTTTCTCCGAGACTTGACTATTCATGATAAGTTTGTTAACAAAAATTTGTGCATGTTCCAATGCCATCAATTCACTTTTTGTTCTTGGGGTTCCGCACTGATCGGATAGATGATATTATTGTAGTCTATTTTCAATTTACTGTGTCGGTCGCGGTGGACAATGGTTATGTTCCTTGCCTCTGATCTCGATGGTGTGAGTTCAGACCCGGCCAGCGTCAATTGACTTTTTTATGATGGTAACAATCCAAGGAGCGAGTCCTCGAGGGGGAACTTTAAGCTGTATGAATAGTTTCAGGCTCGTAAAAGAGCAGAAAGCCTGAATAAAAACGCTACTCTGCAAACAAATTACTGACCTTCTTCTTCCTAATAATACCTTAATTGCCTACTAGATGCCTCATTGGGTCGGTATGTTGACCGCATACCATTCATAATATCTCTAGGAAAATAAGCGTATCTAAATTAACTTGATCTAGTAACTCCTAACAAAGGAGAGGCTAATGCCCAATATTGGGCTGTCACGCAATAGTAGATGTTGATTTTCAATTTACGGACCACTTTGGCAAACACATTCCGTAGATTATTATTGACTATTTAACTCATGCCACAAATGCTAGTCAATGACCAATCACTTTTCAATGAATTTTGTTTTACAACCAATGACAGTCGTGTTTTTCTTCTCGTTCTTTATCGATTTATCTTTATTAGCTCCAGCTTTTGTGATAAAGAAAGCTCCTCCTTTTTAATTTTCTGAACAGGACAGAACATTATTTTTCTCCAACAAATACATTGACTATAGCAAATAATGAACAAATTAATTGATTTTACTGAATTGTTTACTAAAAAAATTAATGAAAAACCCGTAATGTTGATTGTGATATATAGTTTGATGTGTTTCATTATTTCTCCACTTGGGTGCACTCTTACAATATTGCGATCTTATTTGGCAATAAATAATATGATCTAGTTGCAGTGAATGAACGTAACCTCACATTTCTGATTTGTTTTCAAACATCGCCATTTACATTAAATACATAAATATTTTAAAATAACTATAGTTAAACAATGATTTGTGAGTAAACAGCTTAATTTTATTCGTTAAATAGTTCTAACAAATGCCACTCTTGATTTTCAGATTCTCTAGATAAATTGGAAATCAGTCGTGGCATTACTTATGATAATTTGTGCATAGAGTGGAGCATAGGAGAACATATATTTATGTGCAGTGTAAAGTGTTTTGTGTGAGTGGTCATAATGAAGAGCAGAGAGGAAGTGAAACCCAGTGCCAGCACTTAACGTACTCCTGTCGGAAAGTACCAAGGGGCGACCAGGCTTAACGTCGCCATCCAACGGATGAATCGCTATTAACATTACCTCATACTTTCTCAATACATGTATAGCGGATGGATTTGCATTTTAATGCAGGAATCTGGTACACAATCCAGTATATAAAAATTGAACATCATTACTTTCCTCCTGGCTCCGAGATTTAAAATTGTACAACTAAATTGATTTTACGAATAAAATATTTAACCCTTCCGGGTACCGAAATACATAATATAGGCCTACTGGAAATGAACAATTAATTACAAATGAGGGAAATGTTAAAAAAAAAGTAGTTGAATTCAAATATCTGGGAACAAACAAGAATGAAGTGCACTAAGAAATTAAACACACCCTTAATTCTGGAAATACATACAATATACGGACTCTTGTTACCCCAACTTTTCTAAAAAAATCAAACTGAAAAAAATATAAATCTGTTATTCTCGCAGTTATATTATGTGGATGCAAAATATGTACTCTTTACTTTAAGGGAGGAGAAAAGATTACGAATATTTGAGAATTTAGTTGTTAGGAAATGTTTTGGACCAAAGAGAGATGAACAGACAGGCGAATGGAGGAGACTACATAACTGTGATCTACATGATGTACATGGGAAACACATATAATAAGAACAGTTAAGTGTTTTAGACTACGATGAGCAGGAGATGTGGCACGAATGAGGAATGATAGAGAGCTTGCAACCTTCTTGAAGGAAAACGAGTGGTAAAACGCTCTGTAGGTTTGATGAATGTTGATTATACAGGGGATGATTGGAAAATATTACCTCAGGATAGGGATGTAAGGAGAGGTTATCTCCGTCCAGCAATGAACTTACGGGTTCGATAGTACCAGTGAGTAAGTTAGTTAGCCGGGTATGAAACCCGGCCCACTAACCAAGAAGCAGATATGTTTCCATCTGAACCAGTACGGCTTACATAGGCCTAGAAGTAAATTTTTTATCACATGTGCTCGTGGTCATAAAGTAATGGTTAGGTGCTCTAATTCGGGTTAGAGATGGATATAGAAGAGCTATTTTTGCGGCCAGAACCTCCGGATTGGGTTATACTAGTACATTGAGTTAGATAGTTAGCTGGAATTAGTTATGGTGCTTTGGTTAACTATTTTTTACATTATTTACCATACTGTAAATTCATAAGCTGGTGTTTGAATGAAAACTGAAATTAAGTAAAATAAAATAAGACCGAGAGAAACAATGTGTGTGTGGGTGATCAGGATTTTTAAACGTGCCCCAAACTCTTTCTGGCGGCACTATGGCCCTGGGGTCGACTCAGCCTCTAACGAAAATGAGTACCGGACCCTTGTTCTGGGGATAAAGGCGGCCTTCACGCAGGACTGACAACCCGGCTGACATCAAGTGCCGATCATCTAGAAAAGTGGGAGCCTTAACCTCCCATACCCATCAGTGCCTCCCGAGGTCTGTCGTAAGTATCACTTTACTTTACTTTAGGGGATATGTACCCAGTTCTAATAACAACAACAACAACACCAATAATAATAATAATAATAATATATAATAATAATAGGAATACAAGTAATAATAATATTGTTTTATTTTTTCTGGTAGACTTAAGGCCTTCTCTTCCGCTGCACTAGCAAAATTTTATAAAAACTTATTTACAGTATAAATTATACGAATATGTACTTTTATACATACTCGTATATATATATATATATATATATATATATATATATATATAGGATGTATCAAAAAGGGTGACGCAAGCTTACATGGTTGAAAGTACACGATAATAGCAGCAACAATGTCCCAGCAAACATGGGTCCGCAAACGAGACGTTTGCGAGATAATTACGAATGTATGGTAACAAGCCGCCACTGACGTCATTGCTTGTAACATCGTACGGTTTACTTCTTGCACACTTGAAGCCGTCCTATGGTGGAGTTGTAATCAAACCATACACGCAGAACACAGTACACAGTCTCAAAAGGTATCAGTCTCGTCTGAGGAGTGCCACTTGTGCTGTGTTGTAGTTCCAATGGAACCTTACTGTAACGAAGAGTATGCGGATATGCATTTCATGTACGGTAGGGCTGATGACAATGCACGGGAGGCTGCACGCTTGTACCAAGAAACATATCCTGATCGAAGACACGCCGAAAGTCGTACATTTACAAGGGTTCATCAGCGCCTGAGAGAATATGGGGGTTTTGCACATGGCAGAGCAGTAGGTAGGCCTGTTCACATTCAGAGATTGAGGATATGGTGTTGGAAGCAGTACAGCTCTCTCCAGGAACCTCGACGAGAAGAATTGCCACACAAGTGCCTGTACTAAACCATAGTAGTGTATGGAGAATTTTTACAGAGCAATTTATTGTACTTCATGAAGCTTCTCAGTGAGATGAATGTCTCCTGGAAGCGTTACGAGCGCTTCGCAGGACAAGGATGGTGGAAGGGCTGCTTCCTCTGAGTCTCCAAACATGCTCCTCTGGGTATCCACCCCCCAAGAGAGGGTATAGCGGAGTAGAACAGACAACAAGAACGCACTGTGGAGTAGCAATTTTAATAGATGAAAAATGGAAGAACAAATTGAATAGCTATGAGTTGATGAATGAAAGAATCCTGATAGCCAGATTTAAAATTGAAAGAGGATATATGATGATATTTGCTGTGTATGCTCCAGAGGAAGGTAAGAAAGAAGAAACAAAAAAAATTATAAAACATTACAAACATTAGTTGATAAATATACAAAAGATCATAATTTAATAATATGCCAGAGTAGGCAATGTCCCTATACCTAATGTAATAGGAAATAATGGAGAAATAACAATAAATGATAATGGACAGGATTTGAGACAGTTTTCAACCTATAATCAATTAAAAATAATGAATACCTATTTCCGAAAAAAAAGGACATACATAAATATACAATAAGTGGATATAACTTAAGATCAATAATTGACTATTTATTCGTAAACAACAAGCTTGGAGCCTTAGTAACAGATGTGAGAGTACGTAGAGGCAGCGATATATGCTCTGATCACTATCGTGACAAGTAAAATAAACATAATAGCTAAATGGCGGAAAAATATCATAAAGAACAAATGAAACCAAGAAGAAGTATATAAAGTATATTTATTACAAGATCAAAGTATTAGACAACATTATGAAAGCAGAATGAATAAATATATATCAGAGATAGAGACGTCAGAAGATATAAATATTGAATGGGAAAATATATCAAATGTAATACATAAAACAGCAAATGAGATATTAGGAAAAAAAAATAGAATAAGAAATAGGAAGGGCTTGAGAACTTGGAATGCGAATATACAAAATGCAGTGAATGAAAAACAAAAAGCTTATCATACATACTTACGAAGAATATAAATTGAAAAGGAGAATTGCTAAAAGCATTATAAGAAAAGCCCATCAGGAGTCATGGGATAAATTTATAAGCTCTGTAGAACATGATATGTATGGAAGACAAGAAATAGGTTATAAATTAGTGAAACATCTAAATCAGACTGAGGAAGATTCTGCCAGATTGAATATAATCCCAGAACAAGAATAGATACAACAATATGGAACACTTTGGAAAAAGGAGGAAATTGACGGAAAAGAGAACAAAGAGGAAGAAATAAAAGTGGAACATATTGATGTAATAGGCATAAATGAATTAGAAATTGCTCTGAAAACCACTAAGAATAGGAAAGCAACAGGATTAGATAATATAAATATGGAGTTAGTCAAATATAGTGGAATATTGTGTAAACTAGGAATATTTCATTTAATTAATATATGTTGGCAGACCTACGATATTCCAACCACTTGGTAAACAGCAATTGTGAAGAATATATTCAAAAGAGGAGACTGGAGAAATTGCGAGAATTACAGAGGGATTAGCTTAATTTTAAAATAGACTCCGGAGATAAAATTAGTAAGCAAAACATAGAAATAAACCAGGGAGTTAGACAAGGGTGTCCATTGTCACCAGTATTATTTAATTTTTACTTGGACCATGTCATAAATGAATGGCAAGAACAAATTAATATAAATAGTGTATTGACAACTCTGCTTTTTACAGACGATCAAGTAATAATGACAGTATCAGAAAATGCTTTACAACAATTCCTTTATACTTTAAATAATATCTATCTAAAATACAATTTCAGAATATCTACATCTAAAACAAAAATATTAGCTCTGAAAGGAAAATGTGCAATAGGAACAAAAATAATGATAAACAATGTAATTATAGACCAAGTTCAGAATTTTAATTATCTGGGATGTCATTTAGGTAATGACAAAAATTTAGATAAACACGCTAAAATACGATTCAATTATCGATGTGGCACAATTAAACGTACTTTATTGAATAAAACTAGAAAAGAAACTATTTTAAAATTTTACAAAGTATTGGCAGTTCCATCTCTTATCTATGGATGTGAAACCTGGACACTAACAAAGGCAGATAGTAAACAAATAGAGGCTGCAGAAATGAAGATGTTGAGAGCAATAGCAGGATACCAAAGGACAGATAAAAAGAAAAACAAAGATATAAGAACACAACTTAATATATTTAATCTCTGCGAAAGAATAAAATACTATCAAAATGCTTACCTTCAGCACGTATTACGAATGAATGAACGAACAGCGCATACCAAGAAGAATGTATAATTATAGACCAAAAGGGAGATGAATGTTGGGAAGATATTGAAGAGATGGAAGGACCAATTCGACCTATAATGAGATCGGAACAGGCCATCGGGCTTAATCCTTTTGTTGATGATGATGATGATGATGATGATGATGATTAGCTTAAATACTGGCTACAAGATATATACGAAAATAATAAATAATAGATTGAGAAACATAACAGAAGTAATAATAAATGAAAATCAAAGTGAATTCAGAAAGGGAAGGTCATGTATAGACAATATCTTTACACTGAAACAACTCATAGAAAAGAGAAGAGAACATAACTTAGAAACTCATATAGGATTTATAGATTTTGATAAGGCTTTCGACCGAGTAAACAAACAAAAATTATGAGAAATATTACGAATGAAAAGATACCCGCTGTGCCTTGTTGAAACAATAAAGAAATTATATGAAGACACAAATATAATTATAGATACCGGATTCAAAAGAACAGATACAATCAAAACAAATACTGGATTACGACAAGGATGTAGTTTATCACCCACTTTGTTTAATATATATATATATATATATATATATATATATATATATATATATATACGATATTTTAAATAAATGGAAAGTTTTAGTGAATCCAGGAATAAGAATGGATAATAAATTGTGCATAAATAATATTCTATTTGCTGACGATATAATCATTATACAGAAAAATTAAGACGACTTACTTACTTACTTACTTACTCACTGGCAATATCGAACCCGTAGGTTCATGGCCGCGCGGACATAAGCTCTCCATACATCCCTATCCTGAGCTAATGCTTTCCAATCATTCCCTGTATAATCTACTTCCTTCAAATCATAGTTAATGTTGTTCTCCCACCTCATTCTTGGTCTACCAACTGGGCGTTTTCCCTCTGGCTTTCCTACAAGAAGCTTCCATGCACGTCTTCCATTCCCCATACGCGCAACATGTCCTGCCCATCGCAGTGTTCGAGACTTAGGCCTAACTGTTATTATTATATCTGGCTAATTAAGACGACTTACAGAAATCAATGCATGCATTAAATGCAATATGTAAATTATATGATCTAAAGATTTCTGTAAGGAAAACGAAGACCATGGCTTTTAGAGGAAGAGATCCAATTAGATCCAAAATTATTTTAGAAAATCAAAGTATAGAACGGGTGTCTAGTTTCAAATATTTGGGCTGTGATGTTGGCTACAATGTGGAAAGATATATTGACTCCAAAATAAATACATTTCAGACGGTGTGTGGAACAATACAGAGAACATTCAAAAATAAAATTAGAAAAGAAACCAAGATAAAAATGTATAATGTTATGGCGGTTCCCACAATATTGTATGGATGTGAAACTTGGGTTTCAATGAAAAAACAGAAGGATAGAATACAGACGGCGGAGATGAGGTTCCTAAGACAAGTAAAAGGATGTACAAGACTTGATAGAATAAGAAATGAGGATATAAGAGAAGAATTGAAAGTACAGCCTTTATTGGATAAGGTCACGAATTACAGACAGAAATGGATTGATCATATGGATGGAATGAGTAAGGAGAGATATCCATTGTTAGAAAGAAATTATCAAGCAAGAGGAAGACGTGATGTTGGAAGACCTCGAAGAAGTTGGGCTGATGCATTATGAAGTCGGAACGGGCATTTGCCTAATCCCTGGAGTGATGATGATGATGATGATGATGATGATGATGATGAATTTACTGTACCCTTACCACCTACAACGAGTTCAATGTCTCAATGATGTGGACTTTGTTCCTAAAGTGATGTTTTGTCAGTGGATGCAATAACAGACTGTACTTAACCCTCGTTTCGCATGTAACATTTTATTTACAGACGAAGCAGGATTCACACGCGATGGTGTTTTTAATTATCATAATACACATTTTTGGTGTGAAATAAACCCATATGCTGTTCATGAGTCACCACATCAGCACCGTTTCTCACTGAATGTGTGGTTAGGGGTACTAGGTGATCATCTCATTGGGCCACACATTATTCTTCCACGAAAACTTAATGGACGGAGGTACCTTAGGTTTCTGCGGCGTCATCTTCCAGGATTGCTTGAGGATGTTTCCCTTCAGGAACGTCGGAGTTTGTGGTACATGCATGATGGAGCTCCGGCACATTTTGCTGCTGCTGTGAGACGGTATCTAATACGCAGATACGGCCAAATATGGATAGGTCGAGACGGATCTGTACCTTGGCCTCCAAGATCAACTGATCTAAATCCTTTGGATTTTTGTGTCTGGAGTCACCTCAAAAGCGAAGTGTACAACACACCCGTTAACACAGTTGAAGAACTGGAGCAGAGAGTTGTACATGCTTGTCAATAATACAGAAATGATCCAAGGGTTTTCGAAAGAATTCGACATTCATTGCAGAGACGAGTACAGTATTGCATCCAGATGCAAGGAAGATACTTCGAACACCTCCTTTAACTGGTAACCCATAAGTGAAGTGAACTGTGAAATGTGAACTAAATGAGATGAAAAATTAAGAGTAAATTCTAAATTCAAATTAATTTGTACTAACTAGTTTACAATTAAGTCAGTGGCGGCTTGTAACCATAAATTCGTAATTTTCACGCAAATTGCTCGTTTGCGGACCCATGTTTACTGGGACATTGTTGCTTCTATCATCGTGTACTTTCAACCATGTAAGTTTGCGCCACCCTTTTTTTACACTCTGTATATAATATATATATATATATATATATATAGTATAACAATAGAGAATATGTATAAGAAAAATAAATGCTTGTTCTGGATTCGCATGATAGGGTAAGTTGTAGCGCACTGAGATATCAACTCTGATTTCGGGTTCAAATCCCGTCCAGGCATTTATTTTTCTTATCTTGTCATATTAAGCTTGCATTGCTCAATGTCAAAAGGGTTTAATTTTAACGTCGAAAAAGCGTCACTGCTATACGTTAAAGTAAAAATATTCTCTTTAATTTGCTTACTTGTTATAGTAGCTACTTGGTGGTGTGGAGACCAATTTCCCGCTCTATCTGGTGACAATAGAGAATATTAATTAAATAAAAATAAAACGTAGTGTTATTTGATTTTCATATTTATTATATAATTAAAATTATTATATAAATTGAAGTGTGGCACATGTGACAATGTCTATATAGGACAAACTGGTAGACCTTTCATCTCTAGGATAAAGGAACACATGAGAGCATATAACAGAAATTTAGAATATTCAAAACCTATTCCAATTTAATCATTGTTTCGATCCTAATTTTGAAATAGTACATGTTTGTGATAAGACTAAAAAGTTTGATCTTTTGGAGGCTGTAGAGACAAATAAATTGAAGAGTAATAACAGACTGTTATAGTCTCAACTTGATTTAAATGAATCCCCTTTGTTAAATTAAAAAATTTAAATAAATATTGTTGTATTGTTGCTAAGATCAGTTGATATGTAATATCACAATTCATAATTTGTTAACATGTCTGAAGAAGGTACAGTGTACCAAAAAGCTGTCACTGAATAAATAAATATGAAAATCAAATAAAACCACGTTTGATTTTTATTTAATTAATACATATGGATTTTCATCAAGTAAGCACCAACTCCGATTCCGATTGACGGTCTTTCCACTTTTCAGCGGTTGCCCTTTTACCAGCCGGCTGCTGGCCCTTCACATCCACATGTGTCAATCACAGAGGTAGATGATCAACAGCCAGTGTAGGGGTGACATGTGGTTAGCATGTCGAGTCCCCCAGCCGTTATAGCTGGTTCCTCAACCTGGAGCCGCTACTTATTGTAGCTACCCAATTGCCTCACGATGCTGGGTGGGCACCGGTCCCATACTGGCCGAAATACCATGAGAAAATTTCTTTCCCCATGGAGACTCGAACCAGCGCAAGTCCCGTAGCTCTGCGCCAAGGCTTCCTACCTTAACCGCTCGGTTTGAGCACCAACTCAATTGATTAAATAGAGAATATGTATAAGAAAAATAAATGTTTGTTCTGGATTCGCCTGGTAGCGTAAGTGGTAGCGCACTGAGGTATCAACTCCGAGGTCCGGGTTCCAATCCCGTCCAGGCATTTATTTTTCTTGTCATACCGTATTAAGCTTGCATTGCTCAATGTTAAATATTTAATTATAATATCTATAAAGCGTCACTGCTATAAAGTAAAAATATTATCTTTAATTTGCTTACTTTTATAGTCAGCTACTAGATGGCAGTGAAGACCGAGTTCTCGCGACATCTAGTAATAATGGAGAATATAATACATATATAAGGAAAACTAAGTGTTTGAATTGGATTCGCCTGGTGGTGTAACGGATAACACGCTGAGATACAGACTCAGAGTTCCGGGTTTAATTTTCTTATCATACCATATATATATATATATATATATATATATATACTCTAGCCCACCACTGTGATCTCGAGGTAGCGTGCTGCCTTGTCATGCAGCGGGCCCGGGTTCGATTCCGGTCGGGACAAGCTCCTGGGATAAGTTTTTTCGGGGTTTTTCCTCACCTGTAAGACAAATTTCAGGTAACCTAGGGCCCAACGGTCCCCGAAAATCATCGGCCAACACCATCATCATCACCATCATCATCCTTCACCAGCGTGGAAATCGACGGGAAGCTATCACACCTATAATTCCCTAGTCAATCTGCAAGCATAGCATGAAAATACTATGATTGCAGTGAAAAACCTTCCCTAGGGCAGAACATTATTGAATAGAATATATAGGCTACTAATTATGAGTTAAGAAGCATAAAAATTCCAGTTTTCATTGCATTTAGGGGCCTATATACAGCATTTTATGCAATAAACATAATGAAAATAATAATAATACTTCTTAATAATAATAATAATAATAATAATAATAATACATTATTATTATTATAAATTAAACGGGAAGCGCCAATTAACACATGTACAATACACGTGAGGGTAATGATCAATCCTAAGTTAGAGCAAATATAAATGTATATGTCCCTAATTTCCTGTGGTAGTGAATTCTGGTTGCGAGAAATTCATATGACTGATAATACATGTGTGAACAGTCAAGTTAAGACCGGTAAGATGTGACCAGTTATTACGATGCCCAATTGATCTGTGAAGAATTCCCTTTAACCATTTTTGATGCCATTAATTGAAAAGGATTGCGTAAGGTGAATTTATGGAAGAAGAAAGGAAAATAAAAAAATAAACATATTTTTGACACATGAAGACACATATTGCATTTAGACATCTGTTTAAGTAAAAATAATACCAGGATAAACATTGCAAGTTATAATAAAATACAAAATCAGACCACAGTAAGCTACATTGAACATGGCTTCTCCATTCATCCGATTATAAACAGTTGGCTTTGTAACGAAATTAAACTAATAGTGAACTCGAATTGCCGCACCATGAATTACCATTTTGCATGTTTAATTGTATTTTATCATGTCATGTGTAACATTTATAATTATAATTAATTCTGACATCATATTTGTGTCCGACATTTTCTTTTTATTAGCTGAATATCACCTCATCGCATTAAGTTCGGCACAATTTTACACACATTGAAATAGAAATACACATAGGTGTGGTATTATGTGTATCCAGGTGTGATATTGGTGATCCAAATTACATTTCGAATTAAACTAAAAGTGATTACATTGGTGATACTGCATATAATTCATTGAATACGTCGTTTGTAACATTAATTCCGTCATATTGCTTATTATAGAACATCAGATCCCCCCACAAAAAATTCCTACTTAACAAAAAAAAGGGGGGATTTTTAAGATATGGTGGAATGCATTTACCTAGTAACAATAATTACAAATAGGAACGAGGCGCAGAAAGAAATTAAACGTATGCTCAACTCTGAAATCGCATGAAATTATGCTTTTCAGGAACTCTTGTTAGTTCAACTACTCTGAAAAAATGTTATATACAAAATATAGACTGTTAAAGAAGATACTTATAGTTACATTATATGGATGAGGAACATGGCTGTTTCTGTAAAAGAGGAGCAAAGATTACTCATATTGTAAACCAAATATGTAGGAACATTTTAGGGCCAAAAGTAGTCTGATAGGTGAATGGGAGAAACTACATAAGAGTAAGATGCATTATAGGTCTACGTGTGGAAAATTGATGTAATAAGAACAATTGTTTGTTGTTAACTGTGATGAACAGGACTTGTAGCACGATTCGGGAATGGAAGAGTGGCATGGAAACTACTTGTAAATAAACCGTAGCATATTTTCCTTAAAGTCGTCCAAAGTATGGAATTTATCATGTATCATCCATGATATCATCCGAGTTAGTAACTCTGCCTTTCAGGCGTCCCAACTTCAGGACTGAATTACAATTCCGCCAATGCCAGCAATACGTAAAAAAAACTTGTTGCATTTGAAAATAATCGTCATTTGTATTCAACTAGGGCGTTCTTTCCCTAACCGTTATTGTATTATTTATTATGTTTATCATATGAATGTTGTTTGTCCATGACATTTACAGTGCACCTTTTAATGTCTTTTTAACCCTTTATAATTAGTGTAGTGTATAGGTCATCTTTACAATAAACATGTATTTGTATATTTATAATAATAATAATATTAATAATAATAATAATAATAATAATAATAATAATAATAATAATAATAGTTTTATTTTACATGACAGAGTTAAGGCCTTAAGGCCTTTTCTGTCACTTAACCAGGTTTTAAAAAGTAAAAAAAATAGTCTTACATCTAAATTACAATAAACATAAACGATTGCATGTTATAAATACAATACAATTATTATTTGTAATGTATTTTGATTTACTCTAAATTTAACGAATAAATATATAAGTTAATATGTACAAGATATTTAAAAAAACGAGAAAAATATTATTAATGAGATAGTATAAATTTAAATAAATAGAGAAAAATTAAGTATTAGACAACAGGTAAATGTATAAGCGTGACTTAAAAGTGCTAAGTGTGCGGCTACCCATGATATCTTGAGGAAGGAAATTCCAGGATCGGGCAGAGGCTACTGTGAAGGAGTTATGCTCGTTGAGTTGGAAGAGATACCTTATGAATAAATACATTATTATTAATATTATTATTGTTATTATTATTGTTATTATTATTATTATTATTATTATTACACTCTTATGGAGCAGAAAAGAAGTTCTGAGATAAGAGGTCAATTAAATATTTTTAAATTGACGGATACAATTGATAAACAAAGACAAAATTGGTACGAACATCTACTTAGAATGCCAGATGATAGACCACCTAAAATGATTTTAAACTAAAGACCCACAGGATATAGAAGTCAAGGAAGACCATTTACTAGATAGAAAGACCAAATCTCTTGAAGTCGGAACGGACCAGAGGGCCTAAGCCTTGATGTTGATTATTACTATTATGATTATTATTATTATTATTATTATTATTATTATTATTGGGGCACGCCGTAGCGTAGTGGTTAAGGCGCTGAGCTACAAGACGGAGGGTCGAGGGTTCAAGTCCCGTTGGGGTCAGGATTTTTAAACTGACCCAAACCCTCTGGCGGCACCATGGCCCTGGGGTCGACTCAGCCTCTAATGTAAATGAGTATCAGACGCTTGTTCTGGGGGTAAAGGCGGCCGTCACGCAGGGCTGACAACCCGGCTGACATAAAGTGCCGATTGTCTAGAAAAAGTGGGAGCCTTAACCTCCTACTACCCCCAAAGGCCTCCGGGCCTGTTGTGGGATCACTTTACTTTACTTTATTATTATTATTATTATTATTATTATTATTATTATTATTATTATTATTATTATTATTATTATTATTATTATTGGACAATGACATAACAACATGTCAACAGAATAACTGCAGTTAAAATGGATTTTTGGAGAAGAGCTGCCAGAAAATCTAGACTGGAAAACATTATAAATACAGAAATTAGAAAATGGATGAATGTAGAAAGAAGTATAATGAATGAGATTGAACACAGAAGGCTCAAATGGTATGGACACGTAAGAAGAATGCAGGATGGAAGACTACCAAAGATTGCCTATGCATGGAAAATTGAAAGATAGAACAGAAAAGGAAGTAAAGTAAAGTAAAGTGATCCGACAACAGGCCCGGAGGCCCTTGGGGTAGTAGGAGGTTAAGGCTCCCACTTTTTCTAGACAATCGGCACTTTATATCAGCCGGGTTGTCAGCCCTGGAAGAATAACATTTAAAATTCAATGAGAAAATTTGGTGTAACAGATGAAGACACAGAGGACAGAGAACGATGGATAATTTTAATTAAGGGAAATTTGTGAATGTTTGTTGCAAACTAGTAGCCTATAAGTCCGTAGTCATTTATGTATTTCCTTTTTTTAATGTCATGTTCATTACTACGATTGGTTGGAGAAAACCCTCGATGATGAGGAAAATTCTAAAAATGAATGAACTATTATTATCATTATTATTGTTCGTGTTGTTGGTTTCCTCAACCTACATTTTACACAAACGTAAGGATTTAATTTAACATTTTCCAATACTGTTACTTTAATGCATTTCCAATAATAGATCATATTATAATATTATAATGATATTGTGAAAAGAAAAAATAGTGTCTGAACCAGGAATCGAGCCGTGGACCTCTAGTTCTCCGTACTAGTGTGCAGCCCACTACACCATTCTAGACTTGGCACAAACACTAACAATTCTTTCCAATGTAGCCCACTACACAATTCTAGACTTTGCACAAACACTAACAATTCTTTCCAACACCATTCTAGATTTGACACAAACACTAACAATTCTTTCCAACACCATTCTAGATTTGACACAAACACTAACAATTCTTTCCAACACCATTCTAGATTTGACAGAAACACTAACAATTCTTTTCAATTGGAAATATATATATATATATATATATATATATATTCCGTAAATGAGCAAAATGGGACAATATATTCAACTTGCTGAGGAATTAGCTTAATTTATGCAGTTCCTGCGTGATGGACATTTTAATAAATAATTATCATTAGACATGTATTCAAGGAACTCTGTCACTTGTGCATGACTTATTAATTGTCTCTCTAAAAATGCCTTCAGTTTTTCAATCTTCCTAATATCAACATTATCGTTAATCAGGAGAGATTATTAAAATATAGAATATTCACACCAAAACCTAGATGGTATAATGATCTTTCAGTTTTCGTAAAAATACGTTAATACGCCATTTACGTTTATTATTATTCCATTACCCATGCGTCAGTTCTTGGATTTCGTATAATCTTTATATATAAAATTCAACCTGTATATGTTCGTGACTTATATACTTCTAAACTCCTCAACCGATCTTCATGAAAATTAATACATAGACCTATATGTTTACAAGTATGCCGAGTGTTTAGCTATCTCTTATGATCTAAAACCATTATGTGTGAGAGTTCAGTTGAAAGATAAACTAAAAAGTCACTCTAGCGGTTGCAGTTTTCTAAGTTTCACAACGAAACTCAGTACATCTCCAAAATTCAGCGAAATCTGACCATTAGAAGTGGGGGTTTACCTGAAATCCGTAAATAAGAATTTACTCTAGCAAACCGCCATGTTTTTTTCGTTGCAATGTAAAAACTTTGTGTATACATATTTTCAGGTACGGCGAGTGCACAGCTGTTATTATGCTCTAAAAACATTAGGTGTAGGAGTTTACCTGATATTTAAATTTAAAACTCATATTTAATTTATTTAAGCGTAGCAGCGCACGCTGGTTATTAGTTACTAATATAAATTTTGCTTCATTTTTCTGTAAGGATATCCAAAGTTGCAAGTTTGACAGTTCTATGATTACAGCTGCTGGATTTTCAAAGTCATTTCCTTACTTCATTTTTACTTTTTGAAGCGAGATATAAACTGAAGACTTCAGAAATTATGATTTACGCCTATAATTTATCTTGTCACCCAGGAAATTATTCCTCAAACATGTAAAAAATTATTAAGTACCTCTTGGCAGAATCGAATAAAAATACAATTTCTAATAAATTTATTTCTTGAATTATTAAAAAATTTCCTTCAAATACACGAAACATAGATAAAATATTGCCTTCCGCCATGTTTAAATATGACTTCATTCATACAGAAACTTTAGTTTTGTAATTTACATTCTAAATGTCTATAAATGTACCGTATAAAAGCAGTTTTTTTTTTTTGTAATATGAACACTTTACTTTTGAAGAGGAAAAGTCGATATCTGCTTTGTGGCATATCGACCTCTCGAGTTCAGGAATAAAACATATGTAGGTCAGAACGTGGTCAATATACTGGACTAGAATATATTGGGAAAGGAAAATAAAAGGCCTACACGTATCGTAGAACGAAAGATTTTACTTTTGTAAAAAGTCTGGTTTTCTCCAGATTTATTTATTTATTCATTTGGCCTGATGAAGTAAGGACATGTGGCCTTCTCTTTCCCTCATCAGGTCAAACATATAAGGCCAATTATATTCAAATGTAAATAACACAATAATAGTAGATACTGAGCTATTTTCTGGCCCTGCAGAACAGCGTCCACTGCTGTGGTCTCGAGGTGGCGTGCTGCCTTGTCACGCGGCGGGCCCGTGTTCGATTCCCGGTCCGGACAGGCTCTTGGGTGAGGTTTTTTCGGGTTTTTTTCCTTACCTGTAAGACAAATGTCAGGAAGCTTAGGGTCCAACGCTCCTCGAAAATCATCCAGCCATCATCATCATCCTTATCTGTATCATCATCATCCTTCATCAGTGTGGAAAGCAATCGGAGGCTACAACGCCTATAATTCCCTAGTAAACCTGCAAAACATAGCATGAAAATGCAATGATTGCAGTGAAAGACCTGCCCTCGGGCAGAATTACTATGGATGGACTGAACAACAACAATAATAATAATAATAATAATAATAATAATAATTTATTATTATTATTGTATATAATAAACTTAATCAGTGAATACTTACAATTAAAACTAATAAAATTATATATATATATATATATACAAAGATAAATACCAACTAGATAGTATAACTATCACAGGATTGACGATCGGGGCAAGAGGTACTATACCAGGATTCTTAGCCAAATTTTGAAATTCCTTAGATTTGGACAGGATGTATCTTTCTAGAATTGCCATCGCTGCCATTAGAGGATCAATTTCAATTTTAAGAAACCATATTTACAAAATTACTTTATAGTATGTATACTTCAATTAGGCCTACAAGTTGAATTTTTCTAATGTATTTACAAAATGTATTTCATCAATTACAAAAATTAATTGTCTGTATCACTTTGTCCTTGAGGCAATCCTCTAATGAGGAAAGTTTTATGTAATAAAAAAAAATATATATACAGAGGAAAAAGACTCCAATCTAATATATACACAAAGAAAGTAATAAACTGTAATGAATTTATCTATCGCTATATAGACCTATATAAGGCATTAGATAGAACTATTGATAAATCTTAATATTAGGAAAAAACAAACTATTAGTTGATAAAAAAATAATATTAGTCAGATATTTCTGTAGTTATTTAATAAAAAAACTTTGTTTCTGAAAGTTGTTTGGCAGTCTCTGATAAACGTTGGAAGAAAATTCCGTGTTCTAGCAAGAGAAACTGTAAAATATTTTGAGTAATACGTAATGCGATGAAGAAGGATATTAAGGACAATGTGCTGTTAGGATTTATTGCACAAGTAGAAAATCCTAAAGTAGTTATTATGTTACAATTACTCAAATCATTTTCAATACTTGCAATGTAACTTACATAGGTCTTATTAGCGAATCTGAAAAAAATGTAATCAAGATAAGACTTCCTTTTTTTTTTAATTTTTACAATATTTCATCGATTCTATTAATCATTAGCACCATCGAACCCCATCGCGCAGACATAAACTTAACATATGTACATCCCTATCCTAAGCTAATGTTTTCCAATCATTCCCTGTATAATCTGCTTCCCTCAAATCATAGTTAATGTTATTCTCCCACCTCATTCTTGATCTACCAAGTGGGCGTTTTCCCTCTGGTGGATAAGCTTCCATGCACGTCTTTCATTCCCCATTCGTGCCGCAAGTCCTGTCCATTGTTGTTTACGCGACTTAATTGTTCTTATTACAGCTGATTTCTCATAAAAATCATGTATCTCGCTGTTATGTAAATCTTTTATTTCATGTGTCTTTTCGTCTCTCTTTGGTACCGTAAATCATTGCTAATTTTATTCTTCCATCCCATCATTGGCCTACTGGGCGCTTTCCCTCGGGATTTTTTGTATCATTCCCCTTTAGTGCCACTCGTCCTGCCCATCGCAGTTTACGGGACTATTATTACATTTGGTTTCCCATGAATACCAAGTATATCCCTGTTAAGTAGTCTTTTGAATTCACCTATCTGTACGTATCTCCTTGGTACAAATTTTTCCTACGAACTTTACTCTCAAATATTCGTATTATTTTCTCTCCCCTTAAAGTAATAGTCCAAGTTTCGTATCCATTCAATATAAATGTTTTTATTTTAACGATTTTTGAGAGAATTTGGAATGGCAAGAATCCCTGTAATGCGTGTTAGCATGCATTTTCAGAATTGAGCCTATGCTTAATTTCTTTGTGAACTTCATTCCTGTTTGTAATTATATGTCGTAGGTTTTGTTTCTGCCACTTTTTCTAAATTTTCTTTATTTGTCATTAACTGTGCTTAATATACTAATTTCTAAACCAAAACTTATATCACAATAAATTGATAGCTAATGTATCAAAATGAAAATATAGGCTAAAAGGATGATCATATTTGTCCAACATTGTGACTTACACCACAGCCACTGTAACTCCGGCTCTGAAGTTATACAAGGGGTAAAGGGAGAAACTCGCCCTCTACTGCCAATAAGGAAATGGGTGACGTAGAAGTACACGTCAGGCACAACCAATCTCTGCTCTTCACGCTGCTATAGCGTGCTAGTAAGATTTGAAATCGCTGAGATGTTGTCAGCTGTATATGTCTGCTAACCGCATACATAAAGTGACCCCTCCCACTGAATATCCATATCGGCAACACTGTCGTGAAAACTTCAGGGTCGGAGAATCAGTGGCTGGGGAATAAGTAGTAGCATTCCTGATTCCTAACCAGCGGGCCCTGGTTCAATATCCGTTAAATGTTATATTAATATAATTACATTCATTTTATTATAGAATTGTTTATTTCGGAGCCAGGAGTTGTGGTGGTGTCTAATTTTTAAGCGGTAGATTGTGCATCAGAATCCTGCATTAAATTGCAAATCCTTCCGTAGTACGTATGTTGATAATGCATATGGTACTGTTGATCCGTCCGTCAGATGGGACGTTAAACTTGACCTCTCCTTGATGCTTTTCGACTGGAATAGGTTACATTCCGGCACCGAGTTTCGCCTTCTCCCTCCTCTTCAATCATCATCCCAAGAGTACACTGTACACTACACAAAACACACAAAATACATTCATCGTACACCTTCCCTGTAGGGCTACACAACACAGGAATACATTATCATAAGTAATGCCACGAATGATTTCCAAATTATCGATAAATTCACGACTCACGATGTAAGGAGTGAATTTATTTAGAGAATTTGGAAATCAAGTGTGGCATTTGTAAGGGCTATTTAACGAATAAAAATAAGCTGTTTACTCACAAATCATTATTTAAATATAGTTATTTTAAAATATTTATATATTTAATGTAAACTGCGATGTTTGAAAACAAACGAAAAACGATTGGTACGCTTCATTTGCTTCTTTTGTTCGTCACTGCAACCATATCATATTATTTACTGCCAAAGGAACGCAATATTGTAAGAATGCACTCTAGTGGAGAAAAAAATGAAACACATCAAACTGTATATTAATTAATTTCTGATGTCCTATGATGTAAATGTGACAATTATATTTTTCTGGAAAAAAATACAAGTGCAAACAGTGGTTTCTTTTTTTGGTGGTATAATCAATTGCTACAAATGTTTTATATTAACTCCCGCATGCGTTACGTATGTGTTGACATTCACCCACTATATAAACAATCTGGTAGCCGTATTTCTTATAGAGTCAGTCACTGCAAAATAATGCTATGATCTATTCAGAATGTTAAAAAGGAGGTGCTTCCTTTATTATAATAAACTTTAGTTGGTAAATTCTAGGCGAACCACGACTGTAATTGGTTGTAAATAAAAAAAATTATTGAAATGCGATTGGTCATTTACTCCCTTTTGGGGCATGAGTTAAATAGTCTATGTAAAGTGGTCTATCGTAGTGGTTCGTAAAATTGAAAATAGACACATAACGCCACCACCTATCCGCCGAGCGCAGAACCAAAGCACTGGGTGGTATTAGCACACACACACACACACACACACACACACATAGGACTTTTTTTTTATTCTCATATACTATACCGTAATAATTAAAAATGTAAAAATGGTGTAAGATAAAAAGAACTTGCGCGGATACATTTTTTCTTCCACGTTTTCCTTCTGCTATTAACAGCGTTGGGACTGCCGCAAATGCACTTCCTATGCTCTACTCTATTTTTTGTCATTCTCTTTAATTCTTTACCCCTTTCCCGTTTCTTCTTGCTACTATGTCGATACCATTCATGTAACTTTTCTTCGGGGTTCCTATTCTTCTTTTCTCTTCTGATATTACATCTAAGATTACCTTAGTTCACTTCTGATCTTCCTTTATCACTAAGTTCAAATCATCTCAAATGAGGAAGAATAAAATAATAATAGAATAGAATAGATTTATTTAGCCTGATAACTAAATAACGAAAATATATGGTCGGAACTGGTACAAATTTGAACCTTTCAATCGGCAGAAATAAACATTGGGAAAATATATATTACCCAGTGAAATCAAAGGTAAAAAAAAAACAAAAAAAAACAAGAACTGTTAAAAAATTGAATTATTGAAATTGGTGTATCTATTTATTTTTTGTGACATTCCCCTTCAGTTGTTTCCTTTTTAATGTTTTCAGCCGACACCTGCTTTAATCCCAAGCTGATATTTTCATTCTCTACTCTATTTCTTTTTCCCTTATTATCACATTATAATATTTCATTTCCAGAATAATTATGTTCTTCATTTCTATACTTCGCATTTTCCAGCTTTATTTTCCATATAATAATGTAGGTTAAATTACTGTTTTATACTCTTGTATTTGAAATGAGAAATATTTATCATTTGCTGAAGATGTTTCTGAGTCTGTGAATAGACTCTAATGAAAGCTTTTCACAGATGACAATCCTCTCATTAGATGAAAAACTCCGCTGTTAATAGCGCAGTGATATAAAAGTGTTTGATTTGAATGCCTAACTAATGGCTTGTAAATTGCGTATGTACATGCAGTGTTTATAGGAGCTATCAGAGTAATCCGAAATAACTTATGACAACAAATAACAATTGATAATGGAAAGAAGAATAGTTGCAATCTAACTACAATATACATTTCTTCGAACTCAATTTCACTTAGAGATCCACCAATCACATTATTAAATACGTTAAATATAATAATAATAATAATAATAATAATAATAATAATAATAATATTTTTGCTACTACTACTACTATGTTTAATAATAATAATAACAATAATAATAATACTAATTATAATAATAATGAAAATTGATCCCTGTTTGTCCCGCATAGGAAATATACTAACCCGACCAATTTAGTTAGGCTTATTTCCCACTAGACGTCAGCGAGAGACAATGTGGTTAGCACATCGCCTCGAGGAGACTCCTAGTAGTGAACAGAGCTATTACTTGAACGAATTAAAATCGGTTAAATTTTGCTCAAAGAACATTTTATTCAGACTTAAATTTCTTTTACGAGTCTGAAAATCTTCAGATTCGGGACCCACGGCTTAAAGTCGCTCCCGGAGGACATGTTCCTTGGATTTTTCCATCCTAAAAATCCATCGATCCCGGTCGGGTTTGAACTCGCGACCCTCGGAACTAGGGCAAGGAGCATAACCACTAGTCAATAGCGACCGACTACTATAATACAATGAACCTATAAAATGTTTCCATATTTACGGGGACTGAAAACCCGAGCCCATACGTTCTAATGCAATCTTGCAGAGCCTAATTAAATTTCGCGATTTTTGGGACATTATTTCACCAATTAACTTTCAGACTGCTACATTGCTAACATGGCTGTTTTAACTTAGGTTAGTTTAGGTCGTTATGGTAGCTTCTGTTACATTACATTAACTAAACTTAGCCTACGTTAAGTTTGGGATCCTCAACCCTGGGGTATTGAAGACTTACATCGATAGCAACTGCCAGTGTACCCGACAGAAATGCATATTTATACATAGGCTATCGTGCGCCATCCTATTCTTTGTTAACGTTTATATCGCGTTTTTAAAACCATTTCTATCTCACTTCTACTTTTTTCGGTGTTTCTCGTACCTTTTTCTGACCATCTATATAAGTTGTATGTTAGCTTATATTATTAAATTGTTAAAATTATAATATTAACTGTTTTCTTATTTTTTAATTGTACACTCGGAAAATAAATTTATGTTTTTACTTTTTCACTTATCTAATAACATTAACCTGATTATTATATTTTAATGTATTTAATTACTATAAATATATTTATATTTACTTATAATATTTTGTTTCTGTTATGTAATGTTTTATCTCTATCTATCATCTTTTCTTTGATTGAGTGGAAGAGGAAGTCTTATAGCCTTAACTCTACCAGGGTAACAATTGTCTATATTATTATTATTTTACTATTATTACTATTGATATTATTATTATCATTCATATTATTATTGTTCTACACATTATTAAAACTGGTGTTGTTTCTCTGTTCGCAATTTCTATCTCCTCCTGTCTAAGCATATTTTCTCTGTAAATCATTTTCTTTTTTTTATGGGTCTCTGGATATCATACTTCCATATGAGTTAGATCGTCCCAATCTTTTCTTTCTAGTGGTACCCATTCTAAGAATTGCTCTACCCATCTTGTTTCCATACCACATTGACTGTTACTTCTATATTTCATCAATATCTCTATCTCCACCCATAGTTTAATGTTAGTTGTATATTTGGTACTTTTTTCTAAACTCGTTTTCTACGTCATGTCAAAATATCCATGTCAGTAACCATCAGATATATTGCCATTCTTATTATTATTATTATTATTATTATTATTATTATTATTATTATTATTATTATCCTAACGTTCCACGAAAATCATCTGGTCAATATAATCATTATCATATTCGCCATGTTTAGTATGAATGTGTGTATGAATAGTACGTATAATATTAATACTGTATCGTCTCGGATGAGCGCCTGACATTGAGCTGATCACTCATTCGAGGTGATCAAGAAAAAATGTGTGATCCATAGTTCTCCATACTTCTCCTGACAGGTTATGCCACTGTACACGTGTGGCATATAAAAAGTACCTATAAGGTAGAGGTTAAACTGACTTAATGGAATAAAAAATTGAATTATTATTATTACAGTAAAACTTGTTTAATCCGGAATGTGAATAATGCGGAAATCTGTCCAATGTGAACACATTTATTGGTCCCGGCGAAATGATAGTAATTTTACGTGTATTTACTTTTGCATAAAACGGAATCAGTCCAATGCGAAAACGGAAGGATATCTGTACACAATTCATGAAAAAGTTGTATAAAGCGGAAAGACAGATAAATAAATTGGTTTCCACTTTTATGAATTTCCGTTAGGTGAAAAAGGAATGATTACTGCATTCGGGTGAAGTAGAGATTCTACCTAAACCTGCAATTTTATTTCGGTCTCACTGCACAGCCGTTATGCGAAGTACAGATGCCAGTCTTACAAATAACCATTGCACTGTAAAATTTTAAATTAGTTTACGTTCTGAAACTTATTTCTCACAGGTAATGTTTTGAGTTTACGGAATAAAGATGGCTAAAATGTATGTATAATTTGACATTAAACGAAAAAGTGAAAGTGATTGAAGATAAATCTCCAAATTTCCAGACCGATGCTCCAAAGTCAACCACTAGCTGTTATTAAATCCCTAGAGAATAACGATTTCAAGGCATCTTCAGGTTGGCTGGAGAGTTTTAAAAGTCGACACAATGTAGTGTGGAATTAAATTTGCGAGGAATTAAAGGATGTGGACAAAACTGTAGTTAGTGAGCAGAAACCGAAACTGCATACTTTAATTTCAGGACACGGACCTAAGAGACAATTTTAACGCTGACGAAACTAGACTGTTTTTTCGCGCGTTACCGTTCAAGTCACTCATATACTATATACTATACTTCACTTTTCAAAAGAAACGGAACTACAATTAATTCAAGGTTCATAAAAATACATATACGGTACTCTATAATCTAAGATTGCTAATAGGTTTCAGTTTTTATAATGCGTAATTTTGTCTAATGTGAAAAAAAAATGGTCTCATGCGATTCCGCTTCGAACAAGTTTTACTGTATTAAGTTTGTTATTATTAAGATTGCTATTGCTTAACCTTAAACATAAAAGGTAAGGGATTCTGTGTGCAGTAGAATAAAATAAAGTAACTAGATAAATTAAACTAGTCGATTTTTTATTTGTAATGTGAGTAATGTTTCTATTATATGTGAACTGCATGTACAACCCTTTAGAATGTATGTGTGGAATGTTGTTTCATCATAACTTTGAGGCAAGTCGTGTGACAGAGGGGTTGTCTTGACCTCGTCGACAGTAATCAAGATTATGTGTCAAGGGAGAGAGAGAGAGAGAGAGAGAGAGAGAGAGAGAGAGAGAGAGAGAGAGAGAGAGAGAGAGAGAGAGAGAGAGAGAGAGAGAGAGGAGAGAGAGAGAGAGAGAGAGAGAGAGGATGATGAAGTTCAGAGCAGTTAGTTTGTACGTTGTCATCTACAACATGAGAAAAAAGAACACGATCTCAAGTGGACTTCAATCTACCAGACTTATCCCTAGTCCACCAGAGTACAAACAAAATTAGATTTTTCTTGCATCGACTGCAGATGCTAGGAAGAGGGTTAGACAAAGAATTTACGCTCATGGAATATGAAATTGTTTGTCATAGTGCCACAATATTTATCGTGTTAAAATGCCTTAAGAATAAGTAAGCAGGACGTACGGAATTCCTAGTTTCGATACCAGTCCACCGTTGTGGTATCCAGGTAGCGTGCTGCCCTGGGCCGCAGCGGGCCCGGGTTTGATCCCCGGTCGGGACAAGTTTCCTAGGCGATGATTTTTCGGGGTTTTTCCTCACCTGTAAGACAAATATTAGGAAACATTAAGACCCAAACAGGCCCCGAACATCACCTGACCGTCATTATCATAAGTAGTAGTATTAGTAGTACTTTATTAGACAAAAGTAAGATATTTACAATATTATTTACAAATATGAGTCGCACGGGCAGTAAGCCGTACGTGCTTTTGACAGTCCGTTACAATAAAGAAATAACTGCTACTAGTGTGAAGAAAAATAAACAACAAAACAAAAAAAGCAATAACATTACAATTACATAAAGAAAAAGCAATAATATTAGAATTAAATAATAACACAATAGCATTATACACTAAAAAAAGCAATAACATTACAATTACATAAAGAAAACACAGTAATATTACAATTAAATAATAACACAATAGCACTATACACTGAAAAAAACCGTAACATTGCAATTACTTAAGAAAACACAGTAATATTACAATTAAATAATAACACAATAGCATTATACATTAATTAATCACTCGTGGCATTTGTTAGGACTACTTAACTAATACAATTAAGCTGTTTACTTACAAATCGTTATTTATATATAGTAATTTTAAAATATTTATATATTTAATGTGGCTGAGACTAATTGGGATTTCCGGATCTTTGATCTGGTCAACAACCCTGATGGAACTAATATTAATTTAACCTCTGGGGTGAATTTCGGAGAATTCTGGAGGGTCTAACTTAGCTAAATCCACTCTCCTCACCCCCAAGTTGGTGCCCCTCGGGACCGTCTTAAGATCTTTTAAGATTTTAAGATGTAAAAGAGAGAGTGGGATGTGGAAAGAAACGGGAAACTTCCACACCTATATATCCCTAGTAAAGCTACTAACATGGCATGATGAGTCTTTCCACTGTAAAAAAAAACTCCGGATGTAAATTATCCCCCCATTTGAATGTCCGGGAGGGAGATACTGTGGAAGGAGACATCATGCAGTCAAAACAACAGAAGAAAAGAAGACTTAGGATTGGAGCCTGGAATGTGAGGACTCTTCCGCAAGACGGAAAGCTGGAAAATTTGAAGGAAGAAATGAGAAGAAACAAAGTGGGTGTGATGGCAATGCAGAAGTGAGGTGGGAACAAAGTGGTGAATTAGTGAGTGATGAATTTAGAATGTTTTATTCCATTGGTGATTCTAAAGGAAAAACATGGTGTCGGTATAGTATTAGGACCACGTGTGAAAGAAAAAGTTATATCAGTGCGTTATGTGGATAATCGGATGATAATGGTGAGGTTACAAGGGAAAAAAGTGGACTTGGTGAGAGGCAAATTTACATGTCCCATAGTGGGTTAGCAGATGAAGAAGTGGAGGAAAGATATGACAATATAGAAGAGATCGTTGAGAGAGAGAAGAATGGGGCATGTGTTATCCTAATGGGTGACTGGAATTCTGTAGTTGGAGAAGGACAGGATGGAAGTACAATTTGAAGATATGGATTAGGAAAAAGGAATGAGAGAGGCGAATCACTGGTGAGTTTCTATAAAAGGAATTCAATGATAATTGGAAATACAATATTCCAACAGCATAAAAGAAGAAGATACACGTGGATAAGCTCTATGGTCAACAAACGATACCATATCGATTACATACTGATACACAAAATATTCCGAAATTGTTTGAAAAATGCAAAGACCCTACCAGGAGCAGATATCAATTCAGACCACATCTTACAATTAGGCGAAGTAGATATTTGCCTGAAGAAGATAAGAGGAAGACAGCTGAGAAAGAAGTTTGACTTGGAGAAACTTAAAACTGAAGAGGAAAGGAGAAAATTCCAACAAAATTTTCAAGAAAAAGCCTCTAATCTGGAAATCTGATCCGGCAATAACAACGAATAGTGAAGTCATTTGAAAAGTTCTATACAGACAGCTGCAGAAGAAACAATACAAATATAATACAAAGAGAGCAAGAATATTAAGAAGCCTTGTGCCACAGAAGAAAATATTGGAGAAGATGGAACAAAGGAGAAAATGGAAAAATAGCAATACAGAAGTAGCCAAAAGAAATTACAGGAAACTAAACAACGAACTTAGAAGAGAAACTGACAGCGCAAAGGAAGAGTGGATGAAGCAGAAATGTGAAGAACTAGAGAATCTGGAGAGGAAAGGAAAATATGATTTAATGTACCAGGAAGTAAAATGCTTGGAGTATGGAAAGAAAAGCAGGAAAACTCTTTGGCTGACTTAGGACGAAAATCATGAAGAAATAACAAACAAACAGGGAATTATGAATACGTGGCAGTAATATGTAGTAAAGCTATATGAGACAAGAAATCGTCCGGCTAACTTGGATGTAGAAAATGAAGAAGCCCTATCAGAAAATGAAAAAGGATTTTCAATTCTGAAGGAAGATATCGAACTAGCAATTAAGGAAAAGAAAAATGGGAAAGCAACAGGGGTAAATGGAATCCCTATTCAATTGGTTAAATGCCTGGGTGAAGGAAAGAAGGAAATTCTAAGTTTATGCAACAAGATATGTAAAGAATGTGAATGGCTCGAAGAATTGACTGAGACAGTGTTAATACCAATACCGAAGAAAAACAGTGCAAAGAAATGTAAGGAGTTCAGGACTATCAGCTTGATATCACACTCTGCAAAGATTCTCCTGCGAATACTGAATCGACGTTTACGTTCTACGATGTAAAGCGAATTGGAAGAAGAACAGTTTGACTTGAGGAAGAGAAAGGGCACGAGAGATGCAATTGGATAAATTTGAACAATAGGAGAAATAAAAATAGAAATAATAAATAAGTTTATGCGGTATTTTATGACCAGGAAAATGCTCATGAGGATCTTGAAGAAAATTGACGGGAACAGGAAGAAGAGGAGGTTCATAAGTAACCTTTATATGAAAAAGTGAATAAAAGTGAAGATAGGAGAAGAAATGTCAGAGGAAAAAGAAATTGGAAGGGCGGTAAGGCAAGGATGTCCTCTATCATCTACTCTTTTCACTGAAGACCTAATGAAGAACTGCTTCAGTATACGGGAGGCGTAAACATGGGAGGAAGAAGAATTAAGTTCATAAGATTTGCTGATGATATGTCTTTGCTAGCAGAAGACGCAATGACACTGAGGAACATGCTGATGGAGCTAAATGACAAGTGCGAGGTTTATGGAATGAAGATAAATATAAATAAGACGAAGGTCATGGTTGTAGGAAGGAAACCAAGGAAGATAAACATAAGGATTGAAGATGAGGCTATTGGGCAAGTGGAGAGCTTCAAATACTTGGGTTGTACTATCCGTAGTAACATGAACTGCGGTCAAGAAGTAAATCAGAGGAGAGCAATTGCAAAAGAAGCTTTTAACAAGAAGAGAAGTATTTTCTGCGGATCTTTGGCAAAATAATCACGGAAGAGGCTGGTGAAGTACTTTGTGTGGAATGTAGCATTGTATGGTGCAGAGACTTGGACATTACGACGGAATGAGGAAAAACGACTGGAAGCTTTTGAGATGTGGATATGGAGAAGGATGGAATGCATAAAATGGACAGACAAAAATAAAAATAAATATGTGCTAGACAGATTGGGTGAAGGAAGAACAATGCTGGAACTCACAAAGAAGAGCAAAATAAATTTGATTGGCCACTGGCTGAGAAGAAACTGCCTGCTGACGGATGCCCTAGAATGAATAGCCAATGGAAAGAAAGTTAGAGGTAGGAAAAGATATCGGATGATAGACAATATTAAAATGAATTGTTTGTATGCAGATAAAAAAAGGAAAGCTGAGTTAAGGAAAGAGTAGAGAATGTTGAGTTTGCAATGAAAGACCTGCTCTTGGACAGAACACTATAAATAAATGAATGAAGAATGAATGTAAACGGCAATGTTTGAAAACAATTGAGAAACATTTATTATGTATCATTTGTTCATCCATTACAACCAGATCATATTATTTATGCCAAATAATTATTGTAAGAATGCACCCCAGTAGAGAAAAAATGAAACACTTTAAACTGTATATAATAATAATAATAATAATAATAATAATAATAGCTTTATTTTACCTGGCAGAGTTAAGGCCTTAAGGCCTTGTCTACCACTCAACCAGGTTTAAAAAAATACAAAAAGATAGTCGTACATCTAAATTACAATATGTTACGGATACAATACAATTAATATTTATAATGTATTTTGATTTACTCTAAATTTAACGAATTAAATATATAATACGTACAAGATATATAAAAAACTATAAAAAAGATGAATGACATAGTATAAAATTAAATAAATAGAGAAATATTAATTATTAGACAACAGGTAACTGTATAAGCGTGACTTAAAGGTGCCAAGTGTGCGGCAACTCCTGATATCTTGAGGAAGGGGATTCCAGGAGCGGGCAGAGGCTACTGTGTAGGAAGTAGAATAGGAGGAAGTGAAGAGGAATTGTTAGCAGACTGCTATCTTGTGATCTAGTGTCAATGTTGTGGTAAGAGGATAACTTCTCAAATCTCGACGCCAGGTAAGTAGGAATGTAGGAATTCAGAAGCTTGAAAAGTAGTGAAAGAGAGTGCAATTTACGTCTGTCAGTAAGACGGAGCCAAGAGAGGTTATTAAAGTGTTCGGAAATATGGTCATAACGGAGGATATTGAAAATGAATCGAACGCAAGCATTATGAACACGCTGTAGTCTCTGCGGCAAGTCATAATTTAGATCATTATATATAATGTCACAATAATCGAAATGTGGTAACACGAGATTCTGCACAAGGATTTGTTTTAACGAAACTGGGAGAAAATTCTTTAAACGTCTAAGCTAATGTAAGATGTAGAAAGTCTTTTTACATATGTGTTTCACTTGTGTTTGCCAGGTTAAATTTGCGTCTAGATGTAGTACAAGATCTATTACTGAAGAAGAATAAGGGATAATTATATTATTCATAGTAATGTTTGGATGTGTAGATATGTCAAAGGTTGTAAGCAGTCTTTGTTGTCCCATTAGAATTACTTGTGACTTGTTAGGATTTAGATTTAGACCGATACTTGAAGACCAGTTAAAGATGGATATGAGATTGTCATTCATTAATTTAGTCAAGCTGTTATACAGAGAATGAGGAGGTGAATTTAGGTAAATTTGGAGATCATCAGCATAGAGGTGATAACGGCAATGCTTTAGTACAGTTTGTAAGTCATTTATGTAGATTGAGAAAAGCAGAGGTCCGAGAACACTGCCCTGGGGGACTCCAGCCGGCACGTTGCGCCAAGACGAAGATCTACAGTTTAATGAAACGTATTGTTGACGACCGTGCAGGTATGAGTCGAACCAGGATACAGCGCTGTCAGACAAGTGTAGGTGCTTGAGCTTTATCATAAGTAAGTCGTGGTCTACTGTGTCAAAAGCTTTGCTGAAGTCAAGTAAGGTTAAATGAGTCAATTGACGTCTGTCCACGGCTTCACGAATATCTTCAGTAACTTTAACAAAGCTGTGGTTGTGCTGTGACCAGATCTAAAGCCGGATTGATAAGGATCAAGGAGGTGATTTTCTTGGAGATACTCAGTCATTTGCTTATGTACAATATGTTCCTGGGCTTTAGATAATGTCGGAAGGATACTAATCGGTTGGAAGTCATTACAGTTAGTAGGTGTACTTATTTTTGGTAAAGGCCGAACTCTAGACTGTTTCCATACAGTTGGCAAGATAGAAGTTATAAGGGAAGCATTAAAAATATGATTCTCTGTGGGTAGTATAATTTCAATGATTTTATTTATCATTAAAATGCTGATGTCATCTGTTCCTTGTGCATTGGATTTAATCCGCTTGAGTGTTTTTTAACGTCTATAGGCGAAATGTCGTAAAAGTAAAATTTATCTCTTCCCATATGGGGGGATGGGGATAAGTCTTTAAGAATGTCTATTTTAGTCTTGTTGTCTGGAGGTGTCATGGGTATTGAGGTAAAATGTTCATTTAAATCATTTACAGAAATGTCTATAGAGTCAGTTGGGGGATTCAACTGTCTAAGTCCTATTGCACGGAGATTTCGCCAAGTTTCCCGTGCACTTATTTCAGGTCCGATTATACTGTGGGCGTGTCGTAGTTTGGCATTGCGTATAGTTTGTGTAGTTGTGTTTCTAAGTTGTTTGTACAGTTGCCAGTTTTCGTCACTTTTATGTCGTCAGTATGTTCGGTATGCTTTGTCTCGTTTTGACAAGTTCACGTATTGAGTCATTCATCCAGGGAGTAGGGAGGCGGGAAATCGTCGGGTTTTTACTGGCGCACGTCCGTCATATAGTTGTAGTATCAGTGTATTAAACGTGTCTACTTTTTCATCAACTGATCTAAGATTCCATATTGTGTACCAAGGTAGTTCTAAAGCGTCTGATTTTAGTTTAGTATCGTCTATGTTTTGTAAATTTCTGTACGTAATCAATTTAGAGCGTCTTTTAGGACATTGGAGTGAGTATTCTACGAATACAATGTCATGAGCAGATATGCCGGGAGCAGGAATTTGTCCATATGACAGTACTTTCTGCGGATGTGTAGTCACTATTAAGTCCAGTAGAGTGTCGGTAGTAGCAGTATGATGTGTGGCAGAGAGAGGAACAATGGTCATATTAAAGCTTTGGAACATATTTTTAAGTTGTATGGCTGGTGAATCAGTCTGAAGAAGATTTGTATTAAAATCGCCTGCGGCAATAACGTATTCATAATGAGGCAATGAATCGTTCAGGGCGTTTTCTAGATCCGAAAGGTGCCCTATTTTTGGAGATTTGTATACAATGCATAAGAGACTTTTTTTAGACTGGCTTGAATTTCTACGAATAGGAACTCGGGGCGAGCGGAATATACAGAAGGGGTCTTGTGGACAATTCTTGGATTAAGCTCATTTGATATAAAGGCACAAACTCCTCCACCTCTTTTATCTATTCTGTCATTTCTGAGCAGTGTATGTCCGTCTCTGTGAACAAGGGACGAAGGTATGGAAGGGGTGAACCAGGTTTCCGAAATTAAAATGGCGCTCAGTCCAAGGGATGAAAATATGGTTTCGAACTCACAAAAGTGGGACAAAATGCTTTGTGAATTTACGTGAGCAACAGGCAACTCTTGCCTAAATCAGGAAGTGAAGAAGAAGATTTTAAGTGTTGATTTATCAATAGAAAATGCATTCTTAAGTAGTCTACTAGTTGTTGGTGGAGGGGATGGTAGGGATTAAGGAATGTTGCTACCTGCTTTAAAAGCTGTCTGCACAATAAGAGGGTGATTGGAGAAGGTGAGTGAGTCAGAGGTTGCAAACAAGTCATCATTTATCAGCTCAATGTTGCCTATAGCAGAAAGTAAAAATTAACTATGTACTGTAATAACTCTAATAAAATTAAAATAATTTAGCTAAACAGAGGACTTAAAAAATGAAAATAAAACAAGTAAGTTGTCCTAAATAAAAAATAATAAACTTAAAACTTACCTAAATTAGAAATAAATTAACAATATAATTGTTAGCAAAGAAAAGACAAATAAAGTAAACATATTTTACACTCAGGTCCTATCTAGTTGATATCCGTAGAATATATAATTTTGCGTTTTTCGCCAATTCCTTTGGCTATGACGGCACCGTCCACTGTCCATACATTTTGAATACCGCATTATTGTATACTGTCTTGTAGCAGGCGACAGCGACACATCGTTAGGTCCTCGCGAACAGTGACCCCACTTCCTTTAAACTTTTTCTTGTTTAGAAAAACTTCACTGCGCTTGCGGTAACTAACAAATTTCACTATTATAGCCAGCGGTCTTTCTGCATTACTAACACCAACATGGTGACTTCTGTCAATGTCAGTCACTGATAGATCGACACCGATTTTTTTGGCCACCTCGATGGCTTTCTGGTCAGTGTCCTCTCCGGCCCCTTCTTTTACATAAAAAATCCTGAGGCATTGACGTCTCTGGTATTGTTCTAAATCGTCTATTTTATTTTCCAACACCTCAATCTTTCTGTCTTTTTCATCGAGGGTCTTTTTCAGATCCTCAATTACTTTAGTGTTGTCCTGGATGTCTTCTGTAATTCCGCCACTACCTGGTCCCACAACATGGACACAAACACCTGCAGAGTGCCGGGATCCTGTAGCGCCTCTTTCACCACACGTTTCGCTGCTTCCTCCGTAGAACTTGTCGAATCGTTGTTTGAATTACGTGTGTTTTTTCCCATGTTAACAACACGTACACACTTTTGACACTAACTAATATAAATTTAAACATAAACTGACTACGAATATGCAACTTTAGCTACGAAATAACGAAGGCACCTACTGAAAAATAACTTAAAACCTGGAGCGTAAATTTGTGCGTGTTAGTAGCTAGCCGCCATGACACGTTCATAACTAACATTATAGGTCATTAATTAATTTCTGACGTTCTATGATGTAAATATGTGAATTATATTTTTCTGGAATGTTAATACCTGGGAAATAATACGTTTAAGCAAGTACAAACATTGGTTTCTTTTTGTTGTGGTATATTTAATTGCTAGAATTTTAGCGGCTCTTGCTTACATTCGTCCACTATATATACAACCTGGGAGCCACTTGAATTCTAGGATTCTTACATCGTAATGTAAATTGCTCTATTCAACGTATTTATTAGAGATTCAGTCATTGCCAAATAATGCTCTGACCTATTCAGAATGTTAAAAAAGGAGGAACTTTCTTTAATATGATAAACTTAATTTGATAAATTCGAGTTGAAACACACTGTGGTTGGTTGTAAAACAAAATGCAATGAAACGTGATTGGTCGTTGATTACCATTTGGGGCATGAGTTAAATAGTCATCATTAACATACTCATTAAGTTTAAGACTAAGGGCTCTCCTGGCGCATCATTAGTTAAATAATCATTTTAAATGACGATTTTTATTTTTCCAGCAATATATTTTGACTTGAGTGGAAGCAATCACTCCTCAATATTTCTTTAAATCGTCCCCGATATTGGGTTTGGAAAAACACAAATTAATAAGTAATATATTTAATAATATATTCTACAAGGATTCATTAAGAATAATAACGACGGCGAAATTTTAATCCACCAATATTACTATTTAAATTCCAAGAGAATTGAGTCAGAAAATAAATCAAAGAATTTAATCGAAAAATAATTATTTATTTACGAAGCAACTTCTCAATATGATTCCTCAATTCCCTGAAGATAACCTTATTGCCTTACCTTTATTAACTTAAAATTAATCCTTCTAAAACATAAACCCCTTTTCTGTATGTATATATATACATACACACAATGCGTTCGTAGCTCGACCGGATATTTCCGGTGCGGCCTCGGACTGGTTGAATATTGGCGCGCCTCCCGCCAGAGTTACACGTATACCACCGGCAAGCCATTGGTACCTACTGTGCTAAAATTAAAAATTAGTACTATACTAACTTACATTAGGCTTAACTGCATCACAAAAAATAATTCTACGCGCACTTATCGGTTCAGTATTTTTCGACATAATAGTTGATTCTCGCGTTTAGGTAACTTCATTTTTTTCCCCCTCAACTAACAAGAAATGAACGATTGTGTGGCTGGTTTAAGCAGGATTCAGAGACAGCGCACACACAGATGAATTGCGAAGTGTGTTTGGGGACAGAATAATTAGTCGAGGATTGTGGCCATCTCGTTCCCCTGACCTATTACCATGCAATTTTTATTTATGGGGAACATTAAATAATGAAGTGTACGCATCAAATCCGCACAAGTTACAAGAATTGAAGGACAAAATCACAAGAAGAAAAATAAAGGCAAATTTGTCAACATGAACTTTTGCGAGTAAATCAGAATTGTTTTCGCTGATATAGGGAATGTGTTCGCCTTCGACGTCATCACTTCCAACATCTGTTGTGAAGCAGGTAAGCCTAATGTAGGTTACTACAGTGGTAGTTTGTAATGTAGTGCTGTATGTAATGCTGCGTACCAATGACTCACCGGTAGATTACGTGTAACTCTGGCGGAAAGCGCGCCAATACTTGGGTAATCCAAGGCCGCTGCGGAACGGTCCGGCCGAGCTATGAACGCAATTTATATATATATATATATATATATATGTGTGTGTGTGTGTGTGTGTGTGTATTTCTGTGTTCTTGTATGCCTGTTTGGGTGTGCGCTCGCGCGCGTGTGTGTCTGTCTGTGTTTGTGTGAGAATGATTAAAGAATGGCCGTTGAAAAAAAGTTATAGAAAAGTTGGAGTTTCGCTAAAAAATCAGCTAATTACGAACCGTTCATAGAAATGAATACTTCGGGAGGTGCGTCTAAGTATCTCAAAGGTAGAGTGCCAGTGATAAAACCTGTAGAACTTGGGTTCAAATCCCGCCTCAGGTTCATACTTTTCTCTCTCTAGTTATGTTAGCCATTGTCTACCGATTGCTTGTTTGGAAACTGTAATTTCCTTATTTATTTACAGTGTTAAAAAAATGTACACCATATGTACATATATATATATATATATAGTCGTATATATGACTCACTGACATTATTCAACCCGTAGGTTTATGGCAGCGCGGACATAAGCCCTCCATACATCGCTATCCTGAGCTAATGCTTCCCAATCATCTACTGTATAATCTACTTTCCCCATATCATAGTTAAGGTTATTCTTCAATCTCATTACCAGCTGGACATTTTTCCTCTGGTTTTCCTACAAGAAGTTTCCATAACCCTGTTTAATTCCCAATTTGTGTGGCACATTACCTTACCATAGCAATCTAGGAGGCTGAAATGTTCTTACTATATATGGTTTCCTATAAAATTAATATTACTCACTTTTACGAATTCTTCTGCATTCTCCTATGTGTTTATCTCTCTTTCGTCCAAATATATATATGACACGAAAATAAAAATAAATTCCTGAGTTGGGATTTAATCCCGAGTTTCTAAACTCTGTACGTTTATCGCTCTAACCATCTGAGCTACTCAGGAATCCTAACACAAACATTTATTTTTCTTATGTATATCCATCCATCCATAGTAATTCTGCCCGAGGGCAGGTCGTTCACTGCAATTATAGCATTTTCATGCTATGCCTTGCAGCTTTACTAGGGAATTGTAGGTGTGGTAGCTTGCCGTTGCTTTCCACACGGCGAAGGATGATGATAATGATAAAGATGATGATGATGATGGTCATATGATTTCGGGGACCGTTTGGGCCTTAATGTTTTCCTGACATTTGTCTTACAGGTGAGGAAAAACCCCGATAGAAATCTCACCCAGAAAAACTGTCCCGACCGGGAATCGAACACGGGCCCGCTGCGTGACAAGGCAGCACGCTACCTCGAGACCACAGCGGCGGACATATATACACATATAAATTCACAAACATAATATAGGCCTACGTATAATGTGTGTATATATGTATATATATATATATGCCTATGAGTGTGTGTGTGTGTGTGTGTGTGTGTGTGTGTGTGTGTGTGTATCTGTTACCAATCTGTGGCAGCAATTTTTATTTTTTTGTGGCCAGATTCGGTATATAGCAATCAATTAAATAAATTTTAATTCGTTATTCAACAATTCTAGACAAATAGCAGGGGGGGCTTTCCTGAGTCGAAATTTAACTATGATCATGGCAGTTTGTAGAATTATTTCTATATTACATAATGTTTGATAAACAGTGTGTTTTGAAATCAATACATAGTACTGCAAGACGTGTGTGAAACACGCTTGATTAGATTGGACTGTAGTAGCGTCAGCAGGCAAAATCCAATCAGACTTACTAAGTACAGTTAATACCATGATTATGGAGGGTACAACACAATGCAACAGATAAATCCAATCTACATTCATCACTAATGTAAAACATCTAATTAGCATGTTTTTACATCATACTACTCAATATCCATGCATGTGTATTATAAAAGAACAAACAATTGAATTCTTGCTTCGTATTAATGGGAAAAAATAATGAGAAATATACACTGCTCAAAACAATTAGAGGAACACTTGTAATAAATTGAATAAGTAATTGTTTTTTAAAGCTGTGATGCTGAAAGTTGGACAATATGTAAATTGAATTATTAATATTATCATTGGATACAAATTTTAAACATCCATGGCCTAAATACAGAGAAATTACCTCAAATAACAAATATATTACACATTCAGCTTTAATTACACTACGGCGTTATGGAATATGTAAGATAACTCATAGAAAAACATAAAAAATGTGGTATGAACATAACTCTAATTCAAACAAATGAAGATTTAATATTGGTTAACGAAAAAAAAATAATAAAGCATTGCGAAGAATACACATATTTGGATGTCAAAATAACTAGAATAGGAGAGTAATTCAAGAATTAATAAAAGTGGGAAAGTAATATATAACGGAACGGCATATTATGGGATAAATATTCCACAATAAAAAAACAAATACGAACATTTATTATGCAATTATAAAATAAATAACACACCAGCAATAACTGATATCAACGAAATATACCGAAATCATTGGCATGAACACCTCCTTAGAATGCCAAACAATAGACTACCTCTGAAGCTATTCAACTACAGACCCCAGGGCGAAGAGACCCAGGACGACCTAAGAAGCGATGGAGGGACCAATTTCTATCCAGAAGCGGAACAGTCCAATGGCCTATTCCCTGATTGTTATTGATGACGATGAGGAAAAATACTTGTGTGACTTGAGGCATGGAATTTGAAAGAAAGAACAATAGAATAATTATATCCAACAGAAATGGACTCTCGTTGAGAAGAGAGAAAATGAGAAATAATGTTATAACGTAGAAATGAAAGACTAAAATCACTAGTAAAACTGTCAAAACAACACAATTAAGAAAAGATGACGGAAAATAGATTACAAAAGAGAATGTGTGAATTGAATCAGACAAAAAGGAGGAAGGGGAGAAGACGAAACTATCATAGACATAGAGTAGTCAGAGTAATAGATGATAGATGCTTGGAACATGAGGCGTGGAAAAATAGAGAGGAATGGAGATTGACTATAGAATCTGAAATGTGAACAGGGAGATTTTAAAGAAACGTAAAACCAGAGAATAAATAAATATAGGGCCTATTTAACTTTAAATATATATATATATATATATATTGATGCTTTAAATCATTCAGTGTGAATTAATTTTGATGTAGGCTAATTCCGGAAAAATTACATTTTTGAATCTATTGGTCCACTTATCTCAGAAACTACTTTACTTATGGCTATGATATATTCATTAATTCGTTAATAACTAATACTCGGCGTACGCTGTAACGCCTAAATAAATGATAATGTGTTTTAACCTTCAGTTGAATAAGTTAAAGAAAAAATAATCACAATTATTTTCAGATACCCCGAACTGTTTACCCGGCGTAGGCCGGAAATCTACGTAGTCCGATTATTGTATTGTAAGCCTATGTTTTACCTTTTGCAGAGATTTAGGCGCTCTCCCCCTACAGGGAAGAATTTGAACCATACTAATTTAGTTACACTTGTTTTCGTATAGATGTCATTTTGAGTGGTACGTGGTCAGCGTTCCGCCTCATACTGACATCTAGGAAACCAAGGGAGTACTAGGACGGGATAGTTCGGTAAATTTTACTTAGAGGCCTCTTCATTCAGGCTTAAGGATTTTTTACGAGCCTGAAAATCTTCAAACTCGGGACCAACGGCTTAAAGTTCCTCCCGGAGGACTTGCTCCTTGGATTTTTCCGTCCTAAAAAATCCATCGACCCCGGCCGGGTTTGAACCCGCGACCCTTGGGACCAGAGGCAAGGAGCATAACCACTAGTCCACCGCGCCCGATTATACTTGGAATAAATGAGCTGAAATACTAAATTCGCTATTTTGATTTATCCGTAAAAAGAATACCCGCTGTGCGCTGCTATGTTTTCCCGGGAATCTAGATATTCCGATCTTTTTGGCATCAACGAAAGACAAAAATGGCTATTGTGAGTTATCTGTAAAAGATAGACATATGCGGTCGTAGACTTTTTGTAGAATTTTTTTGAGAAATTCTATTATGTGTACATTGATTTTGTGCATTTGTTGCGGTTTAGGCAGCGCAAGCCATTTAAGCGTCAAATAATTAATAGTTAAAAAACCAAAACAACACGCTTTATTAGAAAACCGAACTAAAAAATGAAAAATAATTTTAATTTCCGGCACGCTTGGGATAAAATTAAAGTGGTCAACAAAAAAATCATCTCCAACACATTTAGAATAAAACTATAGTTAACTACAAAAAAAATAATTTTACCATCAAAGCGTGGGTTGCTCTAATATCAATTAATATATTGATATAAACAGATATTGGTTAAAGTAAAGTATCTAAGAAGAAAATGTAAAAGTCATAAAAAGCACCCCACGTTTTTGATGGTAAAATTATTTTTTTGTAGATAACTATAGTCTTATTCTAAATGTGTTGGAGATGATTTTTTTGTTGACCACTTTAATTTTATCCCAAGCGTGTTGGGAATTAAAATTATTTTTAATTTTTTAGTTCGGTTTTCTAATAAAGCATGTTGTTTTAGTTCTTTAAATTATTATTTATTTTTAAGTTTTAATATTTTACAGAATAAGATAAAAATGTAAATATGCCTATCTTTAAATTCGATCCTATTGTAGTATCAGCTAAAAGTAATACTCTTCTAAAAAATCCTCCGGGCCGGATTAGAACCAGCAACCTGTGGATTATTGAAATTATATACCACTACAGTCTACCAACTTAGCTCTTATAAAGATTGGCTAAAATGTTGGTAAGTCCGCAACCTATTATACCAGTTTTTATTTTATTTTTTTTTATTTTCTGATGGTTCTTGCCAGGATTTTAGAAAACATTTATGAAATTATTGTATTGTCATTGGTCTTTTACAAGTATAAAAAGTTTCAAATCGATCCAATGATTTCGAGTGGGTGAAAATCTCGTTGAAAGATTCCGTTACATAGATAGATACAGGTCAAGCTAACATAAATCGTGTAAATAGGGACCTTTTTCACGTTTTTAAGGGTGTAGGAGTTGAGTATCACAACTTTATTATAGCCTATATTAATCCCGGAAATTTGCTGAACATTTTGTAAAAATCCCCTTCACACAATCGGATGAACAGCAGCGCATAAAATACGGACAAACAACATGCATGCATATATATATATATATATATATATATATATATTACAAGATGATGAATCACCTGTAACAGATTCAGTGAAATAATACTCCAACAGCTACATTTTTCATAAATAGTTTGTTCATATATATACTGTCCCATTCCATAGCCCCGAGTGGTTAAGACATGAAGCCTTTGCGCAGAGCTACGGAACGTGAGCTGGTTCCAATCCCCGTGGCGATGAAATTTTCTCATGGAATTTCGATCAGTATGGTACCGGTGCGTACCCAACTTCATGAGGAATTAGGGTAGCTGCAATAATTATTGGATCAAGGTTAAGAAAACCTGCTGTAACGGCTGCAAGACCCGACATGCTGACCACATGTCACCCCTACACTGGCTGGTTGATGGACTACCACTGTGATTAACAAATGTGTATGTAAGGCCAGCAGCCGGCTTGTAATCTAAAGGACTTATATCCCTATCGCGCCATGGAGTTTGTATATATATCGTAAAGTTCGCAGATTGTAACAAATTATTTCTTGGGTGGAATACAAAAAATAAAAATAAAAAAAAAAACTTCCAATAACATTTCGATGTCAAATAAATAAGATATTTTTCTTTAAAAAACTATAGACCTATATATTCCTAAAGTTTAAATGCCGCATAATTCGATAATATACATGTCCAATATGTACTTCGATAATTAAAGGCGAAGAATAGGAATGTTTTGTGCCTTTGCAATTTTACAATAAAATTGATAGTTTTTGTGAAAATTGTATCAATTCTGACATTTTGAATATCGAAAGATAAATATTCCTACATTAAAACTGTGCGAGTGAGTGACTGTGTTTACATCTGTGTTTATATATATATATAATCTTAATATATAAAAATTACGTGTCACGTTGTTTGTCCGCGATGGAATCCTAAACTACTGAACCGATTTTAATAAAATTTTCCACACTGTGTGCTGTTTGATCCAACTTGAGACCTACGATTGTTTATAACTATATATATAGTCGCATTATTTTTTTTTGCAAATTATTTGTTTATTATTTAACAAAGAGTTATAATTATCTGTGTGTTCCATACGATTCTAAGAGATGACGGTGTAAGGTAATTGGTTTATTATTTAATCAGGTGGCTGTGCTTTTTGTTGCAACCGCGAATTTCAATTGAATTACAAATATTGATTACTTCATAATTTAAGTGTGGTCAGTGTTTATTTTATTTTCAATATATTGATAATACTATTAATTTCGTGTGTAAGTATTAGTTTTAAGTAATCTGGCTGAATCACAGCAACTTAATTTATATTTAACTGGACCGAGAAGGGACATTGAACAATATGACGAATCAGTTCTAGAGACCATGAATGATAAGATATCAATTGAATTTCCACAAATTGGTACAGGCCTATGTGACATAAATCATACATTTAAGAAGAATGTCAATTTAAAAACATATGAAGGTCCTAAGGAACGGAATAACAGAACTGTAAGTAAGGTAGTTATAATAATATGCCTAATATTACAGAAACAATCTCCATTCCTCAATTAAATGAAAAACAAGATGACTATAATATATCACAAGATGATATTACTATACAGAGACTTCCTGATGATGATGAGAATCCAAACTGCCAACAAGTTCGTAGAAAAAACGGAAGTATAATGAAATCAGCAATCCTCCTCAAAATATTCCATCAATAAATGTATATAATCCTTATGATACACTTATGGATGATACTGAGTATACAGACAACATAAATTAATCTCAATCAACAAAACCACTTCCACATAAACCACCACCCATATTTATACCGGGTGTAGTTAATGTACCAGAACTAAAAAATTGTGTACAACAAAAACTTTCTGATCTAGTTTTCTCACTTCATTTACTACAACATAATTAAACGTATACCTTAGCCACAGCAACGCGTGGCCGGGACTTATATATATATATATATATATATATATATATATATGATATGAAAAGAAAAAAGAATGCTTGAGTCGGGATTTGAACTCGAGTCTCTAAAGTCTGTACCTTTAGCGCTCTAACCAACTGAGCTACTCAAGAATTCCAAGACAAACATACAATTTTCTTATACATGTAGTATTCTCAATTCACACCAAGAGGTAGCGGAAATATCATTCAACTGCCATCTAGTGGCTAACCTAACAGTTAAGCAAATTATTAAAGAGAATATTTTACTTTATAGCAGTAACGCTTGTATATATATAGATATTATAAATATATTTTTGACATTTGGCAATGAAGGCAAATATGATATGAAAAGAAAAAAGAATGCTTGAGTCGGGATTTGAACTCGAGTCTCTAAAGTCTGTACCTTTAGCGCTCTAACCAACTGAGCTACTCAAGAATTCCAAGACAAACATACAATTTTCTTATACATGTAGTATTCTCAATTCACACAAGAGGTAGCGGAAATATCATTCAACTGCCATCTAGTGGCTAACCTAACAGTTAAGCAAATTATTAAAGAGAATATTTTACTTTATAGCAGTAACGCTTGTATATATATATAGATATTATAAATATATTTTTGACATTTGGCAATGAAGGCAAATATGATATGAAAAGAAAAAAGAATGCTTGAGTCGGGATTTGAACTCGAGTCTCTAAAGTCTGTACCTTTAGCGCTCTAACCAACTGAGCTACTCAAGAATTCCAAGACAAACATACAATTTTCTTATACATGTAGTATTCTCAATTCACACAAGAGGTAGCGGAAATATCATTCAACTGCCATATATATATATATATATATATATATATATATAAAACAAAGTCAGATTAGTTACACTATTTATAACTCAAGAACGGCTGGAGCGATTTTTATGATCTTTGATTTGTTGGATTTGTTTCCGCCCCGAATATCAGATAACTATTAAAACATCGGAAAAATTAATGTAAAAATATTTAAAGGCGATACGACGTTCGCCGGGGCAGCTAGTATGTATATATATATATATATATATATATATATATATTCCACCGCTGTGGTCTCGAGGTAGCGTGCTGCCTTGTCACGCAGCGGGCCCGGGTTCGGTTCCCGGTCGGGGCAGTTTTTCTAGATGAGGTTTTTATCGGTGTTTTTCCCTCACCTGAGAGACAAAATGTCAGGAAAACGTTAAGGCCAAAACGGTCCCCGAAATCATATGGTCATCAACATCCTTATCATCATCCTTCAACGGTGTGGAAAGCAACGGGAAGCTACCACACCTACAACTCTCTGGTAAAGCTGCAAGCATAGCATGAAAATGCTATGATTGCAGTGAAAGAACTGCCCTCGGGTAGAATTGCTATGGATGGAGGAAAGGTACATGCTTTGAGGGGTGACAGTACTGGTGATTCTGAACAAAACAATTTCTAATGTACGTATGTCCTTTTCTTGACCGTTTCAGGGTAATTTAATGAAATCGAGGAACCGGAAAAGTTCAGGTGACAGTAAATCAAGACACTGTTATCTTAAGTTTTGTTTAATTGTGTACGTTTCCTCACAAAATATGTTGTCACACTCCACCGCCAACTTCAATGCATTTTGCTGCTCTTGTAGACAGCTGTTGTGTTGCTGATCTGAACTCAATTGTTCACTCCTTTACTCGAGCACAAGCATGAGTGAGAATTACCTCTCTTGTGTTCACTCTGTGCTTGTAGACTTCACTGTTAAGCCAAACCCACAAACAGTAATCTACTGTGGTAAGTTCGGGCGACCTGGGTAGGCAAGCAATAATTCCACCGCGACCGATTCCTTGAAAATGTGTTACCAGAACACTTGCAGGATATCCCTTTGTCAACACGAGCTCGTATGTACTTTCAGCATAATGGAGCTCCTGCACATTCCTTACGGCCAGTGAAACGGCTCCTCAACAAAACGTTTTCTGGGCGTTGGATCGGCCGTGGTGGAATCATCGCTTGGCCACCCAGGTCACCCGCTATGGTCTCGAGGTGGCGTCCTGCCTTGTCACGCAGCGGGCACGGGTTCGATTCCAGGTCGGAACAGACGCCTGGGTGAGGTTTTTTTGGAGTTTTTCCTAACCTGTAAGACAAATGTCAGGATGCTTACCGCCCAATGGTCCCCGAAAATCATCCGGTCATCATCATCATCGTTATCATTATCGTCATCATCCTTCACCGGTGTGGAAAGAAACGGAAAGCTACCACACCTATGACTCCCTAGTAAAGCAGCATGAAAATGCTATGATTGCAGTGAAAGACCTCCTTCGGGCAGAATTACTATGGATGGATATATACACATAGACCTACATAAAGTTTCCATTCAAAGTACTATAGGAACAGCTAGGGTAGTTAAAATACCGCTTTCTTATATATTGGGATAAAATGCCAAAATCTGTATCTCAACATAGGCATGCGGATGTCAAACTTTGGTTATAAAAAATAATAGAAGCGTTGTTTCCTAATAAGCATCGGGCCGGTTCAATCCCCGGTTGAGACAAGTAGCCTATCTACGGTGAGATTTTTCCGAGTTTTCTCAAACTCTTAACAAAAATGTTGGGAAAATTTAAAGCCCTAAAATACCATTTGGCCATAATAATCATCTATTCATTTCGTATTTTCTAGTAAGTCTATGAGTGAATGTATGAGTGAATGGTCAATCAATCATCAATCATAGCGTTCTGCTCAAGAGCAGGTCTTTCACTGCAAACTCAGCATTCTACACTCTTTCCTTATCTCAGCTTTGTGTCTTGTTTTAATATTCGTGCTGACTCGGAGATTGTCCCGCCATTGAGCTGAATCCTCCTTAGGGTAGGGTCTCCAGTTCCTTGTGTGGTGAAAAATTATGTATGTTTAGATTTTAAACATCCTCTTCCGACAGGTCGTGTCGCTGTGAAGCTTTTGTCCCATGAGGTACGTAGAATTGCCTAAAAGGAAGAGAGCAAACCAAAAATAAAGGAAAGATAATAATAATGATATTATTAATAATTATGATGATAATACGTTTAAATTCATGGCGAATCAGCGTTGAGGTTATGAGGTAAAATGTTAAAATCTTAATATAAGTACCTGATACATCAGTTGTCCTCAACCAAAATAATCTTCTGTTTAAAACTTCATCAAATAATAATTAAAACATGTACGCCTTTCAGAGTTCCACATTTACATGCCCCGAAGATGGTACATGATTCTGAAATGCATACATGTTTTAATAATTTGATGAAGTTATTAAACAGAAGTTTATTCTAGCGGAGGACGACTGATCCATCAGATACCATCACTATCTTAATATATAAAAATTACGTGTCACGTTGTTTGTCCGCGATGGAATCCTAAACTACTGAACCGATTTTAATAAAATGTTCATTAAATTTATAGTCGCATTATTTTTTATTGCAAATTATTTGTTTATTACTTAACAAAGAGGTATGATTATCTGTGAGTTCCATACGATTCTAACAGATGGCCGTGTAAGGTAATTGGTTTATTATTTAACCAGGTGGCTGTGCTTTTTGTTGCAACCGCGAATTTCAAATGAATTACAACTATTGATTATTTCATAATTTAAGTGTGTTCAGTGTTTATTTATATTTTCAATATATTGATAATAATAATAATTCCGTGTGTAAGTATTAGTTTTAAGTAATCTGGCTGAAAGAGAACAACTTAATTTAAATTTAACTGGACCGAGAAGGGACATTGAACAATATGGCGAATCAGTTCTAGAGACCATGAATGATAAGATATCAAGTGAATTTCCGCAAATTGGTATAAGCCTATGTGACATAAATCTTGCATTTTGGAAGAATGTAAATTTAAAAACATATGAAGGTCCTAAGGAACAGAAAAACAGTACTGTAAGTAAGTATGTTAGTTATAATAATATGCCTAATATTACAGAAACAATCTCTATGACTCAATTAAATGAAAAACAAGAGTACTCTAAAATATCACAAGATATTACTATACAGAGACTTCTTTATGATGATGAAAATCCAAACAATCAACAAGTTCGTAGAAAAAACGTAAGTATAATGAAATCAGCAAGCCTCCTCAAAATATTCCATCAGTAAATGTATATAATCCTTATGATACACTTATGGATGATACTGAGAATGCAGACAACATAAATTAATATCAATGAACAAAATCACTTCCACATAAACCACCACCCATATTTATACCGGGTGTAGTTAACGTACCAGAACTAAAAAATTGTGTAAAACAAAAACTTTCTGATTTAGATTTTTCACTTAGTTTACTACATCATAATTTAACGTATACTTTAGCCACAGCAACGCGTGGCCAGGACTTTATATATATATATATATATATATATATATATATATATACTAGCTGGCCCGGCGAACGTCGTATCGCCTTTAAATATTTCTACCTTAATTTTTCCGATGTTTTAATAGTTATCTGTTATTCGGGCCGGAAACAAATACAACAAATCAAAGATCACAAAAAAATCGCTCCAGCCGTTGTTGAGTAATAAATAGTGTAACTAATCCGACTTTGTTTTATATATATATATATATATATATATATATATATATATATATATATATATAAAGTACCGGCCACGGCTTGCTGTGGCTGAGGTATACGTTAAATTATGTTGTAGTAAACTAAGTGAGAAAACTAAATCATAAAGTTTTTGTTGTACACAATTTTTTAGTTCTGGTACGTTAACTACACCCGGTATAAATATGGGTGGTGGTTTATGTGGAAGTGGTTTTGTTGATTGAGATTAATTTATGTTGTCTGTATTCTCAGTATCATCCATAAGTGTATCATAAAGATTATATACATTTATTGATAGAATATTTTGAGGAGGCTTGCTTATTCATTATACTTTCGTTTTTTTCTACGAACTTGTTGGCAGTTTGGATTCTCATCATCATCAAGAAGTCTCTGTATAGTAATATCATCTTGTGATATATTATAGTCATCTTGTGATATATTATAGTCATCTTGTTTTTCATTTAATTGAGGAATGGAGATTGTTTCTGTAATATTAGGCATATTATTAGAACTACCTTACTTACAGTTCTGTTATTCCGTTCCTTAGGACCTTCATATGTTTTTAAATTGACATTCTTCTTAAATGTAAGATTTATGTCACATAGGCCTGTACCAATTTGTGGAAATTCACTTGATATCTTATCATTCATGGTCTCTAGAACTGATTCGTCATATTGTTCAATGTCCCTTCTCGGTCCAGTTAAATATAAATTAAGTTGCTGTGTTTCAGCCAGATTACTTAAAACTAATACTTACACACGGAATTAATATTATTATCAATATATTGAAAATAAAATAAACACAAACACACTTAAATTATGAAATAATCAATATTTGTAATTCAATTGAAATTCGCGGTTGCAACAAAAAGCACAGCCACCTGGTTAAATAATAAACCAATTACCTTACACGGCCATCTGTTAGAATCGTGTGGAACTCACAGATAATTATAACTCTTTGTTAAATAATAAAAAAAACAATTTGCAATAAAAAAATAATGCGACTATAAATTTAGTTATAAACTTCCCTAAGTCTCAAGTTGGATCAAACAGCACACAGAGTGCAAAATTTTATTAAAATCGGTTCAGTAGTTTAGGATTCCATCGTGGACAAACAACGTGATACGTAATTTATATATATATATATATATATATATATATATAAAACAAAGTCAGATAAGTTACACTATTTATAACTGGAACGATTTTTATGATCTTTGATTTGTTTGATTTGTTTCCGCACCGAATAGCAGATAACTATTAAAACATCGGAAAAATTAACGTAAAATATTTAAAGGCGGTACGACGTTCGCCCGGCCAGCTAGTATATATATGCGTATATAATAAAATATATTTAGCTTAACTAAAATTATTATACAAACTACATTAACCTATACATATCAAGTTATATTGAATGGCGCAAAACATTTTCTATGACTATTTATCTCATGACCTAAATGGGAGTCAACGACGAATCACATTCAATCATTTTTTATTTACAACCTATCACAGTCGTGTTTCGCCTCGAATTTATCAACCGAAGTTTATCATATTAAAGAATGCTGTTGCTCTTTAACATTCTGAAGAGGTAATCATTTTGCAGTAACCAAGCCTGTAAGAAATGCGGCTACCAGATTGTGTAAATAGTGCATGAATGTCAGCAGATAGCGCATGCGGGAGATAATAGAAAAACATTTGTAGCAATTGTTTATACCACAAAAAGAAAGAAACCACTGTTTCCACTTTCTTAAACGAATTATTTTCCAGGAAATAACGTTGCAGAAAATATACAGAGACTTAGATCTGCTGAAATGAGATATCTTCGGAGGACTGCAGAATACACACTACTAGATCACAAAAAAATGAAGACATCTTAGAAGAATTACACATGGAATCTTTAGAAAACAAAATTTCTGATTATAAGTCAAGATGGATGCAACATCTTCATCGAATGGAAGATCACAGAATACCCAAACAAATGTTAAGATATCAACCTGCAGGAAGAAGAAGACCAGGACGTCCACTCAAAAGACTTCTGGATGGTGTTTCTCTTGAGGCCGAAACAGGTAAACAAATGGCCTAAATTCGTGAATGTACTATGATGATGATGATGATGAAAATATAATTGACATATTTTCATCATAGGACATCAGAAATTAATTAATACCTATAATGTTGGTTATAAATTTCTCAACTAGGGTGCATTCTTACAATATTGCGATCCTTAGGCAATAAACAATAAATGATGTGGTTGCAGTGATGAACAAGCGTAACAATCGTTTCTCATTTGTTTTCAAACATCGCTTCTCATTTTTGTTTAAACATCGCCGTTTACATTAAACAAATAAATATTTTAAAATAATTATATTTAAATAATGATTTGTGAGTAAACAGCTTAGTTTTATTCGTTAAATATTCCTAACAAATGTCACTATTGATTTCCAAATTCTCTGGATAAATTCGAAATCACTCGTGGCATTACTTATGAAAATTAAAATTATAACGTTTAGATTAATATACAGGAGATCTTGGGTTCAAATCCTTGACCATGTGCAAAAATGTTTTAACGGTTATTTAATTTAATCTATCGTAAGGATCTTAAAGCCCAAGTCAGGCCCTGGCGTCCCTCACTGGAGTTTATTCACCAAACTGATTTAGTTATGCTTATTTCCCTACAGATATCGTGAATGACAAGTGGTCAGCACGTCGCCTCAAGGTATATCTAGTTGGCAACTAAGATATTACTCGGAAAGTCGTTTAAATTTATTAGGCGGCCTCGTTTTCAGGCTTCAGGTTCTTTTACGAGCCTAAAAATCTTCAGACTCGGTACCCACGGCTTGAAGTCCCTTCCAGAGGACTTGTCGCTTGGATTTTTCCATCATAAAAATTCATCTATCCCGATCGGTTTTGAACCCGCAACCCTCGGGACTAGAGGCAAGGACTGTGACCTCTAGACTTATAATGCCAACTATTTTGTTTAAGTAATATTTAGCTCAATCGGATGAATGTACCTTCTCTATCAAATATCCTCTTTAGTACAGGGTATGTGATATTGAATCGATATATCAAATGGGTTAACTGAATTTTTAATGGTATATCCCCTTTTACACATCACATGATTGTACTACCTCCATTTTTAATTTTTTCATGAGAGCTCAATTGAGTTTTGGATCCTATCCATTCACAATAATAGAACTGTTGTTTCTTACCACAAAATGTACAATTTAATACGTGAAACTGGACATAATGGATAAAATAAAAGGAGTTTTTTTAAAAAGTGGAGTTAGAACGTTCTGGCTCTTATCACACACTACCACAAAATGAAAATACTACGTGCATAACATCTATATTAACGATTTTCTATATGCCTATAATATATAAATATTCATCTAGGAAGCTTTCCTTATTTTATGTTATTTCTATTTCAAGTTTGGTTAGATTAGACCATACCCGTATTTTTATTTGTTTAGAGTCTATATTTTATAATATTTTAAATTGTAAAAAGTATTTAATGTTTGTATCATTTTATTATTCGCAGTGGTTGAGTGGAATGGAAGGCTTTATAGCCTTAACTCCATCAAATAAACATAATTATTATTACTGTTATTATTATTACTATTATTATTAAAGTAAAGTAAAGTGATCCCACAACAGGCCCGGAGGCCCTTGGGGTAGTAGGAGGTTAAGGCTCCCACTTTTTCTAGACAATCGGCACTTTATGTCAGCCGGGTTGTCAGCCCTGCGTGACGGCCGCCTTTACCCCCAGAACAAGCGTCTGCTACTCATTTCCGTTAGAGGCTGAGTCGACCCCAGGGTCATAGTGCCGCCAGAGGGTTTGGGTCAGTTTAAAAATCCTGACCCCAACGGGACTTGAACCCTCGACCCTCCGGCTTGTAGCTCAGTGCCTTAACCACTGCGCTACGGCGTTACTATTATTATTATTATTATTATCATCATCATTATTATTACTATATCCACCGCTGTGGTCTCGAGGTAGCGTGCTGCCTTGTCACGCAGCGGGTCCGGGTTCGATTCCCGGTCGGGGCAGGCTCCTGGGTGAGATTTTTTCGGGGTTTTTCCTCACCTGTAAAACAAATGTCAGGAAGCTTAGGGCCCAACGGTCCCCGAAAATTATCCGGCCATCATAATCATCATCATCCTTATCATTATCATATTTCGCCTTTGTGAAAGGCAACGGGAAGCTATTAATACATATAATTCCCTAGTAAAGCTGCAAAGAATGGCATGCAACTGCTATGATTGCAGTGAAACCCCTGCCTTCTGGCAATAATTAACTACGGGTGAATGTATTATTAATATTATGATTTGTTGAGACGTTCTAGGTGATTCACAATCCAGAATCTTCTATTGGCTGAAAAATATATAATATGACTCTTTCGTCTATACAAATATATTTATTGAAAACCCTCCTGACTTGTAAAATTTAACACATAAAAAATGACTTATTCCCTTCCACACACACTCACACACACACACCCACACACACCCAACACCACCCACACAGCCCACACCCACCACACAACACACACAAGATCACCACCCGGAAATGTTAGACCAGGAAAGTGTGATAAGAAGATAGGGAGAACCTAGAAGCCAAGAAAAAGTTTAGACCCTCTTTTAAAACCAAATACGGGTTTTACGAGGAATTGCAGATTTGTGTAACTACCTGTTTTGAAATAAGTTATTCCTTCTTTATTAAGACATCAAACATTGTATGTTTTTAATCGAACATGTTATTCCAACATAGAGGAAGCCACGAAATGGATCTCGTTGCAAATCTCCTGCAACATGGACAGTGAAAACTTAGTAGGTTTTTCCTGCGCGCGCAGGAAAAAGCTGACTATTATCAATTATCAATTATCTTGGTTGTAGGCTCTCAGCAAATGCTGATTGTTGAAACGTATGTAGAGAGTATTACAGCTTTCTCTAAGAATTTAAAATAATTAATATAATAACTGCTTTACAATCAAGTCATTTTTATTACTTTCCATTGAAGAGAAATTGGAATTAAAACTCCTAGGAAGACAGAATCAGAACTGAATGTAACACAATTAAATGCAACAAACAGAAAATTTACATGGATTTTCTGGCGGGTCAGGTATCGGATTGAAAATCATGACTAGGTGTGTGGTTCTGAAGAGATAAATGTACTGTATTGTTTATATTACATTTTCTTTAACAAACTAACTCACTGACACTATTGAACCAAGTTCATGGCCGTGCCGACATAAGCTCTCCATATATCCCTATCCTGAGCTAAAAATTTCCAATCATTCCGTTATATTCTACTTCCCTCAAATCGTGGTTAGTGTTATTCTTTCACCTAATTCTTAGCCTACCAACTGGGCGTTTTCTCTCTGGTTTTCTTACAAGCAGTTTCCATGCACGTCTTCCATTCCCCATTCGTGCCAGATGTCCTGTCCATCTCAGTCTATGAGACCTAACCGTTCTCATTACATCCGGACTCCTACAAAGACGATGCAGTTCACTGTTATGTATTGCAGTATTCTCCATGTACCTGTCTGTTTATCTCTCTTTGGCCCCAAAAAAAGTCCTTAAAACTTCATTCACAAATACTCGAAATCCCCTTTCCTCCGTTAAAGCAAGAGTCCATGTTTCGCATCCCTATTATACCATAACAGGTATAATACCGTAACAGTTTATATATTTCCCTGTTTAACATTTTTTGAAAGGAGATGGGACGACGAGAGTCCCTATATTGTGCAATAGCACGCATTTGCAGAATTGAGCCTATGTTTAATTTCTTTGTGAATCTCATTCTAATTTGTGATTATTGTTCCCAGGTATTTGAATTCAGCCACTCCTTCAAAATTTCTCACATTTTTCATTGGGTGTCCATTTCCACTATATAATGTATTTCTATGTGTGACCATGTATTTAGTTTTATTGGTATTTACTTCCAATCCCAATGTTTAGTGTTACTCAATAGTGTGTGCGTGTTGGCCCTTGTTACCTCCTCGATATCGCCCAATGGCACTACATCATCAGTATAAACTAACAGCTTATTAATACCATTGAGTTGTAGGCCTTCTTCATCCTCTAAAGATTTGATGGCATGCTCTAGTACAAAATTAAATAGTAGGCCTAGTGGAGATAGTGCATTTCCTTGCTTCAACCCATTGTGAATATTAGAAGTATCTGAAAACTGTTTGCCTACACGCACCCTACTCTTTGTGCAATTTAGACACATTCGTATACGTCTAACTAACGTTTGAGGAATTCCGAACTCCAGCAGGATACTGTATAACTTCTTCTTCTTAATTTAATCGTAGCCTACTTTTTGAATTCTACGTACAGTTGATGTACAGTACCATTATATTCCCATTTCTTTTCTAAAATCTGTCTTATACTAAAAATCTGATCTGTTGTAGACTTCTTTCTTCTAAATCCACATTGATGATCTCCTAGAATGTCATCAATATAGGGAGTAAGTCTGCTTAATTTTCTTTACTGCGAAAATATCTAGTCATGAACTCGAGCGAGAGATTTAAAGAATCTGTTAGAAAAAGTAAAAAGCACGAAACTTCACGACGGCATATCCAACCTTTTTAATATTTCATTTTTGGATACTACGAATATAGCCCAAAAATTATACAAAATACACGATCAGAATCACTTTACCTTATGAACAAGTAAAGCAGAAGTATAATTTTAAAATGTAGAATATCAGTTATAAACATTGTATATAATGTTTCTAACCAACCTCATTTTGGCTAATGGCCTGACTTTATAACTACAGTTCATGAGGTCCTGGGTTCGATTCCTGGTCAGACCATTGGAATTGTTCCTTAAAGAGAATTATTCCTGTGGTTGCCCATGGTCTGGAATTCAGGTTAAGTTTAAGTTAAGGACATTCCTGGCGCTTCACTATCATTTACCACCCATCATGTCATCAGGGAAACGCAACAACTCAGCCTTTCAAGTGTCCCAAACCGAGAAATGGATTACAATTCCGCCAATTTCAGGGAACAGAAATGCCATAAAAGACAACCCGGTGGCATTGGACAAAATATGTACATCTTTATATATATATATATATATATATATATATATATATATATTATGATATGAAAAGAAAAATGAATGCTTGAGTCGGGATTTGAACCCGAGTCTCTGAACTCTGTACGTTTAGTGCTCTAACGACTTGAACTACCCAAGTATTCCAATTCAAACATTCATTTTTCTTATATTTGTAGTATTCTCAATTCACACAACAGGTAGCGGAAATTCGTTCCGACTGACATCTAGTGGCTAACTTAACAGTTAAGCATATTTTAAAGAGAATATTTACTTTATAGCAGTAACACTTGTATATTTAGATGTTATAACTTACATATATATATGTCCACCGCTGTGGTCTCGAGGTAGCGTGCTGCCGTGTCACGCAGCGGGCCCGGGTTCGATCCCCGGTCGGGGCAGTTTTTTCTGGGTGAGGTTTTTATCGGGGCTTTTCCTCACCTGTAAGACAAATGTCAGGAAAACTTTAAGGCCCAAACGGTCCCCGAAATCATATGGACATCATCATCATCATCTTCTTCATCCTTCACTGGGTGGAAAGCAACGGGAAGCTACCGCACCTACAATTCCCTAGTAAAGCTGCAAGCATAGCATGAAAATGCTATGATTGCAGTGAAGGACCTGCCTGCCTTCAGGCAGAATTACTATGGATGGATGGATGGATATATATAATTCTTCTGTACTGTGTTTGTCACTGAACTGCTCCTATACGACCGGACCGATATTGAAGATTTTTTTTTGTGCATGCTTAATTGGGTTCCTCGATGGTTTGAGTTCACGAGTGGGCCCTCAAAAACTATTGGGCGTAGGAGTTCACCTGAAGTGAAAATTTAAATATCGCTCTATCTGTAACATTTTTTTTCGATGTTTCTCAAAGAAACTCAGTATTTCCTATTAAAATAAACTGAGGTCGGTATTATAAAAAAATGGACGAAATCGGACAATTAAAAGCCGAAATTCACTTCAAATCCAAAATTTAAAAATGCCTATACGTCTAAACCGATATCGATTAAATTTTATGTGTATGTTTGAGTTGGTCCCCGGATGGTTTAGATTCACTATTGGACACTATAAAACCGTAGGAGTTCACAAGACGTCAACATTTAAAATCTCTCTAGCGGTCACAGTTTTGCATTTTACACAACGAAACTCAGAATATCATATTAAAATAAACCTAGGTATATGCTATCCAAAAATGAGCGAAATCGGACCATCAGTAGTGGATGTTTACTTGAAATCCAAAATTTAAAACAGGCTAAACGATTGGATCAATTTTTATGAACTATTTTGTGTGTGTTTGATTCGGTCCCTGGATGGTTTAGATTCACAATTGGACCGGGCAGGTGGAGCTGCGATCGGGTTATATGATTTTTTATGTCAGATGTACAGTCATCTGCATTATCGACATATTCCGCGCAACAACAATGTGTCGTCATAATGCACGCTTTTTGAGCCAGAACAGATGGCAGTGAGGAGTATTTTTGCGAACTTATTAATTAGTGAATTTTATGTTAAGAAGTAACTTATATGTTATCGTCCGGCCATGACACGAGAATTGAAAGTTCGAGCAAGACAACGTCTGCCGGGTCCGCTAGTATATATATATATATATATATATATATATATCCACCCATAGTAATTCTGCCTGAGGACAGTCTTTCACTGCAATCATAGCATTTTCATGCTATGCTTTGCAACTTTACTAGGGAATTAGAGGTGTGGTAGCTTCCCGTTGTTTTCCGGTGAAGGATGATGATGATAATTATGATGGTAATGGTCGGATAATTTTCGGGGACCGTTGGGCCCTAAGCTTCCTGACTTTTGTCTTACAGGTGAGAAAAAAAACTAAAAAACCTCACGCAGGAGCTTTTCCCAACCGGGAATCGAACCCGAACCCGCTGCGTGACAAGGCAGCACGCTAACTCGAGACCACAGCGGTGGACGTATATATATATATATATATATATATATATATATATATATTTATTTATTTATTTATTTATTTATTGTATTATTTATTTATTTATTTATTGTATCTGACTTCTGTAAGACATGAAAACAATTATTTTTACATGGACATTGGCTGCAATAATACCTATTATTATTATATATATTGTATCTAAGTGCAACTATCACTAATTTAATCCACATGCCGCTACTGCTTAAATGATTCCGTTGGAGAAACGGCTTGATGTCACAGTTGTATTTGTTGCAGTACGCCCTATTCACGTCTTGTCAATTCTTGTGTAAGAGCTGCATTCGCTGTGATGTCTATCATGATGTCACTGGACGTCCTATATTTTGTTCCACTTGGAAACAGAGTACAAAGCATCTCTCTTTCTTTAGAAGAAACTACTGCTTTTCTCCTTGATTAATTTTTATTGATTGAAATAACATCCATTCTGCGTGGAAGCAATACAGGTGCCTATATTTTAATTATGATATTCCTGCAGCAAGCATAGAAAAATATCGAGGATTCTATACCAGGAGTGTACCTACATAAACAGAAATAAAAAAACGAAGAGCAGACTAATTATTGTTGCAGCATGTGAATAATTACCAGAGGAAAATATATATTCTAGCGCGAAATGTTGTTTATAAAATATTTAGAAGGATTTTCTCCAATCATCAGTTCATTCGACTTGAGCCGACTTCTTTCCAAGGGCAGTGATTATCTGAAAGACAAATGCGATTTTAATCCAGGAGTGTGATGTGATTGGAGGAAGGATTTGTCTACTTTATAAAAAAACTAGTTTTTTTAGTGAAGATGAGTGTGTGACATGGTTATCTATGCTAATAGATCGTTTATGGAGATAGTGGGTAGCCATTCATCAACTGAGATGCTTGTTTATTTAAAGCTTAACACACTGCAAGTGATCAATCTCAGAGAAGCCAGTCTATTACGTTGTTTACATTATCCTTATCGCTTTTAAACCTCTCTAAAACACGTGGCACTGTGCTTCCAAAATGTGAGCACCTATCAAAATAAGTCATTTTCTATAATTACTTTTACAAAATAATTAATTTTCCTTTTCCATTATTTAACCTCTGAAAAATATATACCGGTAATTAAAGGGTTGAAGGATAAAACAGTTAGGTCCAATTTTATTAAATTTTATAAATTTGTTTCTTTCTTATTGTTTAAAATATTTAAATTATAAAATTAGTACCTGTTGCATCAGTCGGTCTCAACTAAACAAACTTCTGTTTATAAAACGTCGTCACACATTAGAAATATAGGCCTTTGAGAAGACAGTCTTCCATCATCAGCATCCACAATGGTACTGAAGGTTTTAGTACACTTTAATGAGCGGGTTCAGGTAGTTGGGTATGTTTTCGATAATATGGTAACACACCCACTATCTGATCCGCTGTTTAAATCCTTCAAATCATTGTAGATTCTGATGATGGAAGATTATCTTCTGAAAGACCTACATTTTTAATGTTTGACAATGTTTTATAAACATATTTTTTTTAGTTGAGGACGATTGATACTCCGTGACTTAAACCCAAAACCACGTGATCTGCTATCATTTTGGGCCGGGTTAAACCACCAATTGAACCACGCTGATTCTACCAGAAATTGCACCGCGTGTTGATGCTGGATCATACCAATGTTGTTGATAAGTACCTTGAGTAGAAGACATAGATTTCCCAAATTAACGTATCTTTGCCCGGGCCCATTAAAGACAAAGATTAATTCAACTTTCCTAAATTAATCATTAAACATGTAATATGTTGTAATATATACAGATCATAATCGTGGAAGTTCTTAGGAAACAGGAACTCACATACACGCTTGAGAAAAGCTTTGGAATTTCATATTCATATCTGATATTGACTAGCTACTAAATCAATATGCAAAAGTATTTAAAATCAGATAACTAAAGTTTAATGCGAGTCAAAAGACAGTCAGATATAACAATGAAATTAAGTAAAAGATAATTGTTTGACATTCAAAATAAGTTAACAAAAGAAAATAATACTATCATCGATCATCTTTAAAAAAACCATATTCTATCCATCTATCTTCGGGTTTTTACAGCTGCTGCCGTCTTCCCGTGCCAAACCTCCAAAGCCTACGGTCTTGGGCATCTTCGATGCTTAGCCCTCTAGCTTGCATTACTGTCTTCATGTTTTCCTTCCATGTTAACCTTGGTCTTCCTCTTTTCTTCTTTCTGTTCGGATGCCATTGATATAGTTGCTTCGGCCATTGCTCATCTTCCAATCTTAAAACATGTCCTAACCACTTTAATTCCTTCTCCTCAATTCTTTCAATTATGCTTTCTTCTGCTTCCATTATGTTTCTAATTTCCTTATTTGTGACACGTTCTAATTTAGACTTTCTGGCACTTCTTCGTAAATAATCCATTTCTAGAGCTATTAGTCTATTCTTGTAGTACTTATTGATTGTCCATACCTCACTTCCGTACATTGCAACAGATTCCACCAATGTTTTACCAATATATTTTTTTGTGTCTTTCCAAATATGCTTATCCCACCATATGGAATTTAATGATGATATTATTTTGCTACTCAATTCAATTCTATGTTTTATGTTCTCTTTGCCTATACCTTCGATGTTATCCATAATCATTCCCAAATATTTAGTTTGTTTCACTTGCTTTATTTGGATTCCTTCTTCCAATATTAAATTTTCTCTTTCATTGCTATTTATTGCCAGATATTCTGTTTTTTGTAAATTTACTGTGAGACCCCATGATTCATATGTGTTTTTCAACCTTTTTATCATGAATTCCATATCAAATTTGTCTTGCGCTAAAACCAGTTGATCATCGGCAAATTGTAATGTCAGCAAAAATCTGTTGCCTATTGGGATCCCCATACCTTTGCAGCTTTGTTTCCATTTCGTTAATATAAATTCTACATAAATATTAAATAAAATTGGTGATAGACTGCACCCTTGTTTCAATCCCTTTGAGGTTTTTATAGGATTAGACATTATATTTCCCATTTTAACATAAGCGAAGTTATCTTTATAGATTTGTTTAATAATTTCTATTAGGTTTCTGTCAATATTGTATTTCTCCAATACTTCCCATAATTTGTTCCTCGGAATTGAGTCATAAGCTTTCTCTAAATCTATCATTGTCAAATGGGTTTCTTCTCCAACTGCAGTCCGTTTTTCAATTAACTGTTGTATTGCAAATATATTGTCAACACATGACCTTCCTGGTCTGAATCCATTTTGATCTTCTCCTAATTTGTCTTTAATATCTTTTTGTAACTTTGTTTTTAATAACTTCGTAAATATTCTATATAATGTGTTATTTATACTTAGTCCTCTGTAGTTTTTTGCGTCTCTTCTATCGCCCTTCTTGTATATTGGTACAATGTAGCTTATTTTCCATTCATCAGGAATCTTCTGTATTGCAATGCACTTATAAACAAGTCCCTCAATCTACCTATTAAATTTTTTTGGGCCATATTTAATTAACTCATTGGGTATGTTTCCCGGCCCTGGTGCCTTTTTATTCTTTAGGGTTTGAATTTCTAATTCTATATCTATTGTATCAACTTCCAGGGCGTTCATTTCTATAGTTGGATTTTCTGTTGTTTCCATAAACTCATTTCTAGTTTCTGACAGTAAAGCTTTGTAATGTTTTTCTGCGTCGGATTTTACTAACAAATTTATCTTGCTGGATCCTTGGTTGGTTTTCAGTGTTTTTAGAAATCTCCATACTTCTGATGATTGTGATCCACATATATAACTTTCTATTTCTTGGCATTTGCTTTTCCATAATTTATTTTTTTTCTTCTATCACTTTCCTTTTAACTTTGGCGTTTGTTCTCTTGTATTCTATCCAATTTTCTGTTTGTTTTATTTGCCAACCATTCTAAGTAGCATTTTTTCTTCTTTTTGGTTAATTCTTCAATATCATCATTCCACCAGTCTTGTGTATTTTGTTTTTTATTTATTGTGCCTAATGCTTCTTTTGCAGCCGAATGTACTATTTCCTTTAATTGATTATATTCTTCTTCTATGTCTTCCTTGTAATCCCAATTCTAATCCAAATTCTCAATTTTAATCCTCAGTCTTTCTTTATATAAGTTTTTGATACTATCCTGATTAAATAAATACAGTTTAAATTTTTCTTCCTGCTTCAGTTGCATTGTTGATTTCCTTGCTTCATCATGCACTTTTTTCCCTGTAAGGAATTTGGGGATGATCTGTGCTGTGAGTAAATAGTGGTCAGAACCACAATTTGCTCCTCTTTTAACTCTTGAGTCCTTAATAAATAAGGAAGTATTTTGCTTTACAATTATGTAGTCTATTATTGATTTCTGATTGAGACTAGGTCGTTCCCAAGTAAATTTATGACTATCCTTATGATCGAAAAATGTGTTTACTATCTTTAATTTATGTTGTTTGCACATCTCTATGATTCTATTTCCATTATCGTTGACTTCTTGTTCCCCATATTTTCCTACTGCTTCATCATTGTTTCTTCTACCCACTTTCCCATTTAAATCTCCCATTAGTATTAATTCTTCATTACTTCGTATTTTCTCTATTTGTTCCACTAATACTGAATAGTACTTTTCTTTCTGACTCTGTGCAGCATCATCGGTTGGTGCATAGACTGCTAAAACACCATTGTTCTTCCCATAAGCTTCATTTTAATCTTTAGGCATCTTTCATTAATATATTCATAACAAAAACAATATTAACAAACCATAAGTACGATATTACATTCACACTAGTCTAGCCAAAGGCTGGGGTACATAGTCCTTGTGTCCCACCCTGGCCTAAGGGACTAAATAAACCAAACAAGCTCCTCTGAGCTATATCGACCTGACTCCTTCGGTTGATAAACAGATGATGATCTGATGTTAGAAGCACAGCTCTATTTGAGAGTTCACTAGGAGAGGGGAGTATGCGCGATAGCACGCGGCGCGTAATAGGAAAGGAGGGGGTAAGTAGGAGAGAATTTGGCACTGTTCACTAAGATCACAGAAGAAATGGAGACGCGATGACGTATTGGTCGCGCAGTATGACGTAATCCATGTATCGAAATCTTGATTTCGTTACAATACAACAGATACGATTTGTTTTTACTTTAATATTTTAATTAATAACACGACCTATCAGGAGAGAGATTTTAATATTTGGATCACACGAATACCATTTTGACACAGAAGGACATGGAGGACCTCTCTGAATTAGTATTAGCTCAACCCAGGGCCTCTTCCGAGAAAACACTAAATTAAGATTAAACACACCATTCACTCACACATTCATAATAAACATGGCGAATATGATAATGAGGATTTTGATGGCCACGTGATGTTCGGGGACCGTTTGGGACTTAACGTTTCTTGACACTTATCTTACAGGCGAGGAAAAACCTCGAAATCACCTAGGAAACTTGTGATCGGAATACGAACTCGGGCCCGCTCTATATTTGGTAGCGACGCTACCCCGAGCCCACAGCGGTAGACATGAATATTTACTTATAATTAGTTATTCTATGTTAGGATCTTATCTTATTTATCTCTGTCTAATATTTTTCACTGGTTTAGTGGAAGAGAATATATATGGCCTTAACTCTGCCAATAGAAATTAATAATAATTACAATTATTGTTTTTATTATTATTGTTAATAATATTACTATTATTTTAATATCTCATTATTTTTTTTGTCATAAAATGTAGAAATACTTTTAAACGTCTTCAAGGAACATTAATAAATGTAAACATAGAAATAACTAAGCGCATACAGATGTGCCGTGATCAAAATTATGTGAATTTAACCAGAGAACTCTCTTTCTTCCTATCTTTCTTTTCCTAGTTTAGCGTCTCCCTTTGCAGGTACATCAACTTGCTCCAGACCCCTCGGTCCTTATAGAGACACGATCTGTCGGAAGAGGATTTTCAACTCTGGATTATATATTTACATTTTGAGTGAGAATTAAGTATACAGTGCCCTGCACCTTCTTATAAATACTTCACAACCTTTATAGTAATCAACCCCAGCAATGTAACTATTACTGTTGTTACGAATACACTAAACAATTAATGGCTCCGAAAAGAAAATAAAAACAGAAAAAATCAAAAGTTATCAGTACAGTTGTGCAGATTTCACAAAACTGTAAAATGACTCCGAAAATAAATGAAACGCCAGTAGAATAATTTAAAATTATTGTTAGATTTCACAATATAGCCAAATCAGTATTATAAATATGGAAACTGGTTCTTCAGTTCATAATTTCCTAGGAGAAAGTTGTAACCATGGAATAGTAGTCCGAGAAAAGCACTTCGTTAATTAAAGAAAAATAAATAAATCACCAGTATCATCGTCATCATCATCTTCATGATAGTCCATTCACGACTTAGGCAATTTGTTGACCTGTTTCGGCCTCAGTAGAAACACCATCCAATATTCTTTTGAGTGGACGTCCTGGTGTTCTTTTGCATGTTGATAGCCTGACATTTGTTTCAATATCCTATGATCCTGCATTCGATGAACATGTTGCATCCATCTTGACTTATAATCAGAAATTTTGCTTTCTAAAGATTCCGTGTGTAACTCTTTTAAGATGTTTTCATTTTTATATGATTTAGTAGTGCGTATCCTTCAGTCCTTCGAAGATATATCATTTCAGCAGATCTAAGTTTCTATATATCCTTCTGTTTCAATACCCATACTGCGCTACCATACCAAAGAGTTTGAAGAGCCAGTATTTTATGAACTTTTATTCTTGAATAAAACTGTAGTTTGAAGATAGAATTAATGAAGCTAAATTCCTAAATTTTCTTTTGTAGTTACTTAATTTTCTTCTTCATATGAGCTATTGCATCCTAGATAGCCTATATAGAATTATTCACCTGCTCCAAAATGTTGTTTTCAAGTACAATTTTACTTCTGACTGGATCTACACCTTGAAATGTCATATTTTTTTTTTGTTTTCATTGTAGATATCTGCATTCCATATTATTCTGTAAGTTTTGTGAAGTCCATACAGATTTGCTATAAGTTATCTTCTCAATTTAAAATTATTATTTAGTAATCTGCAACCAATAAGGTATTTAATTTTGTATTTTCTGATATGTTTATTCCACATTGTTATATTTCTTGTTCCAATAACATATATTTTCGTTGATACAGATCGCACAAAGTGTTGGGGAGAGAGGATAACCGTGTCTCACACCACGGTTTATAATTCTCTCTTCAGAAAATGTGTTATTTAATTTAATATTTATGGTGTTGTCTTTGTAAATATTTATTCTGTTCTGCAGAAGTAAATTTAGTATATTTCTATCTTCCAGTATATTGAAAAGTTTTGGTCTCGTAACTGTGTGAAATGTTTTTTAAAATTTACGAAAGCAAAATGCGTTTCTAGGTTGAATTGTCTTCTTTTGAAATATTAGTTGAACAGAAAAAATAATAATTTGATCAAATTACACACTGCACGAGAAATGTTTTTGTATATGTAGGAATTAAGTACAAGACTTAAAATATGATATTCCTGTTACTATTCAATTAAAAAATTTCTCTCGGCTGTTATCTCACAAGGGAACTGTCAACCATTGCATGCCCAAACCTACCTTGACATTTCTCCCAGAGTAGCGATGTCATGTACCAATACCGCGTCCAAAGAAAGTATCTGTCGCTTCTAACAACAAGGCATATGAATCAAAGTCAGAATCCATCAATGGCAACCCACTGTGCCAAGTAGACGGACGTTTTTGAATAAAGTAGAGTAGTAGAGTAGATTGAAGTGGAGTAGAGTGTGACGGGGCGCGACGCGGACGGCTGGTTGTGAGGGTTTTCCAATTCACCAAGTCAGGACTTCTATTAATTTCGCGTAGATGAAACGAGAAATTTGACGCTGGATTTTAGTGCCTTGCAGTTAAAAGCGGCAATTGTTTTGAGACGGCCTTGATACACTGCAGTGCTTATTCGGGAGAAATTTCAAGGTAGCTTTCGGCATGCAATGGTTGACTGTTCCTTTGTAATAAATATAGATTAATATTTACAAACCGATAATTTTGCATGCGGTATGTTGTGGGTGTGAAATATCTCTCTTTTATTAAAAGAAAAGGCGTAATGTATTCGAAAATTGATTACTAAAAAAGAATATCCGCTCAAGTAAGGGACGAGAACAGATAGCTACACAATAAGTAGATCCATAATTTTATATTGATATAAGATATTAATATTGTCAAAGTTACTGAGTTAAGGATATTAATATTGGCCGGTTAAGAAGCTCGATTGGATGAAAATAGAAATGCTTTCAGAATATTGCTGTTGGCAAAAACGTGGGAAAAATACCAATGATAATACGCCAGCACATAAATCTGGATCTTGGGATCGAATCTTGATTTAGGCAATAATTATTCTCTATAGTTGTATTAACTATTGGATGAGAACAGTAAGTTTGAATTGATTAATTTCAAAATTACGTTCATATTTAATTTTATAACTTTAAATCTAACTTAATTGTTGTGGACCGTATTGAAGAGAATGGATGACAGGACACTAAACTAACATATTCCTATCTTCTACTGAAGTAATATATTAATTATTAAGATATTCTTAAAGGAAAACTAATATGTATTTTTGTTTTCTTTTCAGATTTTTTCCCGAGTCAGCAACAGCAACAATGAGGTAAGAATAGTTCATAATCTCTTTACTAACGCTTTCATTCTGAGTTTAGTACTTGACCAATATCATATGAGTACTTACGAGTAAGGGTCGGCCGCGGTGGATTAGTGGTTATGTTCCTTGCTTCTGGTCCCGAGAGTCGCGAGTTCAAACGCGCCCGGAGTCGATGGATTTTTTTGGATTAAAAAAATCCAAGCAACAAGTCCTCTGGGAGAGACTTTTATCCATGAGTCTCGAGTCTGTAATTTATAGATTCGTAAAATAACCGCAAGCCTGAATAAAAAAGGCTTCTGTGTAAAATTTATCGACCTTGACAATCTTAGGAATGCCTTAGTTGACCACTAGATGTCTCATTGAGTATACCATTAATGACATCTATAAGAAAATAAGCGTAACTGAATCAACGTAGTCTAGTAACTCTAAAGAAAGGAGTGACTAAGGCCCTACATTGGGCTGTTACACCATTGTAGATTACAAGTAAGGCTTTGATGTACTGTGTGCATCACCTACTTGAAGTAGGTTACTATTCTCGTTGATACACAACAATCTTCTAGTATCGAATATTACCACAACATTTTACATAACATTTAAATGAAAGTACTCAGGCTGCCATCCGCATGCAACAGTTAATTAATACAAAGATAAAATGTATGCCTAAACCGAGATCCGAACTGAGGATCTCTAGGTTTGCGCGCTGGTAGTTGAGCTATTCAGGCATCCATGGACATGCATGCATTTTTCTCAGTTAGAGTCCTATTATTTTGAAGTGAAAAAAATTCTTGTCTCTTTATGAAAGCCTGGATATCTCAAAGTTAGAATAACAGCATCAAAGCAGGACTCACGGGTTCAAATCCCGGTACAGGCATACTTTGTTCCTTCAGTTGTATTAACAATTCATGCGGATGGGAAGCTTGAGTACAATAATTTCAACATTACATTCATAATTAGCTGATATGGCACGGAAATAAAAATTCCATCATGATGTATTGTTGGTAGAAGCAGCCCTAACTGTAATATGAACAGAGGCACTAGAAAGAGAAAAATGATAACACTGCAACATTTTGTTTCTGATTTTATAAATTAATTTCTCAAAGAAAACAAATTATGAGTTACAGCAACGTAATTTTAACCTTGTTCATATATGATCTAAAAAAAATGGCAACACAAACAAATTATTTTTGTCAGTAAATTATAACGATAATGGGATTATTAATTACATCCCACACATTTGAATGTGGAACTGAAAGGAGTAATGAGACCCGTATATCAAGCAATAAACGAGAAAGAACTTGCCAAAATTCTCATTACAACTATTTTCCTGGATGTAATAAATGTCTCGCCGTATTCTTATAGATGTAAACGTGTACAAAATCGATTTTACGAACTTGTTAATTGCTCGTCTTTTAATTTAGATCCATGCATTAACTTTTTACCATCTATAAGTTTAGAGAACATTTACACTAAGATAGCAAACACTTTGTATGACTCTGTAACAGTATATTTATTTATTTTTCTTCTGAAAAGGGTCGGCCGCATAAAACTGAACATCAATTAGATACAGATATTTATTTTTAAATGTTTCATAATACGTTATCCATATAGAAAGTGGAAAAAATAACTCGACTCCCACAAACTTTGAAAGACTCTTCATGGATGTTGGCTGAGTGTTTTGTTCTAAGAAATTCATGGTCTTTGGTGACTTTCTACTAAGTGCATAAATGTAAAATACGTTCAAGTTGATCAATTTTAAAGTTATTTTTAATATACCAGAAACCGTATGTGAGTTAAAAGTTGTATTTTGGATCATACTTGAAAACTCAGTTATCACAATTTTGGCACAAGGTTATACGGTCCAAAGATCTATCATATCAACAACTCTGTAATAAGTCATTGGATACCATGGTTCTTTATTTCAAAACACTGTGCAATTTCCCAGGTCAACCTGTCGGTGCATTCTATTCCATTTGTAGGCAGGTGTAGACGTTGTGAAATACTAACCAAACTAGAATTTAAAGTAAACATTTACTAATGTCATATTTTGAAAAACAACTTACATTTGTTCCTATTAAGTTTTTTTTCTAGTGCACATATAAAGTGATATTTTCCTTCTTCCTGAACACACCAAGTAAATGACAATACAAATGCATTAGCAGGTTTAGTTGTAAATGTATGTCACGAAAAAACTTCTGCCATGGAGTACATATATTTACATTATTTGAAAAATTGTTTAGAGAATGGAAAACAGGTAAGGAAATCAAAGTAGTGAGAAGACACTTTTTAGCGCTTATTAGCGTACTATCGAGTGTTATAGCAGCACTGTTTTCTTATTTACCTCTTCTGAAATATCTTTTGTATAAGCAAGTTTGTACTGACTCGATTTATTTCTTTGTTTCTTTTTTCTTTATTTATTATTACGAAAGGGCTTTACTCATAACTAGGTAGCGTGTCGAGGAAAATTATTGGAATGCATGAAGTGAGAACAGGACTTCTAGAAAGAATTTACACACTTTTTACGACATAAAAGAAGCCATTTACACGGTTTACCAAACGCTTTAATATATCTATGAGAACATATTATCCTTAGGTTACATACGAAAATTACTTAAGATAGAACTTGGAAGCACCATTTAATAATAGGTTAATATTTGATTAAGAGTGATTAAAATTTAATTGTGGACATTCCCGAGAGAATTAAAAAAACTATATTACAAACTTCTACTTACATAATTACGAAATGGGCCCAGCAGGGCGCTGGCCCTGCTTTGCGACCTCGCTGTCCGAGGGCTCCGACCAGACTCCCCAGACTCAGACTCACGCCTTTCTTCTACCCTCTAGTAACGTTGGTTATTTTTAAAAAACCCTTGTCTCATAAAAATACCTGAGAAATGTTCTTTCACAACCCCTCACCCTACAGTGTATTTTTCATTAGTGTTGATCTTACCTTAACATAACTTTTCTTTCAAGGGTTTGTTTTAAAATACCTCTTGTCTCCCAAAAACACCCCTCGTCTCGCGCTCCTCACAATCCAAAGTCCTTCAGCATATTTTTCTGTTTGTTACTATTTTCCGTTCTATTATGTGACTCAAATAATTATTACCTTTTGTCTCGTTATAACAAAGTTTTTTTTTTCTAAACTGCACAGTCAAAAATTCATTTAATTTGGAATTGATTATTTAGTTGTCATTTTCTTATATTTTGTTTGTCTAATTGGTTTCCCCTTTTATTGGGTGGCCACAAACATTTCTTAAAGATAAATTATATTTCTTCCTATTAAGTTTATTTATAGTGCATATAAAGTGAAACGTTCCTTCTTCCTGAACATACCAAGTAAATGGCAATGAAAATGCATTATCAGTTTTATTTAGTTTTAAATGTACGTCACGAAATAATCTCTGTCGAGAAGCACATATCTTTACACTATTTGAAAAATCGTTTGGACAACGGAAAACGTGCAAGAAAATCAAAGTAGTTGAGAGAGACACGAATATAATAGCGCTTGTAGTTATAACCTAATATGTGATGTGTGACTGACTGACTGACATATCTGAATTTTATTAAGAATTTAATATTGTGAAGCTGCAAATATTATACAAATATTACAAAATAATATGAAATTGTAAGATATATAAAACGATAATATGGAAATAAATAAAGAACTACACATATTTTATCATGTATAGGAAATGTATAATTTGATATACTCTAAAAAGATTAAATAAATAGTGTAATTTATTTAACTTGGTTACCATGTACCATTTTAAATTTCACAAAATAAAGAAAATGTTAATTTCTTATTAACAAAGGGCCTTCTCTATAGTTAAATATGTCTAATATGCGTATAATTTTATTACATTCCTATTAACTGACTACAATTTATCTGATGCTGTTATTAGATTGAACTATTGGAATAAATAAAAATACTGATATGGAATTTGCAGTGTTCGTTCCAGAACACTAAAATTAACTTTCACACATCTCACCTTTAAAGACACAGAAATAACGAAAAAGTACAGCATACAAATTATTAAAATTTTTAATTAAATGTGGAAAATGCTGTTATAATTCTTTCTAAATAACTGATTACAAATTACATTGCTGACATGAGTTCTATTTTAAAACTAATCAATTGAAACAAATCTCTTCACAATGCGTGAAATCTTACTTTATGACTGACGGGTCTATTCCCATCTGGCGCACATATTACAGCCTTGTGATATGAATTTCCACTCTGTCGGTTTCCAAAATTGCTACATCCAATAATAATTTTCCCTTACACTACCTGTTATTTTTAATCGCATATACCCCACGCCAATGGTATTTTTTATACGAGTAACTTTATATGATTTAAAACTGTTGTTGCAATGTACATGCAAAACTCTGTTTCACAAAGTGCAATGCTAGCACAATAATGGAACTGTGGCAACATAGGATTGTGGATCCCCGAAATAATACGACACACATTGTATGTGAAAGGTCAAACTAATGAGAGACCATTTAAGTAAAAGATCGCCCACCACATGCATCAATCATTTTCTAAAAAATCCTGCGCACTTATTTTTAATTGCGGTACAGCACAATACTCTACTGACTCACTTAATAATATACATATTGAAGAATTATTTAAATGCCACTAATAAAAATATAATTTTATTTCACACACGAAACTTGTTAATTTTTCGCACTGATTGTTCATTTGAAATTTGTTCATATTCTATAACATACGGCTTCAAAACATTCACATGGTGAACTCCATGAGTTGCCGGGATAGCTGCAAGTGTTGAAATCGCTTTTCTAAAATTCTCTTCCCTTCTTCTACCTCATTTTGTGTTACCTCCTGAACTATTTTTTTTTAGTTTTACTACTATGTGCCATGTGTCACATAACACTAGAACATAATATTTCTCTCTCGCCTTCCATCTAAACTAGGCAACAGCAGTTACTATTGAGATGATTATTGTTCCAATGAACTGCCTGGATATCATTTTGTTCTTTGTAGGTATAATTTTCTGAGAAATCAACAAGTACGGCTAGTTCATTTACTGCAACTTTTACCCTGACATATTTAAATGCTTCCGCTGACTGCATTTTAGCTCAAATTGACACAGAAGTAGGTCCTGTAATTATTTTATGGTACAGCTGAACCGAACAGTCTACCAGATTTTATAAATTATGTTTATGTTAATCCTCAGCGGAGTGCTGCAAGCAACTGACTACACCATGCGTATTAACAATATAAATGAGAGGACGAAAAGTCAGTAAGTTAGGACTCTAGCGGGAAAAATAATGACTTTACAAGAAAATGTCATCAATACATTTTTGTTACTTGCGCACCGATAACGTATAATCCAAGAGGAAATTTTAATCCATCAATTATTATGTTGTGTACAGTAATTGTTATGTTTTCCGTGACTGACTGACCATAGCTTATAGTTAACAATTATAGGACACATTAAAGGTACCTAGAACATTAGAATGCAATTAATATTGTTACATTTACGACTAAGGAGGGCCAAAGTATGGTTTAACAAAAGAGTTTGTGTAATAAAATGAATTAATACGACCAAATCATTAAACAACAAATTGGTAAAATTCTGCGTGTTTTTACAGGTTTGGAATATGACAAGTTTTTCCCACTAATATTAGATTAAAATAATACACATTTGAAACATTATCTTATAGAATCAGAAAATTTGACCTTTAAAGATATATATTACGTCATCAAAATTATTCCTGCGTCAAATTCAAAATTTTCACCTCGGGATGACATTTTCATGGAATGGCTCATATAGGGCCTATATGTAACAGAAATAAAAAGCGTTCCTGCTATAAAGTAAAATATGCCTCTATTCAAATTAAAATGCTTTTTTGTTGTAGAAGCCGTAAGTTGGCGCTGCAAGCGATGTCTCGCTGTACCTTACGTGGAGAACCGAACATAAGGAAAAAACAATGCAGTAGAGCTTGAGTGGCGAAAATGATATAGCGCTAACGTATAAAGTTAAGAGTTCTCTGGTTAAAATCGCAGTTGCGACGTTAATATTTTCTTTTCATGTTATATATATATATATATAATGAGTGTGTATGTGTGTATAAAAGTCCTAGCGGTATATTTTTTGTTTTTTTTTTGAACCAAACTCGACATGTAATAATCAATTTAAAAAATAATATCGAGTTAGTTAACCAGCAAAATGGAACCATTATGAGTGTTAACCCGAAGCCAACATTTAAAAATAGCTCTAGCGCCAAAATTTTCGACTTTTTAAAAATGAAACTCGGTATATGCCATTGAAATAAAATGAGAAAGGCATTCTCCAAAATTCAGCGATTATAACCATTAAAACTGGTTGGTTTACCTGAAAACCAGTATTAAAAAACTACCGGTCTCCGTGATTTATTTTCACTACCAAAACGGCTTGTAACATTTAAAAAGTTGGAATTCGTTAATGTATAAAAACGGACTATAAATTGGACTTGCTGAGGAATTGGCTTAGTTTTCACACATCTGCTGCGTGACTTACTCTTATTGTTAGTCTCATGTTAAAATTAAATTGAACTCTTTAACATAAAACGCAGTTTCTTTTCTGAGAAGGCTGTAATTGTGTGGCAAGGAAGGAAATAATCACGCAGACAGGAAGAACATTATTGCTGTGTCGGCACAGAGATTATCTTGTGGAAAAAAGTGCGTAAGAACACCCAATGTTTCCTGTCATATTTACACACTTCTCCCCACTGGGGATTATCGATAAGAGAACTTGAATGGGATACACCCCGGAAAACAATCACACGCTTTTATTTATGATTTTGCGTGCTCAAGGTATGTTTGAGGGTATCGAAACTGGGGGTTTTACACCTTGCATGACGACATTTCCGATCACATAGCGATAGGTGTTCTGCTGACAATTCCGTTTATATTGTTATGCGCACGAATCTAAACACATTATTATTATTATTATTATTATTATTATTATCATTATTACTATTATTATTATTATTAGTATTATTATTATTATTATTGTCATCATCATCATCACACGCATTTTCTATTGAGTAACACTGAGTAATTGGGGCTGGAAATTTTGAAGAGGAGACTGAATTCAAATTCCTCGGAACAATAATTACAAACAATAATGAGGTACAAAAAAAATAAACATACGCTGAGTTCTGGAAATACATTATATGAATTACAGGATTTTTTGAAATCCCTGCGACTTTCAAAACTTGTTAAACTAAAATATACATAAAACTTTTATTCTCCCAGTTATATATAGAATCGAATAGGGACTTTCACTTTAAGGGAAGAAACAAGATTGCGAGTATTTGTGAATTAAGTTATTGGGAAAATGTTTGGCCAAAGAGAGGCAAAGGGACAGATGAATGAAGAAGACTACTTAAAACCGAGCTACATGATTTATATGAGAAGCCAGATGTAATAACAGTTAAGTGTCGTAGACTGCGGTTAGCAGGACATTTGACACGAATTGGGAATGGAAGATTGGGATGAAAACTCCTTACAGTAAACCAGAAGGAAAATACCCAGTAGATATGCCAAAAAAGAGGTTGGAGAATAATATTAACTAAGATCTGAGGGGAGGTAAATTATACGGGAGATGTTTGAAAACGTTGGCTCAGGATAGGGATTATGGAGAGGTTATATCTGCCTGGTTTTGAATCTAAGGGTGTGCTAAAGAATTATTTAGTTATCATCATCATTATTATTGTTATAATTATCAAGAGAATGCCATAAATAAAACAATAAAGAAAGGAATATAGATAATAAAAAGTTAAATGAGATATTATGGGATAAATATATAACAAAGTAAACTAGAATATAGATTCAAAATCATTAGATAGTAGCACCAATAACATAAAGACCTCAAACTTGAGATTTCAATGAAGTACCAGATTAAAATTACTCTCAACGGAAATTTAGTTTTTATAAGTTAATCTAGGCATTCCATATTTTTTTAAAAATCAGAGAAAATTAATAATATGGCAAGAAGTGAAAGTCCAAAATTCTATATTAGACTTCATTATATATAAACAATTATAAGGACATAGTAATGTCAGAAGAATGACGGAGCCTAGGATTATCTAAAAAGTGTTTGAACGGATTTCCGAGATAAAAAAGAATAAGAGGATAAAATTAATTTGAAGATCAATGATGGATACCTACAAGGGAACCATCAACCATTGCATGTCGAAACCTGCCTTAAAATTTCTCCCACGGAAGCGTTGTGATATACAAAGACTATACCAAAAAAATCTGTCGTTTTTAACTGCAAGGCACAGTTATCGAAGCCAGAATCCAGCAATGGCAGCCCACTGTACGGAGCAGATTTACAACCCTGCATGAGTTAAGCATAGAGTGTAGTGAGGCGGATAGAGCGGTTTTCCAATCTGCCAATACAAGTGTTGTATTACCTCCCTAGAGTTTAAATGAAAGATCTGGCGCTTGATTTTAGTGTCTTGCAGTTAAAAACGGCAGATTTTTTTGATACGGCCTTTGTACATCACAACGCTTCTCTGGAAGAAATTTCAAGGCAGGCTTGGGCATGCAATGGTTGACAGTTCCCTTGTTAGATTGGGAATTCATCGTAGTTATGAATGGATGAAGAATATTGAAGTTCTGTAAATTTGGATACGGAAATATGTTTATAGAATGTAATCATTTCATAAATAAAATTATTATTATTATTATTATTATTATTATTATTATTATTAAATAGGCTTATTTGTGAAAGTCTAAACAACATATTCTTGTGACAAATTTACTATAGTCTCATTATTATCTTCTAACGTTCTTTATATTTTCATTCGCCTTCTTGCCGTTCTTTTTTCGTCCATTGTCTTTTTCACTTCCTGAAACCTAACTCTTCGTCTCCTTCCAGATATCATCAATTCTGAAATCTTATTTGTTATTCTTTCATCCTCCTCATTTTTACATGTACCTAGTGGCTCTTGATTATTATATGTATCGATTTAGAGAGATAAGGTTACTTTAGCATAATGATAAAATTATAAAAACGCCCACATTAGTTTCCTAAAAGCGCAACTGTGAAAATCGAAGAGAGGGAATTGTCATCGGAACAACGGAATACTGAAAACTAAAAAAAAAAAAAAAAAAAAAAAAAAAATGCACACATTTCCGAATAAATACTTTGTTACAGTCCTGTGGTATATACAGGGTCGAAGGAATTAAGTGTGTAAGTGCTCACAGTTTAACTACTATTTCTTGTGTTAAATATAATAAAAATGTTAAATATTATTCCATATTTTGGGCGGAAAAAGTATGGTTTTCTCAGAAAAAAATATTTTATTATAGATATTCATTGATGCATTACTTTATAATGATGGCTGTATATTCGTATCTCTTTTGTCCAAACATTTTCCTTGCCACTTTATTTTCGAATTATAATTATTATTCCTTTTATTACACGCTTTATATTAGCTTGACCTGTATCTGTCTATCTATGTAACGGAATCTTTCAACACGATTTTCACCCACTTAAAACGTTGTATCGACTTGAAACTTTGAATACTTGTAAAGGATCAATAACAATATAATAATTTCATAAATGTTATCTAAGTCCTGGCCAGGATCATCAGGACATCAAAAAAAAAAGACCGGTATAATAGGATGCGGATTTATCGACTTTTTAGTCCATCATTGTACGAAATTAATATTATATCCTCTGGTAGCTTAGTTGGTAGAGCGGTGGACTATAGTAGTATATAATTTCAGTAATCCACAGATCGCTGGTTCAAATCCGGCCAGGAGGATTTTTTTTAGAAGAGTATTACTTTTAACCCATACTACAATAGTATCGAATTTAAAGATATTTACATTTTTATCTTATTCTGTAAAAAATTAATGACAATTTTTGTAAATTTACAACATTTTAATTTATCCAAAAAATATGAGAAGGGTACGATTAGCTGTAACTATCTATCTATATTAAAATATTCAAAAATATTATAATAATGTTAGATAGTAATAATTTTAAAACATATAATTATATTCGTGCCTAGACACTAAAAATATCGTAAGCAATTAAATTTTCATGGGATTCCGGTTTATGACAATCAAATAAACTAAAATTTAAAAAAACAATAGTTTAAAAAACTAAAACAACACGCTTTATTAGAAAACCGAACTAAAAAATGAAAAATCATTTTAATTTCTAACACGCTTGGCATAAAATTAAAGTGGTCAACAAAAAATGCATCTCCAACACATCTAGAATAAAACTATAGTTATCTACAAAAAAGAAATTACCATCAAAAGCGTGGGGTGTTTTTTGTGGTTTTTACGTTTTCTTCTTAGAGACTTTACTTTTACCAATATCTGTTTATTATCAAATATATTAATTGATATAAAGCACACCACGCTTTTAATGGTAACATTATTTTTTGTAGATAACTCTAATTTTATTGTAGATGTGTTGGAGATTATTTATTTGTTGACCACTTAAATTTTATCCCAAGCGTATTGGAAATTAATATTATTTTTAATTTTTTAGTTCAGTTTTCTAATAAAGCGTGTTTATTATGTATTCACGTAGACTTTCACGGCCGGAGTTGCTATGATGATGTTGATGAAGATTTTCGGGCTGTGGGCCGTGGTCGTGAGGCTTGTAGTTCCCCGACGTTTCGCCAAAGACTGCGTCTGGTATCCTCAAGGGTTGTCTTGAGACTGGCATTTCTGTCGACTGTCTGTCATATTTATACGTTCACCGCGATGTGTACGTAAGTTATATCTGCCTTCTGATTGGTCAGAGTTAGGGACATCTATTGCTCCAATGAGATTGCTGTTTGATGGTCTAGTTGACTGTACGTTGCATCTGCCTTCTGATTGGTCAGCAGTATGTACTTCCATTGTTCCAATGAGATCGCTGTTTGATCAGGTATCTTCATAAAACCTCGAATCATCACCCCAAACAAATCAGCATACTGGAATCAGAGCTGGTGCTGATAACATCATGAAACATTGGGTTATGATACATCAAGCCGCTATTGATCCTGCCTTCATTGAACGTCTACTGCTGTTCATCACGGCATCCTAGACTACTACTGCAATCGACAATTATTGATTTGTTGACGTTTGACTTGTAGTCCTTCGTGTGCTGTGATTGGCTGCATCAATTTTTCCAATTTTCGTCTCAGCCAATCAGATCCGCGCAACTACAGCTGGTCAGCAAATTCCTTGCTAGGGCGTGGCCCTACACGGGCCGATCCTCGTGATCTTTTGTGTTGTTGTGCATCTAATTTCGAGTGCTGTGCTATCAAGGTAAGTGGAGTGGATACAATAATTATTATTGTGCTGTGTAATCTTATTCTTTGGTGACAAGTGTTTAGTGCTTTTGTGTATAGTGTCCAGAACTAAGACTTGGTATTAACCAAGCACAATGGCTACTATGCCAAAGTCTTACGGGTCTATGGATCCAGAAAGTGAGGATGTCGGACCTCTCATACTCTGGGAAGACTCCGCGAACAAATTTGAAGCATACGTCCACAAATATGGATTTGACAAAAAAAACCGAACTAAAAGAATTGCTGTCCACTCTTAGTGGAACCTTCTTGTTACTTATAAATTTCATGGGTACTTTCCAGAATTATGAGAGGTCTGAAGAAGCTCGTGATTTCACGACTGCTGCGTTGGATCGACTAAATAAATTGATAAATGATAACGAACCAGGTCAACGAATGTTTGAAGCTATGCTAAACGAATTGAAAGGAGATTTATTGGAGATTCGCACTACTGCGCTCTTCTATTCCTCCTCAAATCGCAAAGCATATAGCAATGTAGAAGAAGAAATTCCTTCAACTAGCAGTGATATGGACACCAGTGAGCAGATGACCACTGAGGAGCAAATGCTCACTGACGACCAGTCAACTGCTAGTGGAAAATCTCCTAAACGGAAAAATAGAAAGAAAAAAGAAAAAGTACCGACATTAGTCGTTAAGAAAACAAAAGTTGATTCTTCCAAACCAAAAGAACCCATACTATTGGGCAAACCCACTAAAGGATTTGAACCTATATTTCCAATAGATCGATCTACAGAGTCGCAGGAATCACGAGTTGAGGTTCCTGCAGTGCCTACTAACAATAAATTTTCAGTTTTAACTGACATTCCAAATTCCACTGCAGGAACATCCTCAGAGATGGTCCCTCCTCAAGCTACTGCTCCTACTATGGCTACACCTACAGCTACTCCTTCAGGTAATGCTGTCCAATCGGAGCAAAGACCCCCACCAATAACTCTTATTGGTCACGGCAATTTGTTCCGAATAAACAAAGAGTTGAAATCACTAATTGGCGACCAACTAAAGTGTGTCAGTATTCCTGAAGGAATACGCTACTATGCACGTTCATTGGAAGATTTCTTCAAGTTAAAGGAGTATTTCAAGTCCCTAAATAGGGAATACTATACTTATCTACTGAAGAGGGATCTTCCTTTGAAGGTGGTGTTAAAGAGACTGCCTGCAACTGTAGACCCAGATGAAATTAAAGAGGAAATCCTCGCGTTGGGTTTCCCTGTTAAAGATGTAAAACAGATTAAAAAAACCGAAAATGATTTGGCCATACCCCTTCCTATCTACATATTGGAACTAGAACGCAATAGTAAAGCGTTGGAAATTTATGATCTAAAGCGTCTCTTATACACTGTTGTAGCCATAGAGCCATATAGACCTAGGGCTGGACTTAAGCAGTGTTACCGGTGCCAGTCTTTCAATCATACTTTCCCTGCTTGTAATCGGGCTCCTCGCTGTGTTATCTGCGCTGGGCCTCACGGGCACAAGGACTGTACCCTAAAGGCCGAAGCGCGGAGAGACACAACTTTGCTTAAATGTGCTAACTGCAAGGAGTCCGGTCACCCGGCGTCCTTTAGAGGCTGCCCTGCTTTCAAGGCGGCCCTTGAAGCTTATAGCAGGGTAGCTAAACCTATTCCAAACCAAAAAGTGAAACCATCCATAAGTGATCCTGTTCCAAATCCAACTGCAACTCAAAGAAAGACCTTCACTTCTGTGAAGGTTGATCCAAGAGTTTCCTTCACTCAAGCTTTACAGACTGGTACTGCTTCCAGAACAACACAAGAGAATAGCACTGCTAAAGTTAAGGGCCAGCAATTGCTAACAGGTAGCTTAAGTGCTCGTGGGGAGGAAATTCTCAGGGATGTTCAGCCTTTATTGGCTGAACTGTCTAGTCCCATGGAGCGTTTCATCTTCATGAGCCGACTGGTTAACCTGTGTTTTACCTCAAAAGGAGAGACCATCCACATAATAGTGCGAGATCACTTGCTTTGAGAAGTGTGGGTCACACTACGCTGTCCGGCTTTCGGACTCTCTGCTTGCCGGCGGCGTAGTTTATGATGCCTTCTTACAAGTATAGAGGTTTGCACTATTATTCTGGTATAGACCCGTTAGGTAAAATACAATGTCACCAAAGGCTGAGGTTACATAATCCACAACCACTACTTGATAGCCAAAAAGGAATTTGCTGCCAAGTTTATCCCAGTGGGAAACAGTATGCAGCACACTGGACGGTGCAACGTCACCGTCAACTATCAGATCTATCAGACCCCAAACAAAAACTTGGAATCATCAAATCATTGACAGATCGAGCCAAAAAACTTTGTCATCCTGATTTATTAAAAACGGAACTTCAACACCTCCAGACGGTATTCACAGCCAATGGATACACCAGGAAAGAAATCAACCGAGCCAATCATCCCAGACGATACAACAGCAACAGCAGCAAGGAATCACAGGAAAAAAACATCAACCAGGGAATTTTTACCGTTCATTAAGAATGTAACGGACCGCATTGGAAAACTACTAAGGAAAGAAGACATAAAGACAGTATACAGGCCTACCAAGAAAATCAAGAATCTTCTCAGACCTATAAAGGATCAACTCCATCCTCATCAGACGGCAGGCATATACAGGATACTATGCAGTTGTGGAAAAGTGTATATAGGCACCACTAAACGCAACATCGCAACCAGATTTAAGGAGCATGAAAGATACAGTCGTCTTAAACAAATGGATAAGTCGGCAGTAGCAGAACACTCTTTACTTGATGGCCACAGAGTACAATACCAGAATACAAACATATTATCTAACTGCACACACTATTTTACCCGTCTACAACGAGAAGCCATCGAAATATGCAAACATAAAATCAGTTTCAATAGAAAAGAAGAATCATTAAAAGTCAACAAAGTATGGATACCGGTTCTAAAAACGCAAAATGCAAACCTCTACAAGTACAGTCGACTAGACTATTAAACAGCGATCTCATTGTAACAATGGAAGTCCCTACTGCTGACCAATCAGAAGACAGATGCAACGTACAGTCAACTAGACCATCAAACAGCAATCTCATTGGAGCAATAGAAGTCCCTAACTCTGACCAATCAGAAGGCAGATATAACTTACGTACACATCGCGGTGAACGTATAAATAGGACAGACAGTCGACAGAAATGCCAGTCTCAAGACAACCCTTGAGGATGCCAGACGCAGTCTTTGGCGAAACGTCGTGGAACTACAAGCCTCACGACCACGGCCTACAGCCCGAAAATCTTCACCAACATCATGGTGTTCTTTAATTTTTTGAAACTATTATTTATTATTTAACACTTTCTAATACTGTTATTTTAACACAGTTCCAATAATGGATCATATTATAATATTACAAAGTTATTGTGAAAAGAAAAATTAATGTCGGAACCAAGAATCGAACCGTGGACCTCAAAATATCATTATAATATTATAATATGATCCATTATTGGAACCGTGTTAAAATAACAGTAATGGAAATGTTAAATAACATCGTTTACTGCTTAAAAAAGTGGTGGTGTAAAATTCTCAAATATAGATACTTCTAAACGATAGTGGTGTCACCTACCTGACAGCGGACGAAACGAGAATTATAGATTTGTATATGTGGAAAGAATTGTTAATGTTTGTTCCAGGTCTATAATGGTGTAGTGGGCTGCACACTAGTCTGGAGAACTAGAAGTCCACGGTTCGATTCCAGGTTCAGACATTCATTTTTCTTTTCACAATACCATTATAATATTATATTATTTATTAATGTTATAATTCTAATGTATACTATTGATTGTTTATTTTGAAACAAGTTATGTTTTTGTCTGAAGATTTACACAATTATGAGCAGCGCATTTTCAGAACGATTATTGCCGATTTTCATCAATTTTTGGAAGTAATCTAAAGTCGCTATTTTGTTGTAAACATGTCAGTGTGATTTTAATAATCCCTTCTAATCGAATATGGTAGTATATTAACCATAGGTAGTGTTAACCCTTAAATGGGCGAAACACAAATTTGTCGATTATTTAAATGTTGCGGACCGCAATGAAAACAAAATGAGATAAAAATGTAAGTTATTATTGTACATTATTGTGTAATTTAAAAACAAATAATTCCATCCTCTGATAATGATTTCGAAAATATTAGATGCCCTATTTCTTATATGAATAAACAGATGAAAACAGTTTCTTATATACGAACTGGGGGAGCAAATGATTGGTACGGCCTCGAGAAAGGGTACAGATGCCGACTATGTATACCTTAATAAATCTCGAGTAATGCCACTGCGACTTTTTTGCAGCTCTGCCAGCAAGTCCTAATCCTACGTTCTCGTCGTGCCCCCTGACTGCAGTCGTAATAGACTGTAGCTAACAGGATGGAACGAAAGGCGAGTTCTCAGCGCCTTAGAACTGAGACCTGTCGGCAAAGGGAACAAACCCTAAAAAAAAAAAAACCAGGTCCTCCACGTCTGGGGGTTATATCGCTACGTACTTAAGTATATGTCAGCCGGATGGATTTAAATATGACAGACTTATGCTACGAAAACGGACCTTTGCTATTGGCACATGGAATGTTCAAGGCTTAAACACTAAAGAACAAGAAGTAATAGATGAGATTATAGCAATGAATGCAGATATTATGGTGCCCTCAGGAACAAAAAAGAAAGGGAAAGGACAGGAAAAATTGGGAAATTATACACATATCTGGAGTGTAGTACCAAAAACTAGTAGAGCAAAAAGAGGTATATCCATTTTGATAAAAAATAAGTTGGTAAAAAATATAGTGTCTTTGGAAGAAATTGATGAAAGAATTATTAAGTTAAATCTCAAACTTTTTGGGATAGAGCTTATAATAATAGGAGTATATGCCATAAATGAGGATGCAAGGACCATAGAGAAAAATGAATTTTTTGACAAACTGTCAGATATTTTGGACAAAATAAAAAAAACATCAAGAAGTAATAATAACAGGAGATTTTAATAGTCGAGTAGTAAGTAGAATGAAAGATGAAGTGATTGGACCAATTGGGGAAAAAGTGGAAAATGACAATGGAGATAGATTGATAAGTTTATGTAAACAACATGGCTATATGATAATGAATAGTTTCTTCCAACATCGGGAAATACATAAATACACATGGGAACAACCAACAAAAAGTCTCAAATAAATAATTGATTTTATAATTGTCAAACAAAAACGTGATAGGTTAGTGAAAGATGTTAAAGTGTATAGAAAACCAGATTGCGGAAGAGATCATTATATGTTTTTGGGAAAATTCATATTAACAAGTAGGAAAAAACAAAATATTGAAGTAACGGAAGACAGAATAAATACAACCCCTTTGAATGAACAAAGATATAAAGTAAGTTTACTCTATGATGAGAGTATAAAAAATATTTTTCAATCAAGATTAAAACAAAAACTTAATTTACATTTAAATAAATCTGCAGTGGAAATGTATGATCAACTTAAGGAAAGTATACATTCAGCAGCTTTAGAAGCACTTGGGACAGAAAATCTAGAAGTAAAAAGAAATAATGAATGGTTTAATGAAGATATTAAAAAAATTGTAGACGAAAAAAAAGAAAGCACGGATGAAATGGTTATCAGATCACTCAACAACATCTCGAAATGAATATATCACTTTAAAACATAAAACAAAGGTGAAACTGAGAAGAACAAAAAATGAGTACTGGGATAATCCATTCATAGTAATTCTGCCCGATGACAGGTCCTTCACTGCAATCATAGCATTTTCATGCTATGCTTGCAGCTTTAGTAGGAAATTGTGTAGGTGTGGTAGCTTCCCGTTGCTTTCCACACCGGTTAAGGATGATGATGATAATGATAATGATAAGGATGATGGCCATATGATTTCGGGGACCGTTTGGACCTTAAAGTTTTCCTGACATTTGTCTTACAGGTGAGGAAAAACCCCGATAAAAACCTCACCCAGAAAAACTGCCCCGACCGGGGATCGAACCCGGGCCCGCTGCGAGACAAGGCAGCACGCTATCTCGAGACCACAGCGGTGGACACTGGGATAATATATGCTCGAATATAGATCATTCGATTGGATATGCTAGATCCAAAGAAACTTGGAAAACATTACAAAATATCAGGAAATCAGAAAGAAAGATGATAAATATTCAGTTGATAAGACCATCAGAATGGATGCAACATTATAAAGGTTTACTTCAAGAAAATAGAAATTAGTTTCAACTTGAAAACACGGATGTAGAATATAAATTTGACACTCCAGAGAAAACAGAAGATGATGTTAAAAGAGCTTTGAAAGAGGAAAAAATTTTAGAGCACCAGGACCGGGAAATATTCAGACGGAACTCCTAAAACATGGAGGAGATATATTAGTAATATTTTTAACAAAACTTTTTAATAAAATTGAAATTGGAGACGATATCCCAGAAGACTGGAATTTATCATACATTACTCCTATTTTAAAAAAAAAGGTGATAAAAACTGTGTTCCAATTACAGAGGTATGAGCGTTATACCTTCAACAGCTAGGATTTTTAGTAAAATTATAAATTTTAAACTTAAGGAGATAAAAGATAACTTAAGAGAAGAACAATGTGGATTCCGGAGTGGAAGATCATGTATTGATAATATTTTCTGTATTAGACAATTACAAGAGACAATCCTAGCAAAAAAATAAAGAACTACATATGACCTTTATTGATTTAGAGATGGAATATGATAGTGTACCTCGACAATTGTTATGGACGGCAATGAGAAATATGAATAATATTGTTAGGAGGATCTATAGTAATACAAAAGCTAAAGTAAAAACAAAGAATAATTTAGCAGAGGGATTCACAGCGAATAAAAGCCTTAAGCAGGGATGCAGTTTGTCACCAATTATTTTTAACATTTATTTAGACCAGGCTCTTAACTTGTGGTATAAAAAATGTTCTGAAATGGGTATTCCTATAGGAGGAAAAGAACTGCATTCATTGTTGTTTGCAGATGATCAAATAATTTTTGCAGGCAATGAAGATGATATGAAATATATGATAAATAAATTAATGGAAGAATATAAAAAATGGGGACTGAATATAAATTTACAGAAAACAGAATATATGTGTTTGGGAAAGGATGTGGATGACCTCATACTTGAAACAGGGAAAATAAAAAAAATGTGATTTTTTTTAATATTTTGGGTCCATAATTACAAGTTTAGGTACCTGTGAGAGAGATGTACAGGCTAAAATTGCAATGGCAAAAAATGCAACTAAGACATTACATGGAGTAATTTGGAATACAAATATTACAAAAGAAACTAAAATGAAAATTTATAAGAGCATAATACAGAATATTTTGTCATATGGAAGTGAAACTTGGTCTTTGACGAAATTACAAAAGAATAAAATTAGAACAGTTGAATTCGATTATTTTAGAAGAAGCCTCCAAAAAACAAGACAGGATGAATTAAGAAATGAATTCCTTTGGAGAGAAATGAAGGTCACCACATCTGTTGTTAAGAGGATTAAAAATCAAACGCTTAAATGGTATGGCCATGTACAAAGAATGGAAAATGAAAGATGGCCAAAAAATATATACCAATGATCACCCCCTGGAAGAAATAAACGTGGCAGACCAAGTTGGAAATGGAAAACATAAGTCAGAACAATAATGGAGGATAGGAATTTGGAAGAGTGAGATTGGAATGATAGAGATAAATGGAAACTGAAGACGGCAAACCTATAAGTGGGGAAAAGCCGAAGAAGAGAGAGAGATATACGAATTGGATATGTATACGTAATTGGTCTACTTTTGGACAAGTAATGTCAATGGTACAGTAACAAAAAACATGTATTTTCGTATAGTTGAAGATAGATTATCCTGTTTTGCATTAACACGAATTTTTGTTTGGACATGGAAAGTGTAAATCTCATCTAGAAAGTTTTCATTCATATTTCATCTCCAAACGTATATATCTGCTCCTTTGGTGATGAAAAATAGACTATTGAACACCTTATTCTTGCCTGTCCGTCTCATGGATACGAGCGATAGGATGTTCATTTAATTGAATGTAATCAAGTATTGCGTAATCCAATAATTTATATTTTAAAAAGGAAATGTTTTGCGCAGCATTTAAAACATTTAAAAAACTTTATTTTCACTATTTTATAATTAAACTCTATTATTAGGATTAGGGATTCTCCTGGCGTACCATTATCATCAACATTATCACCCATCATATCATCGGAGCAACGTAACCCCGTCTTCCAGGCGTCCCAACCTCAGAAGTGGGTTACAAGTACGTCATGTTAGGAGAGAAACCAGGAATGTCGAAGGACAATCCAGGAGCATTTGAAAAAAATAATTATATATATATATATATATATATATATTTCTTTTACTTAATGAACTAAACATAAAAACACAATTTGTCTTTCAACAAATTTTTGCCAAGCAGAACGGGACAAGTAGATTCTGGGTAAAATCGGGTAATCAGCACGGGGTATGTAAAAATAATGATATAAATGTATAATTATGTTTCCTTTTACTTATTCATCTAAACGTAAAAAGGCATTATCAATAATTTGGCGTAGCAGTGCAAACCGGGTGTTAGCTAGTTATAAAATAATAAATTCTACTCGTTTCGTTTTCTGTTGTTTTAAAGGCATTTAATACATGAAATCTATGTTTCTTATCAGATACATTGATATTGAAGGTTAATGGATTTTCTGAAGCCAAATGGTGACATTTGTGCATAGAATAATCTAAAGAATGAAGACACAAAAGTTTTGGTACAGAATGGACGAGGCTCGTTTTGAAAATGAGCTCCTCATAATTAATAACAATAACACACAAACATATATATATATAAAGGTCAAACCAAATAATAATGGGAGAAACTGTTCTTTTGATAAATTTTTCGAGCAACTTGAAATTTCTAGATACACCAGTATAAAGCGGATGAAGGAATATCTAAGAATAAACATTCTTCTAAATGTTAGAAATCCCACATTGTAGACTAAACTTGTATTTCTCGAAAATAAAATAGAAATGGAAGTTGCTTCATTGCGGTATAACATTTTCTATAACGCAATATTAGGGACAGGTAATTCACTACCTTGTTTGTTTTCTTGATGCCTATGCATGAGGCTCGGAGTTGAATGTAATAACGACACTAGCATTTTCCATAAGCCGATTATTTTGAGATTTAGCCGAAAAGGAAGTAGCACCAGCAATTAATCATCAGTCTACATAGGAGAATTTCCTGGAGATAATTTTCTATTTCCAAACAAAAGAAATGTAAACACTGGCCGGCGGAGTTGGTTAGAGCGATAGCGTTTGAAACTCATACTGGGAAGATCCTAGTTCAAACCCTGATGATACCAAACCAACGTAGCGAATTAGAAAACAATGCCAGAAATTTCATAAAACAACCTGATAGTGTTGTAAGAAAAGTAACATATTATTATTGTATTCTATTTTCTTTATTTACGTATTTGTTTAAAATATTTTTGGGCATATCTATTGTCCAATGGTAAAATTTTAAAATATGCTATATAAAATATCCTATACCACAGTCCATCATAGCACTGACCTACGTATAGCGGAGGGCTTCTGGCTCAATATCTATCTCACCGGTTTATCGAACCTGATAGCCGTTCTGATATACATTCTCCATATATCCGTATTTCAGCTAATGTTTTCCAATCACTCCCTGTATAGTTAGGCCCCCTACTTAAATCCTACTTAATATTATTTTCTCACCTCGTTTTGGTCTACATACTCGTAGTTTTCCCTCAGGTATTCTCATAATAAGTTTCCAAGACTCTCTCACTTTCCTCATTTATGCCACATTTCCTGCCCATAGTATTCCATGAGACTTAAATTTTCTCACATAATAAAAATAAAACAATATGCCTTAGTGATAATTCCACTAAAAGTCAGTAAACAATTTGGGATGAAGATTTGCCCAATTAAAATCACAAATGCTAGTAATGGGAATAGAATTATGACAAAAGAATAAAATACCCAAATTGATAATAACACGTGTTTCTCTCTTAAACAGATCATCATGAAGAGCAAAAACACAACTAAATAAAAAGCGCAGACCACAAGCCGAGTAAATAAAGTCTGCATTTCAGTTGCGTTCTTGCGCTTCATGCGTTTTTTCGCCATGACTCAGACTTATTTATTTATATGTATTTATTTAGCCTGGTGGAGTTAGGACCATGTGGCCTTCTCTTCCACTCACCAGGAGAAACATATGTTACATTAGAATACAACAATCGCAATTAACTCTTAATGAAGATTTGATAAATAAGGTATCTATTAGATTATGATCTAAACTGTAATACAACCACGTAAATCGTAGTTAAGATTAAGACTAAAACTAATAATAAAAAATTACAAACAAGACAAATTAAATTGTTTGTTAGACTGTCACTGTCTACTGTAATGTATATAAAAGACGAAGAAATATAATGAGATATAGAAAACTAATTTTACGATTATACAATATTTAAAACAAAGAAATGAAAATATTTGTAAATCTTAATGTTCACTAAGGTATAGTGTTTAATGTTTATTTTGAATGTTTTGAATTTTCATAAAGTGACGTCTGACTTTATTAATTATATTACATTTTCTTATAACGTCAGGTTTCCCTAAACATCATATAACTCACAGATAGAAAGTTCTTACCATTCACCTGTCTATTCATCTTTCTTTGGTCTATTTTTTTTGTAAGGAAATTATACTTAAATGGACACACGCCCTATTGAAGTTGGTTACGGCAATACACTACAAACCTGAAGGTCGTGAGTTCTAGTTCCGATTGGTTCATTATCTAACGGAAATGAGTACCATATGATTGTTTTGGGAATAAGGACTGCCATCACGCAGGGTTAATAAGGCGGCCGACATCTATTTCCAATTGTCTACGCTGTTCCTCCTAACACATAGAGTGGGATCTTTTTACCTTTTCACTTTATTGTCAAATATCGCTCCTCATGATCTTTCTCTTCTGTTAAAGTAAGCGACTACGTTTCTCATCCACGCAGAGGGAAAACGCCCAGTTGGTAGAACAAGAATGAGGTGGAAGAAGTAAATTACACAGGCGATGATTGGAAAACATCTTAGGATAAGGATGTGTGGAGAGCTTATGTACGCGTGGCCATGAACCTACAGCGAGTTAGTTAGTTAAACTATAACCCGGCGATTCGCCGTTTTACATTTTCATATTTTTAATTTAACATTTTTTAGAGAAGTTGGAATGACAAGAGTCTATGTAGTGTATAGTAACATCTGATTCCAGAGTTGATCTTTTGTTTAATTTATTTCTGCATTTCATCCCTGTTTTAATTGAGATGCAATTTTAGGAAACCTAGTATCTGCTACAAATCAATATAAGTATATTAAGCAATTTATTAATACGTATTATTGGTAATTATTCCCCTTGTAAAACTTTTTCTAGCCAAGATTATAAATATGTTTCATTAAAACCAGTTAAGCGCCATCTTAAATGTTTAGTATGGCAATTTCCTTAGACTTTTGCAAAATCAGATGTACTGTATTCAGCAGAATTAATTTTTTTAATACAAGCTTTCCATATTAAAGGATTGCCACGAGAACTAAGTGATATAGGCAATTTCTTTTTAACTTAATGAAATACACTGTGTAAATATACTAATATTTCAAAATGTATTACTCGACAAGTAAAAGCTGTATGCGGAAAACAAGCGAGTAATGTTCTATCGATTCTCTTTCTTCTCTTATTACGTTGCCACTTCCTGTCCCCTGTATTGTGTTATTTGACTGGAAGAAAAGCGCTGGCAAATACTGCAATTTTTAAATGATCCGTCGCTCACAGTAGTCACTGACCAAATGAACAACCCAGCAATCATGTTACTACTGGGAAATGAGATGCCCTACCCTTGCCTCTCTCATTATATGTTACCAATTCCCATCCGCTGTGTTATGTTGAGAGCCTTGGAATACAGATATGACAAACGCTGTGATTTTAAGTTATCTGAAACCTTCAGCAGTTGTCAACTAAATGACCATTTGACAACCAGGAAATGATATTTCACACGTATTTAGGGTTTCTCCCTTCCATAGAGAGATAGTTAGGCGACATTAGCGCTAATACACTTTCTCTCTAGCCATGCAGATTTAACTGGGGCGAGTAGTAGCTATATCTCACAAAGGATTACTTTCGTAAAGGTTGTTCCGTAAAATGAAAATTGACACTCGAATGGCAATACTAGAAACACATGAACTTCATCCAAATCTAAGGATTTCCAAAATTGAACTGAGAATGCTGGTATTGTACCCCTTGTCCCGACTTTAAACCCTGTGATAGTTATACTTTATCTTCATAACAATCAACCATTGTCTCAAATATGTCTTTCTTTTCAGATTTAACTTCCTCTGGCAGACCACCATGTGACTCAAAACAAACTGTGGGATCTAAAAATCATACCGAATTTAAGAGGATGGTCTTATATGTAATAATATATATTCGTCTATTACTCCCGTTAGTTCCACATCATGTACTTCCACATAAACAGTGAAACCACAATCTCACAAGGCTCGTGGTATCATGCTCCGAATACAGTGACGCCTACTATTTATCAGTGATTCTCCAAATGGACATTCTCGAGGTCGTGTGCAAGGATTTCGTACTCTCTGCGGCTACGCTACAGAAGGTGTCCCTAGACTTGTCCGGCAAAGAAATCACTGCCGACACATTGGCTATCATTTTAATTGCTTCTTTCCACTCGGAACAAGACTGTTTTAAAAAGCTCACCTTAATTATTGTTCTTAAGTACGCCTATTTGGTTTCAGCCACTCTTCTAGCTGTTAAAAGTGAAGTGTACATTGCCATTTCTTCAAGGTTCAAAATTATATTCATAGTTAAATATGGGAAATAGCATTATGAGGTTCTTAATTCGTAAATTAATGAGTCATTTTTTAACATCTTACCTCATATTTTATGTTTCTTCAAACAAGGGAAATTGTTTTCGATAGAAGGTTCTCTCTCATTTTCAACCGACATTATGACTACCGGATTTTCGTTGGAATTGTTGGAATCTCCATCAATAACGTTGCCTCATCTCAAAGTTCTTCAAATAAACATCAGATGTCAACGTTAGTCATAATGTCGGTTGAAAATGAGTGAGATCCTTCCCTCGAAAACTAGTTCCCGTGTTTGAAGAAACATAAAACATGAGGTAAGATGTTAAAAAATGACTAATTAATTTTCAAAATTACATATTTAAAGTTTCCAGCAAGTTCCCTACAACAAACTGTAGAATATAGCTTAGTCGACCATGAGATGAATTCATCCGGAGTTACTGCAATAACTCTTTATGCAACCATTGGAGGACAGCGAATCGTTTGTAGGCAATTTGGTGTGGACAGGGTGTTGTATTCGGTAGATTAGGATCGTTAAACAGTGCTCACTAGGTGTGAATAGACGGTTCCCCTTCTACCCGCATGCAGGTGAGCAACCAATGAAACAACACAATTGACAAGTGAGTAACAGTGTCGTACCTTGTCAGCATATCAGACGTGGAGTTGAATAGGATGGGAAGGGGCGTCTTGTCACACCTAATGAGCACTGTTTAACGGTCCTGCGGAGGAGAGGTGCCACGTTGAAAACTGTTGAGACTCGGCTCCTAGTTTTCTGATTGATAATATAATACGTAGGTAGAGAGGGAATCTCGTGAATCCATTTTTGCGCGTCACTAATTAAATGACGAGGCATTTGGCCACCTAAAGAGAGTCAGGTATCTCGAATGGCCGTAGTGAGGACATGTCAAGGAATGTTCCAACGCCACACTCTGATTCTGCGAAGACCAGGGTGAGTACATAAACACCGGCTATTGTATGGCACATGTGAATATTAGATCGGAGAAAAGTGATTACTAGTGCCATGTTGGCTAATCTGACAACACACGTTCCCGCTAGAGCCAAATAGCAACATGTTTGCTCACATCTTAAGGGCATTCTAACCCAGGAATCCACCTAAATTAGTGGGCAAGTTAGGCGGAGAAAATGTGCAAGTTAGTGTTAGTTTGGGCAACTTAGAGTGTAAAATGGGCGTTAGTGTACACTAGATTACTTTTTTCGTTCGCTTGCTTTTTAGGGTTTTTTTTTGTGATAAGTTGCTTACACTGTCTGAGCAATGGCTAATACTTATTTTATATTGTATACATGGTGATTTTCGGTTACTTTCAACTCAACTTCTCACTTCATTTTAAGGCATTTCTCACATTTTTGGCGGAAAAACCAACACACACACACACACACACACACACATATATATATATATATATATATACCTCATGTATTTACATAATGCAACACTAAATTGTGAGTTTTCTGTTTTTTATTAGACTTTATGGTAGCATAAAATACCCGAAACACCTTTGGAACGTATCTAGTTGAAACCGATACGGATCAATATTGGTCTAATTTCGTGTATGGAATATGGTGACAGAACTTTTCATCGCATCGGGCATCGAACCCAGACCCGCCATTCAGGAAGCAGGAATGCTACCACCTGAGCTAGCGCGGCGGACTGCTACTATATTTGTTGTTATTGAGTTATTTACTCGGGCTATTGGATTTTCACGAGTTGATGTGAATATAGCGCTGAACTGTTCATGAAACACTAGGAACACAAACAAAGGAAAAAATCGCTGCTCTCGAGTTTGATTCGTTGTGGGATTTACACTTATTGCTTGCATCAAACATGCAAACAAAACACATTTATATGCAGATGACAATGCTATTTGAATTTTACATATTATTGTGTTAATATCACAAAGGTATAGCAATATGATATGGAATAATTTATACTCTCCCATTTAGCATTCCTATTTTAACAATATCAGATCTTTTTAGGAGGGCTGCTATATTGACACGAAAACAAACTTTTCTATAAATACACTAAATGCGCTTTATGTTTAATGTATATGTTGATCGGCCTCTGTGGTCTAGAGAGTAGGTTCCTCTCCTCTAAACCCGAAGGTCGCGGATTCAAAACCGGACGGAATCGATTGATTTTCTAGGATGTAAAATTTCAAGAGACAAATACCCCGGGAGGATTTTATACCATGGACTCGAGTCTGAAGATTTTCGATTTTTCTAATAGAGCCTCAAGTATAATTAGATATAAATATTCCCCTGGCATTGTGCATTAATTTATTAAATTTATAGGGGATCCATGACTTTAAATTGTATTTATAACATTGTTCCAATACATTTCTAAACAATATGAAACTAATCCTAATCCATCCCATGCAATCGAAATTCTGATTATATATGGTCTATTGATTAAAACTATTATAGATATTACAAATGAAAGAACAAGAATAATAAAGCGATTTAAATGTATGTCCATATGAGCAAAATATATCGGTCTTTCCCATCCAAGTAGACTAATATCTTAATTGCATACTAGATTTATCTTTGAGGCGATATACTAACCACATATCACTAGCTCTAATTTCTGTAAGTAAATAAGTGCAAATAAATTAGCATTGTTAAATAACTTCCGCAAGGGAACACCCATATGTCATGAACAAAAAGTATAAACAAAAGGTAATATGTTTGTTAGACACATAACAAGAGGAGTCCACCGCTGTGGTCTCGAGGTAGCGTGCTGCCTTGTCACGCAGCGGGCCCGGGTTCGTTCCCCGGTCGGGGCAGTTTTTCTGGGTGAGGTTTTTATTGGGGTTTTTCCTCACCTGTAACACAAATGTCAGGAAAACTTTAAGGCCCAAAAGGTCCCAGAAATCATATGGTCATTATCCTTATCATTATCATCCTTACCATTATCATTATCATCATCATCCTTCACCGGTGTGGAAAGCAACGGGAAGCTACCACACCTACGCAATTCCCTAGTAAAGCTGCAAGCATAGAATGAAAATGCTATGATTGTAGTTAAGGACCTGTCTTCGGGCAGAATTACTATGGATGGATAACAAGAGGGATTGTAAAATCTTGGCGATGGTAATGAGAAGCTTGGGCTATATGAAAAAAGAGTTTTAAGTAAAATCACAACTGGTGAAATGAAAATCAGGTAAAGAAAAGCGAGTACACAAAATTAGACAAAAAGAGAAATACGGAATTCCTAAAGAATTTCAATTATCTTCTGTTAGCGACCATACTCCACACTGTGCATCCACATATTAAAATAACTCGGAGTTGTAACTTCAACGCATAGATCGAAACCGAATTCCTCCTTACATTTTACCAATTCCCTCTTTGATTTTAAATAACCATGCTAGAAGAATGAGATATTTAATCCTTATATTGGCAAAACGTAAATGTCTTCTGTCAGTTATTTAAATATGGCGGACCGCAGTGAAAACGGAATCTTGTATAACTGTTATTATTAGGTTATTTTATATTATTTTAATAAATATGAAAATCATATAAAACTTTAAATTTTATTTTTATTTAACTAATATAAAAATTAATTTTCATCAAGTAAACGCCAAATCAATTGATTACACGTTTAAGTGATTTATTATTTATCGTTTTCTACTGATTTATTTAAAATATTAAAAAAACTGGTGTACCCTATAGGATACATTATGAATATAAGGGTTAAGAAAACCACTTAAAAGTTGCCATGAGTTCAAAACAGGCCATCAGATCCAATAATTGAGAGGAAGATATTGATGATGTTGATTAATATGTTATTTGTATATGTATGTTGCGAATTAGTACATATAGATTTTATTTTATTTCAATATTCTACTATTGGATCAAATAAAGTAGGCTTACGTGCCGGCAACATTTTCACCTCCTCCCTTATCTTCATCATCATCCCTCATACAACACACTTTATACTACACAAACATCCTACTTCTCTCTGTATACAATTCAAGAAAACATCATCTACATAGGCATGTAGTAATCTGCCAACGTGGTGCGTACATTGAAAATAGATCTCATTAACGCCATCTGATCGCTCAGTGCGGAACCCGAAGCACGTAAAGTTCTGTGTGTGGTATTAAAATATACATATATAATATTTATTTTTAAAATAAGTAATTAACTTGCACGCGCGGAAATAAGCTATCCATGCATCCCTACCCTGATATAATATTCACTAATCATTCACCTCCTTCAAATCAAAGTCAATGTTGTTCCTTCCCACTAGACGCTTTTCCTCTCGTTTTTCTGTCAGAAATGTCCATGCCCCTTTATTTAAAAAAATACTTATTTTGAATTTTATAAGTAACGTCTACTTAACTATTTTTTATTTTTTCCGTGAAATGGAAACTAGTATTCAGAGCACATTAAAAAAACAAAAACAATAAAGATATGGTAAAACATGTAGCCAATATACCCAATTCACCAATTAAAAATTACACGAGTCAACATGTTTCAACAGTGAAGCTGACATTTTCAAGACTAAATATTGTCTAACCAATATACGTAAGAAAATAAACGAGTAAACGTGTTTCAACAGCGAAGCTCCCATTTTCAAGACTAAATATTGACTATTGAAAATGACAGCTTCGCTGTTGAAATGTGTTGACTTGTTTAATATTTAATTGGTGACTTGGGTGTATTGAATATTATACATATGTAAATGAAAGAATTGCAACATTAAGGATGGAAATTGATAGAGGATATTCAACAATTGTAGGTGTTTATGCCCCAGTTGAGAATAAGAAAGATGAAACTGAACATTTCTATGAAGATATTCAAAAAACACTTGATACCATTAATAAAAATAATCATGTTGTAATATGCGGCGACTTTAATGCAAGAGCAGGCAATATTCCAATACCAGGAATAGTGGGAAAATTTGGAGAACAGTACTTAAATGAAAATGGAGCACAGCTTAGACAATTTGCAAGCAATTACCACCTTAAGATTACTAACACGTTTTTTTAAAAAAAACGAGTTATGAATAAATACACATCGAGCGCAAGAAGACTCAGAAAAATAACAGACTATATTCTAATTAATGACAAATTAAGACAACTCCACGATATACAGGTATATAGAGGCTGCTATATCGATTCCGACCATTTTTTGGTTATGAGCAAATTTAAATTATGGTCAAGATGAAAAAATAAATAAAATCAGAAATAAATCAACAAATGAAGAAGTATACAAAGTATGCTTTTGCAAGAGGAAATCACAAGAAAATTATATCAACAAAGACTACAACAATATCTGATGCACGCTTCAACTAGCGATATATTAGATGATGAATGGAATAATATTAAAAAGTGCATTGAAAAGGCAGCCCAGGAAGCAATAGGAAAAAAGAAAAATTAGAAGCAGAAAAAGAGTAAGAATTTGGAATGAAGAAATAGAACTGGCAATTAAAGAAAAACAAAATTCATATAAACAGTGGCTTCAACAAAAAACAGAAGAATCGAGAAACAATATGTAGAGAAAAGGAATATAGCAAAACAAATTATTAGGACAGCTCATCAACATTCTTGGAATCATTTTATAAGTGAAATTGAAAACGATATTAATGGCAGACAAAATTTTGCATACAAAGATATAAAACTTTTAAATAAATTAGAATAGGATACTGCAAATATAGATGTTATTAACAATGAAAGATGGATAGAACACTATAAAAATGTATGTGTAAAAAATAAAAAGAAAAAGACGAAGAAAAAAAAGAATCGTATCCAGATAATGAAACAGGAAAAATTCAAACTAATATAATTACATTTCATGAACTTCAAGAATCCTTAAAAGAAACCAAAGACAGAAAAGCAGCTGGTCCTGATCAGATAAATATGGAGCTTCTAAAATACGATGGAATATTTCTACATTGGAAAATATTGCATTCATTTAATGGAAGTTGGAGAAACTGCAGAATACCAGAAAGTTGGAATATAGCTCAAGTCATTTCGTTATTTAAAAAAGGAGATAGAAGAGAATGTAAGAACTATATAGGAATTAGCCTACTTAATTCAATTTATAAAATCTGCGCAAGGATTATAAATAAAAGACTTAAAATAATAGAAGAAGCAATACTTGAAGAAGAACAAAATGGTTTTAGAACGGTGTGATCAACAACAGATAATTTATTCATATTACTGCAAATATTTAAAAAAAAGAAGAGAACATAACCTACAGACGCATGTTGCATTTATTGATTTTGAGAAGGCATTTGATCGTGTTGACAGATATAAGTTATGGAAAATTAGGGAAATACTTCGCTACCCCGCAAAATTAATTTATGTGATAAAAAGTTTGTATGTAAAATTTCAAATTATAATAAATATAGGCACATCAAAGACCGAAGCTATTTTAATAAATAGAGGTGTAAGACATGGGTGTAGTTTATCCTACTCTTTTCAATATATATATATATATATATATTAATGACATCATCCAAAATTGGAAAAGTATTGTTAATATAGATATAAGAATGGACCGTTTTAAAATATTAAACGTTTTAATGTATGCTGACGATGTGGTTATTATTCAAGAAAATTAAAATAATTTGCAGTACTCTCTACATCAATTAAATCAGTTTTGCCAAAAATATAATTTTAAAATATCAAAAGAAAAAACAAAAATAATGACATATAAGATCAAAAGTCGTTAATAGACAACAAACCTCTAGAACAAGTAACAAATTTTAATAATTTGGGTTGTAATTTTACTATAAACACAACAACTGAGAGAGACATAAATATGAAACTGTTGAAATTTCAACTGATATGCGGAACTATATATAAAACATTAAAGAATAAAACAAGAAGAGATACTAGATTAATTTTTTAAAACATTGGCAGTTCCTGCATTACTTTATGAGAGCGAAACTTTGGTAATGACCAAAAAAAATCCAAAGTAGAATACAGAGCGCAGGAATGAACCTCCTTAGAAGAACAAAAGGCTGCACAAGATTGGATCGGATAAAAATGAAGATATAAGAAAGAGTTAAATATATATATATATATATATATATATATATATATATATATATCCATTGAATGAGAAAATCAGGGAATATAGAGAGAGAAATGGTTTACACATGAGGAAAGAATGAATGTAACAATATTACCAAGAGCCGCATTCAACTAGAAGCCAAGAGGTTCAGGAATGTAGGAAGGCCAGTGAAAAGATGGACAGAACAACTGTGAGGCGGAACAGACTATTTTTGCCTAGTCCGTGAAGTGAAGAAGAAGAAGACGAAGAAGGCTACATGTTTTACAATTTTATCACCAAGAAGATCATTAGTTTAATAAATAAACATATGATTATGTACATTAATAATGTTGTAAACCAAAAACCAGAACACAAATTCGCAATTATATTAATAATCTAATGGTATGACTGGTGCAAATTTATGAACATATTAGGCTTTCTCTGAAGTAATGTCGGTTTTTTATGTAATATTGGGTTGTGGTGGAATTTTGAAGGTGTGATTCAGTGGGAGTTTATTCTAAACGGGTGTGCAATCGATGTGGATATTTATCCTCAACAAGTTGAACGAATTCATGAAATGTTGAGTGTTACAAGTTCAAACCTGCCTGGAACCCCACACTGCACGGAAACTATAGCAAAAATCAGGAATTGGGAGGAATCGAACTATTATTACACACACCATGTAGTCCTGATCTTGCGCCTTCGATTTACCATTTGTTTAATTCAAGGCCAATTTCTTGCGTGAAATTCCGAAAATATATAAAGCTGCGGAAGTGTATCTCAACGAATTGTTTGCATTAAAAACCATAGACTGGTACCGTCGCGGGATAATGAACCTTGCTGAAAGATGGTTCAAGACCATGAAATCCGATCGTCTCTTCTTTGATGAACAGTTTAATTTTTTAACGGAAATGTTTCCGAAGAAAATTTTGTTTAAAAAATGCATTACTTACGAAACAATATCTGTAAAAATAAAACAACAGGTAGTAGGCCTAAATCTCCGTGTCCTATCAAGAATCTCACTTCATAGATTTGTCTCCTTTTATTGTTTTCCTTGACTGTTCATAACCAAGTACTGTTGGTGCTGGCGTATTTTGAAGTCAAACTGTAGTATACTTATGAAATTAAATAAGGTTCCACAACATTATTTATAATATCAAGTAAATTTATTGCGTGCTACTAATAGTTTTATTTTTTTTTCTCAAGTACTCTATTTACTTATATCTTTTATTTGTTAAATGTAGACTACCAACACACAGTTTATGTAGTAATTAGATTGTAGGTTTTAAAGGGTAAATACATATTTTACTGTAACTTCATTATAAAACCATTATAATTTGTATTATATAATGTACTGTAATTATTATAAATTTAACTAACTAATAGTAGACACGGCGTTAAAGACATGTAAAAATAAATACAGTGTTACTATTAATTGTCTTTCCGATTACAAACTTGAATAACTATCGTTACAGACACTTAGAAACGTGATATTGGTATCAATGGAAAGAGAAACTCAAACATTTTATTTTTTAAGTTGGAGAACCTGTTGAATATTCATTAATTTCGTTAATAGGATAGTGAATGCTTCGCTCAGTGCCTTATGGCATGCTTCGTATACAAGAGGTCACAGGTTTGATTCCCGATGAGGTTACATTTTAAATGTCCGTCGGCGTTGGCGTAGTCGGTAGAGTCCCTATCTTCCATTCCGGCGACCCACATTCGATTCCGGCGGGGTAGGGGATTTTAAATCTCCACCTTGGGCCTGAGTGTGTGTCCTGTCCTTGTGCATATATGTGAGAATAAAAGAAAGTTAACAAAAAAGGTAAAAAAATCAAAAAGGTGAAACAAAAAGTAAAAACAGTTGTAAACGAAAAGAGAAGGTGTGAGAGAGAGAGAGAGAGAGAGAGAGAGAGAGAGAGAGAGAGAGAGAGAGAGAGAGAGAGAGAAAAAAAAAAAAAGGAGACGATATAACGGAAAAGTGGTTGCAAACAAAAACAGAAGGGCATCTTATTTGCTAGATTTTCATGTATGTCTGCTGTCACTATACAACGCAATTTTAGAAGAAAATGTTGTGTTGATCCACCCAGTGGGCCCAGCATTCATAATGTGGTATGCTGACTTCAAAACGGGGGGATGCATCTGTAAGCGGAAGTCAACTGGTCGTCCATCAGTAAGTGAGACAAATTTGGAGCTTGTGTGTGTGTGTGTGTATTAGAGAGAGAGAGAGAGAGAGAGAGAGAGAGAGAGAGAGAGAGAGAGAGAGAGAGAGAGAGAGAGAGGGAGAGAGAGTTTCACACGAAGTCCACAGAAATCCACCGTAAAAGTAGATAGAGAATTTAAAAAAATGAAAATGTGTACGGTCCTTTCTTTTTCGTCGAGGTGATAGTTACAGGTAATTCGTACCTAAATCTGTTAAAATTATGGCTTCTTCCACAACTGAAACAGGACATCGAAGGTCTCATTTTTCAGCAGGATGGGGCACCACCCCATTACCACTTAGATGTCTGAAACGAACTGAATACGACTTCCAAACAGATGTTTCATGTTTTCCGGTGAAAAAAAAAAGTTTACCTTCTGTTTCTGCCGATACCAATTTCATGTTTTTCAATTTTGCTGATTTAATAGTAGCAAATATGATTTAACCGAATGGATAACAAAACCAATTTGAGTTTCTCCTTCCATTCATACCAGTATCATGTTTCTAAGATACCTCTAATGATAGTTATTCAAGTTTGTAATCGGGAAGATAATTTATAGTAACGCTGTATTATTATTATCATCATCATCATCATAGTACATTCACGAATTTAGGCCATTTGTTGACCTGTTTTGGCCTCAAGAGAAACACCATCCAGAAGTATTTTGAGTGGACGTCCTGGTCTTCTTCTTCCTGCAGGTTGATATCTTAACATTAGTTTGGGTATTCTGTGATCTTCCATTCGATGAACATGTTGTACCCATCTTGACTTATAATCAGAAATTTTGTTTTCTAAAGATTCCATGTGTAATTCCTCTAAGATATCTTCATTTTTTTGGTGATCTAGTAGTGTATATCCTGCAGTCCTACGAAGATATCTCATTTCAGCAGATCTAAGTCTCTGTATATCCTTCTGTTTCAACATCCATACTTCGCTACCATACAAAAGAGTTGGAAGAGCCAGTGTTTTATACACTTTCAGTCTTGAATGCTTTTGGACTAACTGTGGCTTGAAGATAGAATTTATTAACCCTAAAATTCTTAAAAATTTAGATATTTTTGAATTTACATCGTTTTCTTCTTCATATGAGATATTGCATCCTAGATATGTAAAATTATTCACCTGCTCCAAAATTTTATTGTCCAGTACAATTTTACTTCTGACAGGATCTACACCTTGAAATGCCATAATTTTTGTTTTTTTCTGTAGATATCTTTAATCCATATTCTTCTGTAATTTTGTTAAGTTCATACAGACCTTTCTGTAGATTATCTTCGGAATTTGCTATTATTATTTGGTCATCTGCAAACAATAGGGTGTTTAATTTTCTATATTCTTATTCCAAATTTATATGTTTTGTTCCAGCAACATATTACTTCATTGATATAAATTGCAAAGAGTTTTGGGGATATTATTATTATTATTATTATTATTATTATTATTATTATTATTATTATTATTATTATTATTATTATTATTGATAGAAAAAAGAGCTACTAACAGAGATTTACATTTGCTTTTTGTCGATTTAACCAAAGCATATGATAGTATTCCCCAAAAAATGTTATGGGAAACTTTAGACGATTCTAACATTACCAAAAAATTAATAGAAGCTATAAAAGCATTATACAAAGGATCTATTTCGAAAATAAAAGTTGGAAATCATATAACAAAGGGATTTACTATTACAAAAGATTTAAGGCAAGGTTGCAGTTTATCTCCAACTCTATTTAAAATTTATCTCGAAAGAGTACTAAGAGACTGGACGAAAAAATGTCAAAAAATGGGCATACCCATCCAAAATACACATGTATATTCACTACATTTTGCAGATGACCAGGTATTAATAGCACAGGACCACGATGTCATAGAATATATGGCTAAAAAACTAAAAGAAGAATATGAAAAATGGGGACTTTATATAAACATTGAGAAAACTAAATACCTGTCTATAGGAGAAGAAATGGAAAATATAAATTTCAACAATGGAGAAAAACTAAAACCTAGTATCGAATGCACTAATTTAGGAACAAAATTAGACCATTCAGGCGATAACACAGTGGAAATTAAAAATAGAATCGCACAAACAAAACAAGCAATAAATACTTTAAACTCTGTTTGGTGTAGCAAAAATATTACAAAAAATAGAAAATTACAGATATATTAAACCATAATTCAGAGTATTTTAACATATGGTGCTGAAGTCTAGCAAATTCCTACCAAGGAAATGAAAAGAATTTTAAGTACAGAAATGGATGTTTTAAGAAGATCAGCTGGAAAATCTAGAATGGATAGAATACGAAATAAAGAAATAAGGGAAATTATGGGTGTAGAAGAGGAGCCGGACATCATAGACAATATAGAAAAGAAAAGATTGCAGTGGTATGGTCATGTCAAAAGAATGCCAGAGCAAAGATTGCCAAAAATTGTTATGGAATGGATCCCAATGGAAAGGAGGAAGAGAGGAAGACCGAAGAAAACTTGGATAGAAGGGGTACAAGCAGCTACGAATATCAGTGGAATGGAGGAAGATCAATGGATGGACAGAGAGGTTTCTGGAAGACGGCGGCAGCTCCTATGATACCGGATGATGATGATGATGATTATTATTATTATTATTATTATTATTATTATTATTATTATTATTATTATTATTAGATAAGAATGGAAAAATGTGTTGAATCAAATGTGTAGTTAACTGTGAACATGGGTACCGGAAAAATGTATATTCATTGTAAAAGCCGGAATAATAAAATAATAATAATAATAATAATAATAATATTATTATTATTATTATTATTATTATTATTATTATTATTATTATTATTATTATAAATGTCAGAAACAGCACAATAATGGAAATTATGCAAGTTAAAAAAAACATATTAGGAAAAATAGAAGAAAAACGTTTGAAACGATATGGACACCTCATAAATGGAAGAAGAGAGAATACCAAAGACGCTCAATTGGAAAGCTAATGGAAGAAGTGGTAGAGGCAGGCGTAGAGAACGATGGATGGTTGGAGTGAAGAGAAGTGTGGAAACTGGATATTTGAGGGAAGAAGATGCTTTAGACACGAACCTCTGGCGAAAAATCAGTTTTGGTTGAAGGAGAAACACTGTATTGTAGAATATTCCTAAATAAAAAATAAATAATATTATTATTACTGTTATTGTTGTTAATATTTGGGGTAATAATAATAATAATAATAATAATAATAATAATAATAATACTTTATTTATTCTGGCAGAGTTAAGGCCATAAGGCCCTCTCTTCCACTCAACCAGCACAAATACAAATAAATATTTGACAAATATAGATATACACTATACTAATTATAAAAAGTAAAAGATACAATAAATGTAGCAAAGTAAATGTCATGTACAAACAACATTTTATAGGGTAATAACAATAATGATACGATAATAATAATAATAATAATAATAATAATAATAAATAATAATAATAATAATATAATACATTATACGGGAAACACCAATTAATATATATATCTTACACTGGATAATAATGAAGTCGAGTTTAGATCAAATATAAATTTAGATTTCTTTTAAAAGATGCCAATGTCCGGCAGCCCCTTATTTCTTGTGGTAGGGAATTCCAGTTGCGAGAAGTGGAGATGGTATATGACATGGAGTGATGTGATGTCCTATGTTGCGGTATATTAAGTAAGAGACTATGTTGTGATCTTGTGTTTAAGTTATGGTTTGAGGATAGATACTGGAAACGGGATGATAAATAATTGGGAATCGAGGTATGTAGGATCTTAAATAGGAGAATTAGACAGTGCGATTTTCTTCTCTCTTTTAGATGTAGCCATGACAATTCGTGGAATAATGGAGAAATGTGATCGTATTTTCGAACATTAAATATGAATCTGATACACATATTATGGACACGCTGCAGTTTCCGACTATCCGTCACTTATGTCAGTTAGTAGAACGTCACAGTAGTCAAAATGCGGCATCACTAAAGTTTGGATTAAAATTCTTTTAAGAGTTGTAGGAAGAAAATGTTTAAGTCGCTTTAGGGAATGCATTATGGAGAAGATCCTTTTAGATGTTTGTTTTACTTGCACATGCCAATTTAAATTAGAATCTAAGTAAAATCCCAAGTTTTTAACGACGTCGGTATAAGGAATTTGTTCATTATCTAATATGACAGCCGGCATATTGCCATTGTTTATGAAGTGTAATAGCCTTGGATGTCGATAATTATTGCTTGCGTTTTGTTTACATTTAGTTTCAGCCCATATTGTCTGGACCATAAAGATATATGCCTGAGGTCAGTGTTTAATTTGTTAATATATTCATTAATTTCGTCAGGCCTAAAGTGTGTGTAAATCTGTAGGTCGTCGGCGTAAAGATGATGCTTGCAGTTTTGTAGTTTCTTGGTCACGTCATTAATATAAATCGAGAAGAGAAGAGGAGCGAGGACGCCGCATTGAGGTACCCCTTTCCTCACCAAGCGCCAAGAAGGAAAGCGATTATTAACAGAAACTGATTGCTGACGATTAGTGAGGTAAGATGTAAACCAATCAAGGCAGTTTTCCGACAGATGTAGTGTCTTTCGTTTCGCTAGCATTAAGTCTATATCTACTGTGTCAAAGGCTTTGCTGTAGTCGAGTAGGACTATTGCGGCGAGTTTGCTTTTGTCCATTGAGTCTCTTATGTCCTCTACAATGTCAAGTAGTGCAGTACTTGTGTGATGTCCTGTTCTAAAACCAGACTGATGTTCATCAAGTAAGTCGTGTATGGTGAGGTAGTCTGTTAACTGTGAGTGTATTATGTGTTCCAGTGCTTTAGATAAACAGGGAAGAATACTAATTGGTCTATAATCATCGAGTGTTGTTGGAGTGTTTGATTTCGGTGTAGGACGAACTAGAGCCATTTTCCAGAGTCTGGGATAAGTCCCGGTCATTATAGAGGCATTAAAAATGTGGGTTATTGTTGGGAGAATAATGTCAATTATTTTTTGCAGGAGAGTTATTGTTATATTGTACTTAAAGAGGATAGGCTAGAAAGTTACATTTAGAACAGATTAATAAAGGTAGAAAAATAACAGTACTGTTAAATAATGTCCTATGGAACAGACATATAACCAGGAAAAATAAATTACCAATATATAATTCCATAGTGAGAAGAACTGTCACATATGAAATTGAAGATTTGGAAATTTAACAAAACCTTACGTGGATGGAAATGGATTTCTTGAGGGGAGCAACAAGATACTCAAAATTGAAGGAAGGAAGAAAGAAAGAAAAATATCATAGAGAGAAAATGATATTAAATATTCAATAGGGGATTCTATAAGATGTAAACACTTTGTTATGGACATCTATGACGAATGCAAGAAGAAAGATTACCCAGAAAAATATAGAAATGGTGTCCACCTGGAAGATGAAAGAAAGGAACTCACGGGTGGAAGAAATAAGAACTGGAACTGAAATGAGAACAAGTGGACAGAAAGAATGGAGTGGATGAATAGGAACGAGTGTAGAAGGAAAATAAACTGTAGGCACAGAAATATGTGTGAACATTGAAAATCTGTATATAAATAAATGTGTTATTATTATTATTATTATTATTATTATTATCATTATTTAAACTGAAAATATATAAAATTATTATTCTACCAGGTATATTATATGGATGCGAAACATGGACCCTTACTTTGAGGGAGGAAAGGAGTTTATGAGTATTTGAGAATAAAGTTCTTATGAAAATTTTTGGACCAAAGAGAGATGAACGGACAGGTGAGTGGAGAAGATACGTAACAATGAACTACATGGTCTTTATAGGAAGTCAGATATAATAAGAACACTTAAGTCTCGTAGACTGTGATAGGCAGGACATGTGGCACGAATGGAGAATGAAAGACTTGCACGGAATCTTCTTATAAGAAAACCAGAGGGAAAACAACCAATTGATAGACCAAGAATGAGCTGGGAGAATAACATTAAGTATGATTTGAGGGAAGTAGATTATACAGAAAATGATCGGAAAACATTGGCTCAGGATAGGGATGTATGGAAAGCTTATGTCCGCGCGCCCATGAAACTACGGGTTCGATGGTGCCAGTGAGTCAGATATTATTATTATTATTATTATTATTATTATTATTATTATTATTATTATTATTATTATTATTATTATTATTATTATTATTATTATTGTTGTTGTTGTTGTTGTTGTTGTTATACTATATTGATTATCATCTATCCTAATTAACATTTATATTAAAAAATTCATCAAAGAATATATAGAAATAATTCAAACATGAATGAAAATTTCAAGGAAGAACACACTCAACATTTTATTTCGTGCATACATCTTGTTACTTTTGCCACATCAGAAGATTATTTACAAAGGGGAACTTTCAAATTAAGCAACACAGCCAAAACTTGTATTATGGAAGTATATCTTAGCAAAACAGAAGTTATGACTGTATGCGGAAAAATTTGAGAAGGGTTAAATAGGATTGAAAATAAATGTTAGTGAATAAGTAACTGGCTTTAATTACTTTTTACACTTAATTTCACTTAATTTTTTTAAACAAGAAAATGGATATAGTTTAAATTACAGAAATGTAATAACATGAACGGAATAATTTTACGGCAGTTTGGGAAACAAATGTTCACAGAATGTTCACATGATGTAACAGCAAAAGCTTCCCTGAACACTGAATTTTGAATTCTAGATATGACACCAAATCAAACGCTGCACAGGTGAGAATTTGAATAGTATTGAAATTATTTATAATATGTGTTATTAGTTTAATCTTATTAATTTGTGTTTTAGATGGGGTAACTTTTCTCGTCCCCTTTTAGGTCTAAGTTGGTTGGATAAAAAGAGAAATGTTGACATTCGTAAAAGTTCATCATCATCATGAACAAATTCGTTTTAGGCCATGTGGCCTGTACGGTAAACCTAGCGAAGATGGTCTTGATCTTTCCACCGATGTTTTGGTCTTCCTTGGTCCCTATGTCCAGTTGGGGTATATTGGTATGCCAATTTTGGAAGTATATTTCTTGCCATTCTCCTCAGATGATTTTTCCATTCTTGTTGGTATCTTTGTATATCTTCATTTAAACTTGTTACTCCAAGTTTTCCTCTGATAATAGTGTTCCTTTGGTGATCCAGTCTATTAACTCGTAAAAGTTTAAAAGTTCAAATACCCAAATATATCAACATAATTGGTTAAATCACCTTCAAATAATGGATTAAATCCTTTACTAAAAATCTAAAGATGATAGTCCAATATCAATCTTAAAGAACACACATACAGGGAAGACCTAAACAATACCGGAGACATCAAGGATATCTTAAAATATAGGAACAGACAACTAACAAGGAAACTGTCAACTATTACATACCGAAACCTACCTTGAATTTTTTTCCAGAGAAACATTTTGATGTACCAAGGCCGTATCCAAAAAATATCTGCCTTTTTAACTGCAAGGCATTAAAATCCAGCGTCAAATATCTCATTTAAACTGTAGGGAAGTAATACAATTCGTGAATTGGTAGACTGAACAACCCCTCACTATCTGCCGTCCGCGCCACGTCCCGCCTCATTCCACTCCGGTCTTACTCACGAGGGAGTCAATCTGCTCCATACAGTGGGTTGCCGTTGCTAGACTCTGGTTTCGACAACTGTACCTTGCAGTTAAAAACTAAATATTCTTTTTGGACACGACCTTGGTACATCACAACGCTTTTCTGGAAGAACTTTCATGGTAGATTTCGACGTGCAATGTTTGACAGTTCCCTCATGAGTCTGAACCTAAAATATGAAATGTATTATTTTATTATTATCGTTATTATTTGTTATTATTATTATATTTTATTATTAATGTTATTATTATTATTATTGAAAAAATTACTAGTTATAATAAAAGTTTAGGAATTATTAATCAAGTTATGAAACCATCCCTTGTACAAAAAAAAAACACCAGATTACGTTTATATAACACTTTGGCTAGACCAGTGTTGACCTATGGTAGTGAAGCATGGACACTAAAAAGACAACATGAAAGCAGAATAACGGCTTGTCAGAACAGGGGGTTACACCAGATGGGATCGGAAAAGGAACACCGATATCTTAAAAGAATTGAAGACTACGCCAATTTTGGAATATATTAAACAGTACCAACTAAATTGGAAACACCATCTTGAAAGAATGAGTTCAAATCGGATCCCCAAAGCTGTTTATAATTATATACCAAGAGGACGAAGATCACTGGGCCGTCCTATGAAACGCTGGAGGGAAAATTTTCTATAGGATCGTAACAGGCCTTGGCATAATACTTGGAAGGAATTATTATTATTATTATTATTATTATTATTATTTTATTATTATATGAGTTATAATTATCAAAGATAAGATGCCTCCATGGAATAAGCGATTAGACCACTGCTTCTGACTAATGTACAATGGGCCAGAAACGAAATCTAGCTGGAAAATATTATTTTCACTCACCCTCATCAATTTATATATGTTTTTACTCTAATATAATTGGTATATGAATGTTCTTAACTTATCTACAAATTAAGACAATATAAACACCGGAAGTTGCCGATAGTTAAGTACTCATCTGGTCCGCATCCCAGTTGTTTTGTTAGCGGTGTTATTAGCGTTGTGTTTTCGAGTGCAGTGAACTTTTCTTCTTATTCTGTTTTGTGACTTCACCTCAAGGTTTGTACTTTTCATTGATATATTTAACGTTTTTCTATATAACCAGATATTATGTTAAATACAAGTGGAATCATACCTTAGAAACACCAAAATAAATACAAATCATCTTATTTTAAATTGAGTTACAAAAAAAACAACAGCTCTTAACGATATAAATTTCTGCATAATAACATGTGTGCAAATTATTTTTTTAATTAGCTTTGAACACGACTTAAATCAATCAGCGCTTACAGCAAAGACATTTAAGCACTTTACATGTAAATATCTGCACGGTTTATGCGCATTTCTCCTTTATTATTATTATTACAGAAGGCGGCCTGCAACTGAGGCCTACCACTACGCGAGAGAATTGTTTGATTTAATAGAGTCCGTCGCCGTGGCGTAGTCGCAGAGTCCCTACCTTCCACTCCGGCGACCCGGGTTCGATTCCCGGCGGGGTAGGGGATTTTTAATCTCCACCTTGGGTCTGAGTGTGTGTCCTGTCCTTGTGTCTGTGTGAGAATAACAGAAAGTTAACAAAAAGGTAAAACTAGAAGGAAAACAGTGTAAACGAAAAAGAGGGGGAAAAAAGCTCATCATATGTTTACAGTAGGAATTTAAAGTCTGTTGCCGTGCCGTAGTCGGTAGAGTCCCTACCTTCCACTCCGGCGACGCGGGTTCGATTCCCGGCGGGGTAGGGGATTTTAAATATCCACCTTAGTTCTGGGTGTGTGTCCTGTCTTGTGTTTGTATGTGTGAATAAGATGAAAAAGGTTAACAAAAAGGAATAACAGTGTAAAAACGAAAGAAAATACAAAGAAAGAAAAAAATATGCGAAGAAAAGTGTTCGATAGAGGCAATAAGTCATTGTTTAGTAAATAAATTAGAGTTGGGCGGATGTTCGGAGAATGTTTTAAATTATATTAAAGAACAAAATATGTTTTGAAAAGCGATTTTCTCAAACGTAGGAAGTTGTGCGCGAGAAAAAGAAGATCGATTTCTACTGCAATATTCTGATTGGCTAGAAGTGAATGCTAACTTTCCCGTTATTAAAAATTTAGAACAAGCCAGTCGTTGGAAAATCCTGTTCATCTGTTTATGGAATTGAAAGACCCAAAATATCTTTCGAAGAGGCTGGGGGAAAAAAATTGAATTCTCTCGCGATGAACTTACTCTTCCAACAGAAATGTCACTTCGGTCATATGGTAAACGGGATACTCCTGATGTTTTAAAGAAATTACTCAAAAAACCCAAAAATATCTTCAAAATATAAGAAATATTACAAATCACCCGCTCAACTCCCCTATCTCTTATGTCGGACGAAGCATTGTCGTTTTTTGACAATAAAATATCAAAACTCCAATATATTAACATGAGACTAGGTAGCAAAAAGAGAGATTGTGATATTTACCCACCCTATAATGCTACTAAGGACATACATTTGTTATGCTACACTTCCTCACACCATATTAAAGTGACACATATTTCAGCAAAAATAAGACTCTTTTTTTTTTATTCCAGCCTCTAGGAAAGATATTTTCGGTCTTCCAATTCCATAATCAGGTGGAACAGGATTTTCAAACGACTGTAATTTTTTAAATTCTTAACAACGGTCAAGTTAACATTCACTTCTTGCCGCAATCAGAATATTTCAGCAGATTTTTTTTTCTCGTGCACAGCTTCCTACGTTTTAGAAAATAGCTTTAAAAAAATATTTTTATTATCTTTTAAAATATTCTCCGAATATCCCCCAACTCTAGTTTATTTATTATATGATCGTTTATTGCATCTATTGAACACTTTTCTTTATATATTAAAACAAACAATTCCCTTCGCGTGACGGTAGGCCTCAACTGCCGGCCGCCCCCTGTAATAAGAAAGCTGATTACAACAAAAAACGCAATCATTTGCACACGTGTTATTGTGCGGAATTAAAGTCCATAAATCACTTTATATTAGGCCTATAACTACAATTTGTACTACTGTTCAGAATTTTTTTTTTCGTTGCTCAATTTAAAATAACATGAATGTGTAAATTTTTTAGTGTTTCGAAGGTATGATTCCACGTGTATTTAACACAATATCTGATTGTATAGAAGTACTTTAACATATGAATTCAAATTAAAAACTTTGAGGTAAAGTACCCATATAGAGCGAGAAGAGTAGATCACTGAACTTTAGCACAAAACGTATTTACTTTCAAAAATACGGACCACAACTCTGATGCTGAGTAGGTGAGTTCTTAACTATCGGCAACATCCGATATTTATTATAATAATAATAATAATAATAATAATAATAGCAATAATAATAAAAATAATAATAATAATAATAATAATTAATAATAATAATGTTTAATAATGTTTTATTATCTCCATGGTATCTTTACCTTGTCGTGGTGGAGTGGCTTGCGTGCTTAAATGATCCTGAGAGCTATGCCGGCGGTAGCATTGCTGCCGATAGCGTTACCCATGCCGGACTGGTGAAGGTTATAAGCCAGACGAAAAAAGTACCTTGGTCGAAAGAGTGACGATCTTTCACCGTAAAAATACAACCGTAAAGAAATGCGGACAATGATTCAACTGGGGTAAAATTTTCCGGAGGTCAAATAGTCCCCCATTCGGTTCTCCGGGCGGGGACTACTTCAGGGAACCCATGCCAAAGGCTCATGTTCTTAGGAGCATGGAATGTTAGGACTTTATACAATAGCGGGGCACTAGATATATAAAGGCGGGAATTAGATAAATCGCCCTTGGATATAGTCGCTTTACAGGAAGTTAGGTGGCCAGGAGAAGGAACTCAGGAATCAGGAAATTTTGCATTATACTACGGGGGTGCAGAAAGACCTGCATTTGGAACGGGTTTTTTAGCCAGAAGGAGGATCCTATGCGCTATCCGAGATATTAAGTTTGTTAGTGATAGGGTATCATACATAATTCTAAAGGGTAAACGACATGATTTTATAATTGTAAATGCACATGCCCCCACAGAAGATAAAGATGACAAGATCAAGGATGAGTTCTATGAAGAATTAGAATGCTTATTTGATAGCCTTTCACGATATCATATGAAAATTGCCTTAGGAGATTTTAATGCAAAAGTGGTGCGGATAGATATATTCAAACCAACAATAGGCAAATTCAGTCTTCATGAAGATAGTAACGAGAACGGGATTAGATTAGTCACATTTGCCACATCAAAGAATCTCATTGTTAAGAAAACAACATTTCAGCATAAGGATATTCATAAATACACCTGGACCTCCCCAGATGGAGAAACTCGCAATCAGATAGATCATGTATTAGCGGATAAACGCTGGCACAGTAGCATCATCGATGTTAGATCAGTTAGAGGGACAGACTGCAAATCGGATCATCATCTGGTCAGAGTGAATATCAGACAACGGCTATCACGTATAAGAGGAAAAAATGCTAAAGATGATTCTGTAAAATTTGAATTAAGAAACTTGAAAAATGATGAAATGCGACAAGAATACCAAATCAAAATTGCTAATAGATTTGAAGTACTGGAATCTTCAGATGGCAATGTGGCAAACGAAGAAGAAACTGATATAAATAAAGGATGGGAGGCTATAAGATATACTATTAAATTGTCAGCATCAGAAAGCATTGGTTGTTTAAAAAAGAGGCAAAACAAGAAATGGTTTGATGAGGAATGTGCCGACATTGTAAAGAAAAGAAAGCTAGCAAAAATGAATTGGTTACACGAGCCAAAGAGGTAAATTTAGAGCAATTGGGTAGTATTAGACGGGAAACCACCAAGTTACTAAAGAGTAAAAAGAAGGAATATTTGAGAGAGAAGATTAATGATCTTGAAATGAATGCAAAAAATAGGAACATTAGAGAATTATATCAGGCAATTAGTATAAAGAAGAAATGGTTTCAGGCTAGAACAAACATAATTCGGAATGAAAATGGGGATATGATTGCAGATTCCAGGAGTAAATTAAATAGATGGAAAAGTTACTTTAATCAGCTATTAAATGTACATACAGAACAGGACATTGAGGAGGATAATTTACAGACAGCAGAAATGCTAGTCACATAGCCAAGTGCATTAGAGGTTGAAATGGCGATTGAAAAATTTAAGATGTATAAAGCATCAGGTTCAGATGAGATCCCAGCAGAACTGATAGAAGCAGGGGGAGAAAAATTGATGGACAAGATACGCTGGTTGCTTAGTATGATTTGGGAAAAAGAAGCTCTTCCATATGAATGGAAGTAATCAATTATCGTACCAATTTATAAGAAAGAAGATAAAACTGATTGTAACAACTACAGGGGCATCTCATTACATTCAACTTCGTACAAAATTCTAAAATATATTAGTAAGCAGACTTACTCCCTATATTGATGACATTCTAGGATATCATCAATGTGCATTTAAAAAAAACAGGTATACAACAGATCAGATTTTTAGTATAAGACAGATTTTAGAAAAGAAATGGGAATATAATGGTACTGTACATCAACTGTATGTAGACTTCAAAAACATATGATTCTATTAAGAGGGAGAAGTTATATAGTATTCTGCTGAGTTCGGAGTTCCTAAAAAGTTAGTTAGACTTATACGAATGTGTCTAAATGGCAAAAAGATTAGGGTGCGTGTAGGCAAACAGTTTTCGGACACTTTTGAATTTCAGAATGGGTTGAAGCAAGGAGATGCAAGGAGATCTCCTCTACTATTTAATGTTGTACTAGAGCATGCCATTAAATCTTTAGAGAATGAGGAAGGCTTACAACTGAATGGTATTTATAAACTGTTAGTTTATGCTGATGATGTAGAACTATTGGCCGATAGCGAGGAGATACTAAAGGACAACACGCACACATTATTGAGTAACACTAAGAAATTAGGACTGGAAGTAAATATCAATAAAACTAAATATATGGTCACACATAGAAATTCATTATATAATGGAAATGGACAGCTAATGACAATTGAGGGAAATTTTGAGGAAGTGGCTGAATTCAAATACCTAGGAACAATAATCACAAATAGGAATGAGATGCACAAAGAAATTAAACATAGGCTCAATTCTGGAAATGCGTGCTATTATGCATTGCAGAGACTCTTGATGTCCCAACTCCTTTCAGAAAACGTTAAACTGAAAATATATAAAACTATTATTCTACTAGTTATATTATATGGGTGCGAAACATGGACTCTTACTTTAAGGGAGGAAACGAGATTACAAGTATTGAGAATAAAGTACTTAGGAAAAATTTTGGACCAAAGAGAGATGAACGGACAGGTGAATGGAGAAGACTACATAACAATGAACTACATGGTCTTTATAGGAAGCCAGATATAATAAGAACAGTTAAGTCTCGTAGACTGCGATGGCAGGACATGTTGCACGTATGGGGAATGATAGACTTGCATGGATACTTCTTGTAGGGAAGCCAGAGGGTAAACGCCCAGTTGGTAGACCAAGAATGAGATGGGAGAATAACATTAACTATGATTTGAGGGAAGTAGATTATACAGGGAATGATTGGAAAGCATTAGCTCAGGATAGGGATGAATGGAGAGCTTATGTCCGCGTGGCCATGAACCTACGGGTTCGATAGTGCCAGTGAGTAAGTAAGTAAGCAAGTAAGTAAGTAATAATGTGTTATTTATTCTGGCAGAGTTAAGGCCACACAACCAGCACAAATACAAATATATGTTTGACAATACAGATATACACAATACCAATTATTAATAAAGATATAATAAATGTCGCAATGTAAATTTCATATGCAAACAACATTTTATACGACAATAACAGTAATAATTCTTACGATAATAATAATTACCATCATCCGGTATCATGGGAGCTGCCGCCGTCTTCCGGAAACCAAACACCATTCCTCTCTGTCCATCCATTGATCTTCCTCCAATCCTCTGATATTCATAGCTGCTTCTACCCCTTCTATCCAAGTTTTCTTCGGTCTTCCTCTCTTCCTCTTTTCCATTGGGATCCATTTCATAACAATTTTAGTCAATAATAATAATAATAATAATAATAACAATAATAATAACAATAATAATAATCCATCCATCCATAGTAATTCTGCCCGAAGTCAGATCCTTCACTGCAATCATAGCATTTTCATGCTACGCTTGCAGCTTTACTAGGGAATTGTAGGTGTGGTAGCTTCCCGTTGCTTTCCACACCGGTGAAGGATGATGATGATAATGATAAGGATGATGATGATGATGATGGCCATATGATTTCGGGGGACCGTTTGGGCCTTAAAGTTTTCCTGACATTTATCTTACAGGTGAGGAAAAACCTCGATAAAAACCTCACCCAGAAAAACTGCCCCTACTGGGGATCGAACCCGGGCTCGCTGTGTGAGAAGGCTACCTCGAGACCACAGCGGTGGACAATAATAATAATAATAATAATAATAATAAATAAAAATAGTAATAATAATAATAATAATAATATATGATAAATTATACGAGAAACGCCAATTAATATATGTATCTTACACTGGGTATTGATAAAGTCGAGGTTAGAGCAAATATAAATTTAGATTTCTTTTAAAAGTTGCCAATGTCCGGCAGCCCCTTATTTCTTGTGGTAGGGAATTCCAGTTGCGAGAAGTGGAGATGGTATATGACATGGAGTGATGTGATGTCCTATGTTGCGGTGTATTAAGCAAGGGACTATGTTGTGAGCATGTGTTTAAGTTATGGTATTGTCTTCATACATTTTAGAATTCTACTCTCCTTTGCAGATAAGTGAAGAACAGTCATTAGAGTGAAGAAAGATGAATTGATGAGGGTGATTAAAATACTTTTTTACAGCTAGATTTCGTATCTGGCCAAACTGTGCAATGTGGTCTCAAGTACTTCATGTGGGTTTCGCGGTGGACGAAATGGGGCTTAGACAGGATTTTGTTGAGGTTTCTCCTATTTTCCCTGCACAAATATATGATGAATCTTTAAACAAATAGTGAGGGACATAACATAATATAATTAAAAAACTTGGCAATTGAAGTTTCGAATATAAACTACAAATTACTATAGGCCTATATGGAATTGGATTTTTGAAGATCAGCTTGAATATAATAAATAATAGTTTTAAAAAACTAAAACAGCACGCTTTATTAGAAAACCGAACTAAAAAATGAAAAATAATTTTAATTTCCATCACGCTTGGAATAAATAATTTTACCATCAAAAGCGTGGGGTGCTTTTTATGATTTTTATATTTTCTTCTTAGAGACTTTACTGTTACCAATATCTGTTTATTATGAAATATATTAATTGATAAAGAGCACCCCACGCTTTTGATGGTAAAATTATTTATCTCAAGCGTGATGGAAATTAAAATTATTTTTCATTTTTTAGTTCGGTTTTCTAATAAAGCGTGTTGTTTTAGTTTTTTAAAACTGTTATTTATTATTTGTATGTGTCATAATTTATGTAAAAATGAAACTGGCCCCTAACTTTAAATTTATATATTCTATTTGTATTATTCATGTAACTGAAGTGCACCCGAGCACGAGCACTTGCTCATTCGGGTGTCAATACTGTGTATAACATTTATTTGTAAATAAAATTTATTCTTATTCTTAAAACAAATATTGGAGCAAAATATGCCATGTTATGGCGTTTATAATATTTAGAAGTATGTGTGTATCAGTAGGCTATGGACGTTTATTGTTGTATGTATTCATATATCATGCTTACATTCAATTTAAGCATTTATGAAGTAAAACGAATAATTGTAAAATTAAACATGATAAAGAAATTTTAACTCTATATTCTCTTATGTTTAAGGAAACCCATAGCAGGGATTATAATCTATGCCCATAGATTCTCAAAGAGAATTGACGAATCAGTCATTGGTTTCCCAATCTTTAGTATTACAAAGCAGGCGATCTATAATTACGTACAGATTTCAATTGTTGCAAGTTTGGTGTTTTGTTAAAAATATCAAAATTCTTGTGGGTAAGTATATTGGATTATTCCGTATTACCTTTATATTTATGTAGTTTCTAAATTGGTTTTCAATTTGGCTTAAGTTGTTTAAAATCATTATATTTATTCAGTGTATAATGATACTTATTCGATACCGAAATAATTTAATATTCGAATAATAGATTTATGTGAAGTTGTACTGCATTGTAGCTATAATGTTCATTCAATCTATGACAATAAATTTAATGATGTTTCTCTATTTTATAGATAAATACAATATATAAAACAATCATGTGTGATTTGGCGGAAGATCTCAATTATGATTGCAATTACAACATGTTCTTGATAAGAACAATGATGTCTAGTCTACCGTATGCAGGTTAGCATTAATTTGAGCCTTCTTTATTCATTACTTACTCACTGGCACTATCGAACTCGTAGTTTCATGGCCGCGCGGACATAAGCTCTCCATTCATCCCTATCCTGAGCTAATGCTTTCCAATCATTCCCTGTATAATCTACTTCCCCCAAATCATAGTTAATGTTATTCTCTCATCTCATTCTTGGTCTACCAACTGAGCGTTTTCCCTCTGGCTTTCCTACAAGAAGCTTCCATGCAAGTCTTTCATTCTCCATACGTGCAACATGTCCTGCCCATCGCAGTCTACGAGACTTAACTGTTCTTATTATATCTGGCTTCCTATAAAGACCATGTAGTTCATTGTTATGTAGTCTTCTCCATTCACCTGTCTGTTCATCTCTCTTTGGTCCAAAAATTTTCCTAAGTACTTTATTCCCAAATACTTGTAATCTTCTTTCCTTCATTAAAGTAAAAGTCCATGTTTCGCACCCATATAATATAACTGGTAGAATAATAGTTTTATATATTTTCAGTTTAACGTTTTCTGAAAGGAGTTGGGACATCAAGAGTCTCTGCAATGCATAATAGCACGCATTTCCAGAATTGAGCCTATGTTTAATTTCTTTGTGCATCTCATTTCTATTTGTGATAATTGTTCCTAGGTACTTGAGTTCAGCCACTTCCTCAAAATTTCCCTCATTTGTCATTAGCTGTCCATTTCCATTATATAATGAATTTCTACGTGTGACCATATATTTAGTTATTGATATTTACTTCCAGTCCTAAATTCTTAGTGTTACTCAATAGTGCGTGCGTGTTGTCCTTTAGTATCTCCTCGCTGTCGGCCAATAATACTACATCATCAGCATAAACTAACAGCTTATTAATACCATTGAATTGTAAGCCTTCCTTATTCTCTAAAGAGTTAATGACATGCTCTAGTACAAAATTAAATCTCCTTGCTTCAACCCATTCTGGATTTCAAAAGTGTCCGAAAACTGTTTGCCTACACGCACCCTACTCTTTGTGCCATTTAGACACATTCGTATAAGTCTAACTAATTTTTTAGGAATTTCGAACTCCAGCAGGATAATATATAACTTCTCCCTCTTAATTGAATCATATGCTTTCTTGAAGTCAACATATAGTTGATGTAGAGTACCATTCATTAGTATTTTTAATTAACATTTAGTATATTAAATTGTCTAAATAACGTGCATTTATTAAGAATTATCAAACTTAGTAGATTATAGTCCAAATAACAGTCTGCAATAAGAAATATACAAAAACTCAAAAATCACTTTAACACTATATATGCTGCGAGTTCGTCTTAATGTACTTACGACGTAAATAATCGCACACAGATGTAGTGTAATATTTGACAACCAATTTATTTAATTCTACAAATTACCAGTAGTAAATTAATCAATTAATTACATTAATCAATCTTGATTCAAAGTTTATATGTTTCACATTTATTTTACAGTCTCTGATGAATCCTCTCACTAAAATGTCTTTCTTTTACACACTTCACATATTGCTACTACAAATACGACTAACTTCCTATCTTTGCCACAGATATGTAGGGGAGGAGGAACTATCTAGAGCAGAGCGGTCCAAACTACGACCCGCCATGGCTTTTCGTATGGCCCGTGTAAGGAATGAAATGAACAAATTAATTTTATATTTTTAATTTAGATTTTAAAATGTAACATCTAGTTTGGACATCCCTGTCTGAAATTCGTCTCTCTGGAATCTGGATTTGAGGTATCACCGCTTCTCTTGACAAAATAATTGAGATGATTCATCCCTTATTTACCTTTTTCCCCACTCTAAACTTTGAACATTAATTGTTTCGCTCGTTATATTGTCAATCAAACAGTAGCCTGTGCACGGACTAGTTGTAAAAATAGTGTTAAAGTGAGAAAATACTTCAAAAAAAGGCAAAGTTGATTCAAAATGTAGGGAGGTTAACTAATCCTGGACCAGCAAGAACTTCGTGAAGGAGCATGGAAACAAAGTGTTATGTGTTATTTGTAATTATGTTATTGCAGTTGTGAAAGAATATAACATTAAAAGACATTACCAAATAAAGCATAGTACAGTATTTTGTTAAATTTGATGGAGATTAACGTACTGAAAAGTGAACGAGCTCCTTTCTAAAGTTACGGCACAACAGCAGTTATTAATTCAGGGTAGTGGTGTAAGACAAAGAAATGTTGCCGAAGCGAGTTATGAAGTTTCGAAACTAATTGCTGAAAACGGTTCCGGCCCGCGATCAATTGCACAATCAGTTATTGGCCAGGTCCACTAAAAAGTTTGGGCGGCTCTGGTCTAGAGTTATGGTCGAGACACTTCCGAATGGAACCTTCTCGCTACCGATCTTTCCCGAAAGGGAAAGTAGAGACTCATAGATATCTCTGGAATGACAGCCCATTTCGTTGGTCCGCACGGGCCTTTTGACTCGCTAATCAGCGACTTGCGTATCTATTCCTACCAATGCGAGACCAATATTCTTGCCATCGCCCGCGAAATTCAATCGTCGTTATTACTACGTGTCACAGTATTCATCATTCTGATTCCAGAATTAAAATTGTATTACTACGTCTACCGCTGTGGTCTCGAGGTAGCGTGCTGCCTTGTCACGCGGCGGGCCCGGGTTCGATCCCGGTCGGGACAGTTTCCTGAGTGAGGTTTTATCGGAGTATTCCCTCATCTGTAAGACAAATTCAGGAAACTTTGAGACCCAAACCGTCCCCGAACATCATGTGGCCATCGTAATCATCATCATTCATATTCATCTTATATTAAGCTTAGGATTAAGAACTCTCCTGGCGCACCATTATCATCAACATCATCATCCATCATATCGTCGGGGCAACTTAACCCCGCATTCCAGGCGCCCCTACCTCAGAAGTGGGTTACAATTACACCAATGCCAGGAGAGAACACCAGAAATGTCTAAAAGAACAACTTGGGGTATTAAAAAATGTATTACTGTCAGAGCTCACTGTGGAAATCAATCTCACTTGCGATGTAGCTGGAAATATTAATAATAATTACATCTGCAAGTAAGATCTAAGAACAAGATAGGTTATGAGAGGATTATGGTTGTTTATATGTCGATTTTGTTTGTTCCAGACAGGACAAAGGTTGTAAGTTGGATGCGCAAACTTGCGTCTTGTAATCACAGCATTGATGAAATGAGAACCCGAAATGATTTTATGTATTACCTGGCACTAAATGTTCAGAAAGGAGAGCTGAAAGCACCCTTCACAGAGAATCCACCGCATGGGCCTTTGCCTAATATGAGTCAATATCTTGTAAGTTATCACTCTTCGTTTAATTTAAGGTTCCTATCCAGTAACAAAGCATATCAATGTAATTCATTTTTTTAAACTTCAGTAACTGTCTTTCAATAAGTAGTGCCACGAGTGATTTCCAAATTATCGATAAATTCACGACTCGCGAAGTGAGGAGTGAATTTATCTAGATAATTTGGAAAACAAGAATCGCATTTGTTAGGACTATTTGACGAATAAATTTAAGCTGTTTACTCACAAATCATTATTTAAGTGTAGTTATTTTAAAATATTTATATATTTACATGTTTATATGTTTGAAAACAAATGAGAAACGATAGGTACGCTTCATCTGGTTCTTTTGTTTATCACTGCAACCAGATCATACTATTCATTGCCAAAGGAACGCAATATTGTAAAAATGCTCTCTAGTGGAGAAAAAATGAAACACATCAAACTGTATATTAATTCATGTCTGATGTCGTATGATGTAAATATGACAATTATATTTTTCTGGATTGTTACCTGGGAAAAAAATTCATTTAAGAAAGTGCAAACAGTGGTTTCTTTTTTTGGTGGTATAATCAATTGCTACAAATGTTTTTATATTAACTCCCACATGCGACATGTGTTGGTAGCCGTATTTCTCATGGGCTCAGTCACTGCAAAATAATGGTCAGACCTGTTCAGAATATTAAAAACGAGGAGCTTTCTTTAATATGGTAATTATAACACCGATAAATATTTCGTGAAACACGACTCTGATTGGTTGTAAAACAGAAATCATTGAAACGGGATTAGCCATTGACTCCCATTTGGGGCATGAGTTAAATAGTAATTAAAATTATTATTATTAATTATATTCATTATTATTATTATTATTATTATTATTATTATTATTACCTTCTGCCGGCACTATGGCCCTAGGGTCGACTCAAACTCTAATGAAAATGAGTACCAGACGTTGTTCTGGAGGTAAAGACGGCCGTCACGCAGGGCTGACAACCCGGCTCGGTTTACTTCAAGTGCCGATTGTCCAGAAAAGTGGGAGCCTTAACCTCCCACTACCCCAAGGGCCTCCTGAGGCCTGTAGTGGGATACCTTTACCTTCATCTATTATTTATTAACCCTCTTTCACCTAAGGTATATCAGGGTCATAGTTTGTCAAAGTTGTGATACATTATATAATGTTATCTAAAACTAAAGTTTTTATGAAATTTAATTGTAACTAACTCACTCGCACTATCGAACCAGTAGGTTCATGGTAGTGCGGACACAAGCTCTCCACACATCCCTATCCTGAGCTATCGTTTTCTAATCTTCCCCTGTATAATCTAATTCCCTCAAATCATGGTTAATGTTATTCTGCGCCTCATTCTTTGTCTACCAACTGTGGATCTCCCTCTGGGTTTCGTACAAGAAGCTTCCATGCCACATTTTCAGTCCCTATTCGGGCCATATTTATTATTTTTTTTATTATTACTGGATTGTTTCTGTTATTTACCCAGGTATCCTCAACCAAAATATACAATTTTTTTCTTCCGCACTTCCCGGTCTTGCGTGTCTGCTTCTGTCATATCTATCTTCTTCATACTGCCTTAAATCCCCTTTATCCACGTTGGCTTTGATCTACCACGTTTCTCTTTTCCATGAGGTATCCATTTCAATACTTCTTTGTTTGTTTCTGTATCCCTTCTTCTCATTAGCCATATTTATAAAGTCATTAAAAAGTAACGACTCTAGGTGATTAAAAGAGCATTATTTTTAAAAATTTTCATAAGTAATGCAACGAGTGATTTCCAAATTATCGATAAATTCACGACTCACGAAGTGAGGAGTGAATTTATCTAGAGAATTTCGAAATTAAGAGTGGCATTTGTTAGGATTATTTAACGAATAAAATTAAGCTGTTTACTCACAAATCATTGTTTAACTATAGTTATTTTAAAATATTTATATATTTAATGTAAACGGCGATGTTTGAAAACAAATGAGAAAACGATAGGTACGCTTCTACTGCTTCTTTTGTTTATCACTGCAACCAGATCATACTAATTATTGCCAAAGGAACGCAATATTGCAAGAATGCTCTCTAGTGGAGAAAAAATGAAACACATCAATCTGTATATTAATTCATTTCTGATGTCATATGATATAAATATGACAATTATATTTTTCTGGATTATTACCTGGGAAAAAATACATTTAAGAAAGTGCAAACATTGGTTTCTTTTTTTGGTGGTATAATAAATTGCTACAAATGTTTTTATATTAACTCCTGCAAGCGCTATGTGTTGACATCTATGCACTATATATACAATCTGGTAGCCGTATTTCTCATAGGCTCAGTCACTGCAAAATAATGGTCAGACCTGTTCAGAATATTAAAAAGGAGGAGCTTTCTTTAATATGGTAAATATAACACTAATAAATATTTCGTGAAACACGACTCTGATTGGTTGTAAAACAGAAATCATTGAAACGTGATTGGTCATTGACTCCCGTTTGGGGCATGAGTTAAATAGTCTTTATAATCTAACAGAACCCATCTTACCACGGTAGAAAGGACAAGAACAAATCATTAATATAGGCCTATTATAAATCATCGCAGATCATGAGTTCCTTATATAAAAACACTCAATCAATGCATTAAATGTTTGAAGTTTGTCGGTAGAGTTCTGTCACACACTGTTTTAACTAAGGTAAACACATTTTGCATCATGCGTTTTTAACTGTTGCGACATAGCGAAGATTTACTACTCAGCCGTATCCAATGGGCTTATCGCAATCTGTTTGCCAGTACCGGTACCATGAAAATTAAAGCTCATTTAATTCATCCAACTATGTAAGATTCGCGTATTGTTCACTGGCGGGTGGGGATCGTTACTTTAGTTGTCGTCTTATAGTCCCAACCTTTTTCGACTCGCGAACCTCTTCCACAACGAACTGAGTTGGATGAACCAGTGACTTTTAAATATACATACAGTAGACATGCATAACATTTAATTCCAAGCAAAAGGTTTAATAACCTTAAATTAACTTAACCCTTAACGGTTAAAACCTAAAGTTACTCTAGTTACCGCTTAAAAGTTACACAACGTGTAGGCCTAGTTGTAGCGAAATCAAATGCATTCCTAACGTTGTTACATAACTGTAAATCAGGCATTCGCGGTAAATATTAATTTATTGTGGAAATAATGTGATAAATTCCCAATGTTACACATATGTAACAAGGGACATTATAGGATTAATTTAATTTTAAAATAATAATAATTACTATTTTATTATTCTTATTAGTTTTATTATTATTAATTATTATTATTATTATTATTATTATTATTATTATTATTATTATTATTATTATTATTATTATTATTATTATTATTATTATTATTATTATTATTACAATGCTGCAGAAATGAAGGAAGAACTAACAGACCTAACCTCGAAACCCGCCATTACGACAAAATTTTTTGGCGAACGCCCTCAGGGTTCGCGAACCACGGGTTGGTAAAAAATGGTGTAAGCCTGAGAGCTACCTAACGCCATATCACGACAGGTCTACAAGGCCCTTGGCCTACCAGCCGGCTGTCAATCACAGAGGTAGACGATCATCCAGCCAGTGTAGGGGTGACATGTGGTCAGAACTTCGGGTCCTCCATTCGTTATAGCTGGTTTTCTCAACCTGGAGCCCGCTACTTATTGCAGCTACCCAAATGCCTAACGATGCTGGGTGGGCACCGGTCCCAGCTACCGCTCACTCTATATTCCAACTTCTAGTATAAACGTGAATGAAAATGCTGTCTCTGAAGCTTTTATCAGTGTTGAAGTAGTCCCCGTCGTGGCCTACACGCGATAATTTTGCAGTCAGTTATACAGGTATATCACTTCTAGCATGGGAACCATTGCATTCCGAAACTTATCATACCTTAAAATTTCTCCCAGAGAAGCGTTGTGATGTATTATCGCCTCACTATGATGCTTAACAAGTGGCTCGCTTTGTTTTCCCGCAGCTGTTACATGTTATTAAAATACAAAGATCCCGACTGCCGCGACTACCACGATGTTGACACATTGTTATTCTTCCCTCAATTTCAATTAAAATTCGGAACGATGTGGAGCATTCGATCCAGTTATAAAATTGTATACCGTAATTAATAGTATAATTATCAGTGATTTATTGTGATATGTAGCTAGAATAATAATACAATATCTACATGTTATAGTAGTTTAATATGTAAGTGATATGAACATGTGGCGGCCATGGGAAAATATTTCACATCGAACAGTTAATAATAATAATAATAATAATAATAATAATAATAATGTGAACTACATGGTCTTTATAGGAAGCCAGATATAGGCTATATAATGAGAACAGTTAAGTCTCGTAGACTGCGATGGGCACGACATGTGGCACGAATGGGGAATGAAAAATATGCAAGGAAGCTTCTTGTAGGAAAATCAGAGGGAAAACGCCCAGTCGGTAGACCAATAATGAGGTGGGAGAATAACATTAAATAAGATTTGAGGGAAGTAGATTATACAGGGATGATTGGAAAACATTATCTCGGGATAGGGATGCATGGAGATCTTATGTCCGCGCGGCCATGAACCGGGTTCGATAGTACCAGTGAGTAAGTTAGTTAAACCTACAAGCTATATAATGTTGGAATTAAATTATTTAATAAATAAATACATGCAATATATAATTTTAATTTTAAAAGTTAAACAATACCAAATAATAACATAAAAATTAAATAATAACATAAATAATCAATGTCTTCTGCCCTTGTGTAATAAACGCCCATAGCGTTATAAGAAACATGACAACACCGCATGTCAAGCATTGTCTCTCGGCACCCGCTTTTATATAAACTGTTAACCATCAGAGTGAGGCGATGATACCAAGGCTGTGTCTAAAAAATGTTCTGTCGTTTTCAAGTGCAAGGCATAGAAATCGAAGCCATAATCCAGCAATGGGAGATGTACGTCCCTGTATGAGTTAAGCACAGAATGGAGTGAGGCGGAAAGTAGCGCGGCAGGCAGATAATGAAGGTTTTCCAGTCTGCCAACTCAGGAGTTGTATTATTTTCCTATAGTTTAAATGAGAGATTTGGCGCTTGATTTCAGTGTCTTGCAGTTAAAAACGGCAGATAATTTTTTGGACACGGCCTTTGTACATCACAACGCTTCTCTGGAAGAAATTTTAAGATGCAATGGTTGACTGATCCCTTGTAAACACAAATTCACATTTGAAATGCCTCTTCAGTAATAACAGATGAATTAATGGGTATTTTTTAAGTCAGTTTGTAGTTAAAATTAACAAGTTTCTCCAAGTAAAATAATTACATTAACATTATCTCAGGATAGGGATGTGTCCGCGCACCTACGAGTTTGATAGCTCCAGTAAGTTATTTAGTTAAATATATTCGATTTGTGAGGGGGCACGCCGTAGCGTAGTGGTTAAGGCACTGAGCTACAAGCCGGAGGGTCGAGGGTTCAAGTCCCGTTGGGGTCAGGATTTTTAAACTGACCCAAACCCTTTGGTGGCACTATGGCCCTGGGGTCGACTCAGCCTCTAACTGAAATGAGTACCAGACGCTTGTTCTGGGGTAAAGGCGGCCGTCACGCAGGGCTGACAACCCGGCTGACATAAAGTGCCGATTGTCTAGAAAAAAGTGGGAGCCTTAACCTCCTACTACCCCAAGGGCCTCCTGAGGCCTGTTGTGGGATCACTTTTATTCGATTTGTGAAGTTGGGCTCATATAATGCAGTTGTTTATCTCCATTCCTTAAATATAACTTTCTTGTCCATGTTTTGTGCATTTTATAATTTCATAAAATCAATTAAATGAGTAGGTTTGAAGCATTGGTTAATCATAGTGCCTAAATTATGTAGTTTTACTAAAATAGGATCTATTTGTATTATTTTTAGACTATTTTAGGCGCTTGAAACTGTAATTTTTAGTAATTACCGATTTTCAGCAGTATTTACCAATTTTTAGCGCAATTTTCGACAAATGTTCTGCATTTTTTGGAGGTTTCCAATAATTTGAAATTATTCAACTCTCTGAAAATCCAGTGTCTGGTAATGAATAACATAACGAGTTTTTATTAAAATTATATTTTTCAGGCTGGTAACGAGAATATCAGTGCGGGGCCTGGTGCAGGAGGAGTTCAATCAAAGGGTACTGGCGGTGCCGATTGGTCGGAAGAAATGGAACAGGCAAGGGCCGAACGTCCATTCATTTACCAACAATCTCCTGACGGAGGCGCTTTCTTGGCTGCGCAGCCCATCCCACGTTGTGGAGCCTTCTGCTACCTTGCAGTCATTAGCAAAACTTCTGAAAAATAGGGTAGACTTAAATTCTTCAAAACATCTATTGAGCTTAACGCTACAACGAAAAATACTCTCATCTCTGTCATAACTCAGTGTTTTTTTAATAATATTTATTACGTATTTTCAAAATGTAAAAGTTATCTTACGAAGTTTCAGCAGTCATGAATAAATATATATTTAAAAATAATAATAATAAACAAATCCATTAAAACAAATTAGCGAAGAGGTAAAAAAGCCTGTCACGCAGGAACTGCGTAAACTAAGAGAATTCCCCCGCAAATCAAAGTTATGGTCCGATTTATCTGGTTTTTGGAATACATCTTTATTTTAATACTGATAAGATTCATATCAAATTCCGTTGAGGTGAATAGTCATAAGATAAAAGTTAAAAATTAAAATGTACCTGTTGGCAGGTGCCGTAGTCAACTGTGCTAAAATATTATACTCCAAGATCCAGCTGCAAGATTACTACGTTCATCGAGTATACGAACAAAATCATTTACTTTTTCATAAAATTGTGAATGACTGAATACATTTTTGCCGAGTTGCTTATTAAAATTCGGCCGCAGTATGTTAAATAAGACATTATTTATTTATTTATTTATTCGAAATAATTTTATTCACTTGTTATTAACATAAATTATAATCCAGTTCGCAGAAAGCGATGTATAGAGCTTGAAAAGTTTTGGTTTTCCATTGCACACTTGGCCGTAAAACTCCTCGCGGCTACAGCAGGCTGTGACACCAATCAGTAATAAAATGGCGGTAAATACGTATTTACCGTTTTATATTGTTTCAAATAAGGTTCAGTTCATTTAAAATGCTGTGATTTGTTTCGTATAATGTATATTAACACTACGTTTTGGATATATTTTTGTGTATACATTGTACGTAGTATACATAAAGAGCACATAATTCGGAATGAAAATGGGGATATGATTGCAGATTCCAAGAGTATATTAAATAGATGGAAAAGTTATTTTAATCAGCTACTAAATGTACATACAGAACAGGACATTGAGGAGGATAAGTTACAGACAGCAGAAATGCTAGTTGCAGAGCCAAGTGCATTAGAGGTTGAAATGGCAATTGAAAAATTGAAGATGTATAAAGCATCAGGTTCAGATGAGTTCCCAGCAGAACTGATAAAATCAGGGGGAGAAAAATTGATGGACAAGATAAGCTGGTTGCTTAGTATGATTTAGGAAAAAGAAGCTCTTCCAGATGAATGGAAGGAATCAATTATCGTACCAATTTATAAGAAAGGAGATAAAACTGATTGCAACAACTATAGGGGCATTTCATTATTTTCAACTTCGTACAAAATTCTAATAAATATATTAGTAAGCAGACTTACTCCCTATATTGATGACATTCTAGGAGATCATCAATGTGCATTTAGAAGAAACAGGTCTACAACAGATCAGATTTTTAGTATAAGACAGATTTTAGAAAAGAAATGGGAATATAATGGTACTGTACATCAACTATATGTAGACTTCAAAAAAGCATATGATTCAATTAAGAGGGAGAAGTTATATAGTATCCTGCTGGAGTTCGGAATTCCCAAAAAGTTAGTTAGACTTATACGAATGAGTCTAAATGGCTCAACGAGTAGGGTGCGTGTAGGCAAACAGTTTTCAGACACTTTTGAAATCCAGAATGGGTTGAAGCAAGGAGATGCACTATCTCCTCTACTATTTAATTTTGTACTAGAGCATGCCATTAAATCTTTAGAGAATAAGGAAGGCTTACAACTGAATGGTAATAATAAGCTGTTAGTTTATGCTGATGATGTGGTACTACTGGCCAATAGCGAGGAGATACTAAAGGCCAACACGCACACACTATTGAGTAACACTAAGAAATTAGGACTGGAAGTAAATATCAGTAAAACTAAATATATGGTCACACGTAGAAATACATTATATAATGGAAATGGACAGCTAATGACAAATGAGGGAAATTTTGAGGAATTGGCTGAATTCAAATACCTAGGAACAATAATCACAAATAGGAATGAGATGCACAAAGAAATTAAACATATGCTCAATTCTGGAAATGCATGCTATTATGCATTGCAGAGACTTTTGATGTCCCAACTCCTTTCAAAAAACCTTAAGCTGAAAATATATAAAACTATTATTCTACCAGTTATATTATATGGGTGCGAAACATGGACTCTTACTTTAAGGGAGGAAAGGAGATTACGAGTATTTGAGAATAAAGTTCTTAGGGAAATTTTTGGACCAAAGAGAGATGAACAGACAGGTGAATGGAGAAGACTACATATCAATGAACTACATGGTCTTTATAGGAAGCCAGATATAATAAGAACAGTTAAGTCTCGTAGACTGCGATGGGCAGGACATGTTGCGCGTATGGGGAATGAAAGACGTGCATGGAAACTTCTTGTAGGAAAGCCAGAAGGAAAACGCCCAGTTGGTAGACCAAGAATGAGGTGGGAGAACAACATTAACTATGATTTGAGGGAAGTAGATTATACAGGAAATGATTGGAAAGCATTAGCTCAGGATAGGGATGTATGGAGAGCTTATGTCCGCGCGGCCATGAACCTACAGGTTCGATAGTGCCAGTGAGTAAGTAAGTATACATAAAGGGCAGTGGTTTTACTTCCTGCTGCGAGGGAACAATATAAAACAATAAATACTTACTAATTGACATTTTATCACTAAATTGGTCTCACGTCCTGCTGTAGCCGCGACGAGGTTTACGGCCAAGTGTGCAATGGAAAATCAAAACTTTTCAAGCTCTATACATCGGTTTCTGCGAACTGGATTATAATTTATGTTAATAAGAAGTGAATCAAATTATTTCGAATAAAAAATAAATAATATTTTAATTAAACATACTGGCGGCCAAATTTTAATAAGCAACTCGGCAAAAATGTATTCAGTAATTCACAACGTTATGAAAAAATTGATTTTGTTCGTACACTCGATGAACGTAGTAATTTTGCAGCCGGATCTCGGACTATTATATTTAAAATTTATCTGGAAGTTAACTTCTGAAAGACCTGCAGATAAATTTTAAATATAATATTTTAACACAGTTGAGGATGACGGCACCTGCCGAAAGGTACATATTTTAAGTTTTAATCTCATGACATTTTTATTTGTTGTATTGGAGAAACTGAATTTCTTGTATTTACTATAGTGTAAAAGTTGTAAGTTGGCAGGAATTCTGCTATCCTTGTATAGAGAATTGTTCTTCCACCCTTCGCTAGACATCTGAGTGACATGTGTACTATAATGGGCTACCCTTGTAAAATTACTTAGGAATGCTAGAGAAACTCCACCCCCACTTTCGCCCAGTCACTTTTGTTCACGTAATTTTTGTCAGTGGCGACTGTTTCAGAGCTCGTTTGTAGTGTGTGAGATATTATATTAGTGCAAAATTAGTCTTTAGAAGAAGGAAATGCCACCACTGATCTATGTTCACTGCAGGGAGTGTCTGCCCTACCGCTGTCACCGTGAAGAGATATGTGTATGAGTGAGAAAGAAGATGGTGAGTACTCTCTTTCTCTTTCTAAAATATTCTAGACACTTTAGCCCTCACGGACTATACTAGCGTACCCGGCAGACGTTGTCCTGCCCGAACGTTCAATTGTCATGGGCGGACGATAAAAATATGTTACTTTTTTACAATAAAATTCAGCGATTAGGACATAATCAGATATTATTAAATAAGTTTGCAAGAAAACCTCTTACAGCCTTCTGTTGTGGCTCAAAAAGTGTGAATGATGACGTCCACACTCATGAACATTAGAATTGTACCCTCCTTTGCAGATAAGCTAAGAACCGTCATATTACAATTATATTAGAGTGGAAAAAAAAAGAAGATAAATTGATGAGAGTGAGTCAAAACAGTTTTTTTTTACCCACTGTGCACCGGCCCCATGCTGGCCGACATTCCATGAGAAAAATTTCTTCCCCCGTAGAGGCTCGAACCAACGTTAAGTCCCGTAGTTCTGCGCCAAGATTTCTTGCCTTAACCACTCGGCTACGGCGCGAGACTCTTGGTATCAATGAAAGACAAAAATGGTTATTGTGAGTTAGGCCTATCCGTAAGAGATAAGGGACTCTTGGTATCAATGAAAGACAAAAATGTTTTTTGTGAGTTATCCGTAAGAGATACACATATGCTGTCGCGGAATTTTTGTAGAGCTTTTTGAGATATTCAGTTCTGTGTACATTAATTTTGTGTATTTCTTATGGTTTAGGCAGAGTAAGCCATTTAAGCGTTCAAAGAGCTACCTTTTTCATGTTTTCCACTACAAAGGGCGATTTTTAAGGGTGTAGGAGTTGAGTATCACAACTCTCTTATAGCCCATGTTCATCCCGGGAATCTCCAGAACATTTTGCAAAACACCCCATCACAATTGGATCAACGGTATGGCCGCGCATAAAGTACGAACAAACATACAAACAAACAAACATTAATTTTTATATATAAGAAGATATAGCAATCAGTTACGCTTTAGTTCGTAGTTGGTAAGGCAACAAAGCTTATACTATGCATTCTAACAAAACACAAAACATAAAGTACAGGTTTAACAAAATGTAACAGTATATTACGATATGAGATTGGGAAGTGGTTTTTACAGAAGCGAGGAACATGTTTAAAACCAAGCGATTGCGAACTTTTTAATTTCCGAGAATCTGTAAAACACTTCACAAACGTGCGTTGTACATAATTTTTTGCGCGACGGTGTTTTCAAAATAAAAAATAATAGTAAAATAATAACATCTTTGTTGGAAATATTTGAGTTCATTATAAACAACTGACTAACGTTATCAGTATGGACAATGTTCATTAGTTGAGGCTACAGCAGGCCGTGAAACCAATCAGTGATAAAATAGCAACAAGTACGTATTTATTGTTTTATGTTGTTTCATATAAAGTTCAGTCAATTTTAAAATGCAGTGATTTGTTTTGACCAGTCTCGTGGGCTAGTGATCAGCGTTTCCTACTACAGTTCATGAAGTCCCAGGTTCGATTCCCGGTCAAAACATAGGAATTTTTCATTAAAGCAAATTATTCCTGTGGTTGCTCAAGGTCTGGAATTTAGGTTAAGTTTGGGTTAAGAACTCTCCTGGCGCTTCATTATCATTTATCACCCATCATATCATCGGGGTAACATAACTCCGCCTTTCAGGTTCCTCAACCTAAGAGATGGATTACAATTCCGCCAATACCAGGGGAGAAAACTAGAAATGTCATAAAAGACAAACTGGTGGTTTTAGAAAAAAAGTTATTTGTTTCGTATAATGTATATTAACACTACCTTTTGGATATATTTTGTATATAGGCATATTTGGAAATAAACTTTTTAGGAAAAAATTTCGACCAAAGAGAGATGAACATACAGGTGAAAAGAGTTCATTACAGTTAGCTACATCATCTTTATTTTTTATTTTTATTTATTTTTTCCATATGTCTCAGGTTTGTCTTTCGACATTCCTGGTTTCTCTCCTGGCAGGGCGTACTTGTAACCCACTACTGAGGTAGGGGCGCCTGGAAGACGGGGTTACGTTGCCCCGATGATATGATGGGTGATGATGATGATAGTGGTACGCCAGGAGAGTCCCTAATCGTAAACTTAATCTAAGATGAATATGAATGATGATGATTGCGATGGCCATATGATTTCTGGGACCGTTTGGGCCTTAAAGTTTTCCTGACATTTGTCTTACAGGTGAGGAAAAACCCCGATAAAAACCTCACCCAGAAAAACTGCCTCGACCTGGAATCGAACCCGGGCCCGCTGCGTGACAAGGCAGCACGCTACCTCGAGACCACAGTGGTGGACCCGTATAATGTATATTAACACTACCTTTTGGATATATTTTGTATATAGGCATATTTGAAAATAAAATTCTTAGGAAAAAATTTCGACCAAAGAGAGATGAACAGACAGGTGAAAAGAGTTCATTACATTTTTAGCTATATCATCTTTAAGAAAAGCCAGATTAAGAATAGTTATTTTCGAAGACTAAGTTAGGAAATTAGTAATAAAAACGGTATCCTTTGCAGATGACCAGATTTCAACAGCAAAAACATAAGACGAACTACAAAGAATGCTATATAAACTAAATGAAATCTCAAAAATAAATACAACATGGAAATATCATCACAAAAATAAAAAACAATGACTTTCAAGGGCGCTCATCCATTTCGGACAAAGATAATATTAGAAAATAAACCAATATAACAAGTGGTAAGATAACTTCCTAGGTTGCGAAATATCATACACAGCGGAAACAGATATAAATAACAAACTAAATAAGTTTAATTATATAACAGGAACACTAAAAAGAACTTTGAAAAATAAATCCAGGAAAGACTCTATAATGAAATTATACGAGACAATGGCAGTTCCTATTATAACTTACGGATCCGAAACATGGACAGTTACAACACAACAATCTGCCAGAATCCAAGCTGCTGAAATGAAATTCTTCAGACTAATAGCAGGATATCAAAGAACAGACAAAAAAACATAACACAGAAATATGACAACAAGTAAAAATAGAGGAATTAAATATAACAATAGTGAAATACAGAACAAACTGGAAAGAATATTTAGCAAAGATGAATGAGAATAGAATACCAAAAGCAGCATACAGCTATTCACCACGAGGAAGAAGAAGTTTGGGAAGACCAGAAAAAGATGGAAAGAGCAGCAATTTGGAGCCGAAACAGGCTAATAAATAAGCCTAAACCGTGACGAAGAAGAAGACTGCGATGGGCAGGACATGTGGCAGGAATGGTGAATGAAAGAGGTGCATGGAGCTTCTTGCAGGTGAACCAGAGGGATAACGCCCAGTAGGTAGACCAAGAAAGAGGCGGGAGAATAATATTAACGGTGTTTTGAGGGAAGTAGATTATACAGGGCATTAGCTCAGGATAGGAATGTGTGGAGAGCTTATGTCCGCGTGGCCATGAACCTACAGGTTTTATAGTGCCAGTGAGTTAGTTAGTTATCGTAAGAAACTAAATTCAATTAAGAAAACTGAGCAATTACTGACATCTGCTAGCTATGGTAGCACGCATTGAAATCTGTATTAATTTCGTATTTTACAATTTACAGAGAAATGTGAACTTATGCAAGCAATGTAAATGGAGCTATTAAGAGTGGAATGGTTTTTGTTGTTTTAAGAATGAAATTAAGTTACATCCCTCTGGAAACAGTACACAATCTCAATGTTTAGTTAACTGGGAGTTGACAAGTCAAAATGAAACATGCGTTATCTCTCATAGAGTTGGCATAGAAACAACAACTGCCTTTCATACACAGACACGCCATTTCTACAAATAATCTTATTCGCAAAAATATACTTTATATTGAACGTACGTTTTTAACTGATCCAAGTTTAGAAGTAGCTTTTCAGCTCAGCAGAGAAAAATTAGAAGATTATTAAGGATGACATCATGAGATGAAAAATTATAGAGACTATTTGACTCATGCCCCAAATGGGAGTCAATGACCAATCACGTTTCAATGATTTCTGTTTTACAACCAATCAGAGTCGTGTTTCACGAAATATTTATCAGTGTTATATTTACCATATTAAACAAAGCTCCTCCTTTTTAATATTCTGAACAGGTTTGACCATTATTTTGCAGTGACTGAGCTTATAAGAAATACGGCTACCAGATTGTGTATATAGTGCATAGATGTCAACACATAGCGTTTGCAGGAGTTAATATAAAAACATTTGTAGCAATTTATTATACCACCAAAAAAAGAAACCACAGTTTTCACTTTCTTAAATGTATTTTTTCCCAGGTAATAATCCAGAAAAATATAATTGTCATATTTACATCATACAACATCAGAAACTTCAAAGGCTAAGGGAGCATCCCCTACAGAAAAGCATGCCTGTCCAAGAGGCATTGAGGTGGCAACCTCACCACTGGACTTACCCAACTATAGGCTGGTAACCTATAATGGGGAAAACTTTAAATACTCGAAAGACTACAGGATCAGTTTTTGTAGTCGCAGAACGGGCATCATCACCCAATACTGCATTCGGAAGAAGAAGAAGAAGAAGATCAGAAATTAATTAATAAACAGATTGATGTGTTTCATTTTCTCTCCACTAGAGAGCATTCTTACAATATTGCGTTCCTTTGGCAATAAATAGTATGATCTGGTTGCAGTGATAAACAAAAGAAGCAGATGAAGTGTACGTATCGTTTTAAATTTGTTTTCAAACATCGCCGTTTACATTAAATATATAAATATTTTAAAATAACTATAGTTAAATAATGATTTGTGTGTAAACAGCTTAATTTTATTCGTTAAATAGTACTAACAAATGGCATTACTTATGAAAATACTCATGCTCAGATTAATTAGTAAAATTACCGTATCATATAACATCTCAACATTCTTCTTTCACTCTCAGTTTACTGTTCTTAAAATTCGTTACCGGTAGAAATCAGGAGCTGTTGGCCAATGACCACTTTCAAGCAAAAATTAACTACATTTCTGAAAGATTTCTACAGTGTTAATTTTTATATTTTGCGGCGGCTCCGTGGCGCAAGCGGTTAGAGGCTCGCTTCTCACCGTTCGGTTCCCGAGATCGAGTCTCTTTTTTTACCTCTTTTCGTTTACACTGTTTTCCTTCTTGTTTTTACCTTCTTGTTAACTCTCTGTTATTCTCATGTATAGACACAAGGACAAGACACACATTCAGACCCAAGGTGAAGATTAAAAATCCCTACCCCGTCGGGAATCGAACCCTGGTCACCGGAGTGGAAGGTAGGGACTCTACCGACTACGCCACGGCGACGGACAATATCTCGGTCACTCCATATGGATTTCGTGGTGGACGAAATGGAGATTGGGCAGGTTTTCTCCCGTTTCCCCCTGCTATAATTTCATTCCATCATTTCTCCATATTCATCTCATCCATTTCCTTTCATTTCATTCATCTGCCCCTGTGAAGGTGCGTCAGGCGTGGTCGGCCGGTACCCTTATCATTCACAGACCTCTGAGAAACATTCGGCACCACACTATTCGAAATATGATGGCTGAAGCCTTGCGAGATTATGGATACACAGTTTATGAGGAAGTTCATGGTGTGGCCACTAATGGAAGTAACAGACGAATAGATATTATTGCATTTAGACCATGTTCTAAAATTGGTATGATATTAGATCCCACAGTCCGTTTTGAGACTCAGAGTGGCTAACTTGAGAAAGTTGACTGTAAAAAGAAAGCCATATATGAGCCAACAATTGACTATTACAAAGATAAATACCAATTAGTATAACTGTACAGGATTGATGATCGAGGCAAGAGATACTACACTAAGATTCTTAGCTAAATTTTGGAAATCCTTAGATTTGGACAAGGTGTATGTTTCTAAAATTACCATTGCTGCCATTAGAGGATCAATTTCAAATTTAAGAAACCATCTTTACAAAATTTTGACTTTATAGTATGTATACTTGAATTACAATTTGAATTTTTTTAATGTATTTACAAACTGTGTTTCATCAATTTCGAAAATTAATTCTGTATCACTTTGTCCTTGAGGCAATCCTCTAACGAGGAAAGTTGTATATAATAAAATAATTAAAAAGAAGGGGGGGCTTCGTCCATCGACCCAAACCTGAGTTCGAAACGAGTTGAGTATATTTATTTTATTAATTTTTATTGTAATATCATTAGTCCTTATATGTAAAATGTTTGTTTGTTTGTTTGTTTGTTTGTCTGTCTGTCCTTATGGACTCAAAAACAACGTGACCGATTTCAATGCTTTCTTCCATCATTTAGAGAATTTTTCTGGGACAATTAACTTATACATAATATTATCCTATGTACTATAGGGCCGGAGCTAAAAATAAAAGGGCATCGGTGCACTAAAAATAGCTTTTTTGGGACGTTTAAATGGCTTACTCTGCCTAAATCATAAGAAATACATCAAATTAATGTACAGAATTGAATATCTCAAAACAATCTACAAAAAAGTCTTGGACAGCATATGTCTATCTTTTACAGATAACTCACAGTAACAACGTTTGTCTTTCATCTCATTTAATGCCAAGAAGATCGGGATTAGTAGATTCCCGGACAATAATTAGCACGGGGTATTTAAAAATATAATTGTATAATTATTTTTATTTTTACTTATTCAACTAAATACTTACTCTTACTCACTGGCACTATCGAACCCGTAGGTTCATTGGACGCGCGGACATAAGTTCTCCATACATCCCTATCCTGAACTAATGCCTTCCAATCATTCCCTGTATAATCTACTTCCCTCAAATCATAGTTAATGTTATTCTCCCATCTAAAACTTGGTCTACCAACTGGGCGTTTTCCCTCTGGCTTTCCTACAAAAAGCTTCCATGCGAGTATTTCATTCCCCATACGTGCAACATGTCCTGCCCATCGCAGTCTACGAGACATAACTGTTCTTATTATATCTGGCTTCCTAAAAAAAACCATGTAGTTCATTATTAAGTAGTCTTCTCCATTCAACTAAATATAAAAAGTAAAAGTAAAGTAATCCCACTACAGGCCTCGAGAGGCCCTTGGGGTAGTAGGAGGTTAAGGCTCCCACTTTTTCCGGACAATCGGCACTTGATGTCAGCCGTGTTGTCAGCCCTGCGTTCCGGCCGCCTTTACTCCCAGAACAAGTGTCTGGTACTCATTTCCGTTAGAGGCTGAGTCGACCCCAAGGCCATGGTGTCACCAGAAGGTTTGGGTCAGTTTAAAAATCCTGACCCCACCGGGAATTGAACCCTCGACCTTCCGGCTTGTAGCGCAGTGCCTTAACCACTACACTACGGCGTGCCCCGAACTAAATATAAAAACACATTTAATTTATTTAGGCGTAACAACGCACTCCAGGTATTATCTAGTTTGTAATAAATGCTGACATCTTGTTGATTAACCCTTAGCTATTCGCGTGGGGGTTAAAATGACCCACGGATGTGTATTTTAACTTATATAATGTATTACTACTTCCTTTTAATCTGACCGGATTATCTCTATTAGGTTTTTTAGCATTGCAATTTTTTTCTGATGGGAGGGAGCTGGCCTACCGCATCAACCCCCAACCTGGAAGACCAGGGATTTTTTTTTCAGGTGTCCATCCTTAGATCAGTTGCTTTCACTACAGCTAAGAGCCTGATCTGCCCTTTAGGAAGAATTTGACAGAATATATAATATGAAATGATCCCCTCGGCCTCGAATACTCTAATACCATTAGGGTCGGAAAACAACAAGTGTTCAGTCCAGAGAGACTGGATAGGAAAGATAAAAAAGAGATATGGTATGGAAGTGGAAGTAACACCATATCGGTCAATATCTCACCATGCTGACCAGTAGCCCATCCACATAAGTTATACGTATAAGTTATATGGTTACTAACCGCTGCATCACGTGAAGGTGGGATTGGACACCAGCAAGATGTGCAGGTCGGTTCCTCTAAGTCTTAGAATTTAAAGCAATTATATTAAGATGGTACGGACATGTCCAGCGAATGGAAAAGGATCGGCTACCAAAATCTGTTTTGGAATGGATACCTGAGGGAAGACGAAGTAGAGGAAGACCTAAAACCTCCTGGAGTCAGGGAATATGTTTATACATGAAGGAGAAACATCTACAACCAGGAGATTGAATGGACCGACAAAATTGCCTATTAGGAATCGGACGATGTCAAAGACATTAATCAAACGATGATCTATCTATATTTATTACTGCGTTGGCAACATTGTTATGGATTTCAGTACCTTCCTGAGATAAGCATAGCTTCATTTTGTTGTCAAAATAGTCAGTTTAACGGTCACTTCTAGTGAGTTAGAACGGCTTGTTTTGTGCCTGGGCTAAGCTGACCCCCACGCGACTAATATCGTAAAATGCTCCGTGTATCTAGAATGCCTAGATGCATTTAAAAATGCTGACTAGGAACTTATTAATCATAATTGGGTATGTACAGCCCGAAAATCTTCATCAAGATCATTATTATTATTATTATTATTATTAATACTATTATTATTAATATTATTATTTTATTATTCGCACTAATTGAGGGTTAAATTTTATGAAGCGACATAAGCAATGTTGGAGCATAATGAAGAACAAACATAAGTTTGGTAAAGCAGTACAAATGATATTGTAATGTGTTAATATTATACTTCTCTTCACACATATTTGCTAACTACGGCTTGTGTTTGAAAGATGGAAACTTGAAAATCCGACTCATAAAAACTGCGATAATTATCATCAAGTGTAAATTCTTTTTAAATGACGTGAGTTTGTGGGACGGATTATTAGCTTAATTATTTACTCACATTTTGACCTTGCTTTTTGGGGGGGGGGAAGGGGAAGGATAGTGTGGCTCAGATTTCTGTGAGATCAGAATACATCGTAATATTAGTAACTGGGTCAAGTTGATTCTTTCAGCAAATTGTTAATCTTAAGAGCAGCGTGTATTTTAACCAAGTATAAAATGAAGCATTATGAAATGTTTATCATAACTAATGACACGAGTGATTTCCAAATTATCGATAAATTCACAATTCACGAAGTGAGGAGTGAATTTATCTAGAGAATTTGGAAATCAAGAGTGGCATTTGTTAGGACTATTTAACGAATAAAATTAAGCTGTTTACTCACAAATTATTATTTAACTAAAGTTATTTTAAAATATTTATATACTTAATTTAAAGGGCGATGTTTGAAAACAAATGAGAAACGATTGGTACGCTTAATTTGCTTCTTTTGTTCATCATTGCAAACCAGATCATATTATTTATTGCCAAAGGATCGCAATATTGTAAGAATGCACCCTAGTGGAGAAATTTATAACCAACGTTATAGGTATTAATTAATTGCTGATGTCCTATGATGTAAATATGTCAATTATATTTTTCTGCGTCATTTCCTGGAAAATAATTCGTTTAAGAAAATGCAAAGAGTGGTTTCTTTTCTTTTTGTGGTATAATCAATTGTTACAAATGTTTTTATATCAGGTCCCGTATGCGCTTTCTATTGACATTCATGCACTATATATATACAATCTGGTAGCCGTACTTCTTGGAGTGTCAGTCACTGCAAAATAATGCTATGAGCCATTCATAATGTTAAAAAGGAGGTGCTTTCTTTATTATGATAAACTTTAATTGGTAAATTCTAGGTGAAACACGACTGTGATTGGTTGTAAATAAAAAATCATTGAAATGTGATTGGTCATTGACTCCCATTTAGGGCATGAGTTAAATAGTCATAAGTAATGCCACGAGTGATTTCTAAATTATCTAGAGAATTTGGAAATCAAGAGCTGCATTTGTTAGAACTATTTAATGAATAAAATTAACCTGTTTACTCACAAATCATTATTAAATGTGTGTGTGTGTGTATATATATATATATATATATATATATTTTATTTATTTATTTTTTTTAAATTTTTTTTTCATTTTACTTATTCAACTAATTGCAAAAACACATCATTTATTTAGATGTGCCAGCGCACGTAGGGTAATAGCTACTATATATATATATATTTTACTTATTTATTTATGAAGGGGTATATGGCATAGTGGTTTAATTCATTTTTCTTCATTTTGATAAAATAAATAATAGTTTTAAAAAACTAAAAGAACACGCTTTATTAGAAAACTAAAAAATGAAAAATAATTTTAATTTCCAATACGCTTGGGATAAATTTAAAGTGGTCTACAAAAAAATCATCTCCACACATATAGAATAAAACTAGAGTTATCAACAAAAAGAAAATAATTTTACCATCAAAAGCGTGGGGCGCTCTATATCAATTAATATATTTGATAATAAACAGATATTGGTAAAAGTAAGCTCTCTAAGAAGAAAATGTAAACATCATAAAAAGCATCCCACGCTTTTGATGATAAAATTATTTTATTTTGTTGATAACTCTAGTTTCATTCTATATGTGTTGGAGATGATTTTTTTTGTTGACCACTTTAATTTTATCCCAAGCGTATTGGAAATTAAAATTATTTTTCATTTTTTTAGTTTTTTAATAAAGCGTGTTCTTTTAGTTTTTTAAAACTATTATTTATTTTTTATTTTTTAGTTTTAATATTTCACAGAATAAGATAAAAATGTAAATATCTTTAAATTCGATACTATTGTAGTATGAGCTAAAAGTAATACTATTCTATAAAAAAACCCTCCCAGCCGGATTTGAACCAGCGACGTATGGATTACTGAAATTATATACCACTAAGAGTTCACTGCTCTACCAACTGAGCTCTTACAACGATTGACTAAAAAGTCGACAAGTACGCAACCTATTATACCAGTTTTCATTTGTTTGATTTTCGGATGATTCTGGCAAGGATTTTATAAAAAAAAATATGAAATTATTGTATTGTCACGGGTCCTCTACACGTATACAAAGTTTCAAGTCGATCCAATGTTTCTAAGTGGGTGAAAATCGCGTTGAAAGATTCCGTTACATTGATACAAAAACACTTTTTTTTTTATTTTCTGATGATTATGGCCAGGATTTTAGAAAATAAATATGAAATTATTGTATTGTCGTGGGTCCTCTACTCGTATACAAAGTTTCAAGTCGATCCAATGTTTCTAAGTGGGTGAAAATCGCGTTCAAAGATTCCGTTACATTGATACAAAAACACTTTTTTTGATTTTCTTATGATTATAGCCAGGATTTTAGGAAATAAATATGAAATTATTGTATTGTCATGGGCCCTCTACAAGAATACAAAGTTTCAAGTCGATCCAATGATTTTAAGTGGGTGAAAATCGCGTTGAAATATTCCGTTACATAGATAGATAGATAGATAGATAGATAGATAGATAGATAGATAGATAGATAGATAGATAGATAGATAGATAGATAGATAGATAGATAGATAGATAGATAGATAGACAGACAGACAGACAGACAGACAGACAGACAGACAGACAGACAGACAGACAGACAGACAGATAGATAGATAGATAGATAGATAGATAGATAGATAGATAGATAGATAGATAGATAGATAGATAGATAGATAGATAGATAGATAGATAGATAGATAGATACAGGTCAAGCTAATATAAAGCGTGTAATAAAAAGAGGACGAGATTAGAAATAATACACTAATAAAATAATAGTAAAACGTGTTATACTGGGTTAAATATAACATTTAAAACGGAAGTGATGCGGCCATGTAAAAAAAAAAGTCCGAAGAAAGATTTACCTAATAAAGTGTAGTGCCTACCGAGAAGTTGAGGAGAGGGAGTCCAAATATTACTGGATTCACGGTATGAACACAACAGTGAGCGAAAGAAGAATAGGGGAAGGGCAGTGGAGTAATAGAGATGACTAGAGTGGAAATATAATTGAATATGTTACAAATAGTACATTGGAGAGCGAAACTTCTCTAATTTTTTAACCAGTTTTAGATGGATATCGTTATTAATAGTATTATTATTATTATTATTATTATTATTATTATTATTATTATTATTATTATTATACTGAAATCTCACGTACGAAGAATGAGCAGAACAAGAATACCACGTCAGATCTTAAATTACCAGCCACCAGGCAAGAGATCTTTCGGCAGACCCTTCAAACATTGGATTGAGACCGTAACAGACCACTAGGTGTATAATAATAATAATAATACTTTATTTATTCTGGCAGAGTTAAGGCCATAAGGCCCTCTCTTCCACTCAACCAGCACAAATACAAATAAATATTCGACAAATATAGATATACACTGTACTAATTATAAACAGTTAAAGATACAATAAATGTAGAATGTAAATGTCATGTACAAACAACATTTCATAGGGTAATAACAATAATGATACGATAATAATAATAATAGTAATAATAATAATAATAATAATAATAATAATAATAATAATAATAATAATAATAATAATATAATTATGATACATTATACGGGAAACACCAATTAATATATATATCTTACACTGGATAATAATGAAGTCGAGTTTAGAGCAAATATAAATTTAGATTTCTTTTAAAAGATACCAATGTCCGGCAGCCCCTTATTTCTTGTGGTAGGGAATTCCAGTTGCGAGAAGTGGAGATGGTATATGGCATGGAGTGATGTGATGTCCTATCACATGAAAGGAAGAAGATTATTATTATTATTATTATTATTATTATTATTATTATTATTAGGCCCCTTTTATTATCATCATCATCATCACTGTTATAATCACTATTGAGAAGACTATATACCAGTAAGCTACATTATCTTTATGGAAAACCTGATGCATGAAGAAGAGTTAAGTCTCGTAGACTGCGATGGGTAGGACTTGTGGCACGAATGGGGAATGAAAGAAAGGCACGGAAATTCCTTGTAGGAAAGCCAGACAGAAAGCACTCAATAGGTAGGCCAAGAATGAGGCGTGAGAATTACATTAACTCTGCCAGGTAAAATAAAGCTATTATTATTATTATTATTATTATTATTATGATTTGAGTATATATATATATATATATATATATATATATATATATATATATATTACACAGGGATGATTGGAGAACGTTGGTTCAGGAAAGAAACTGGGCGGCCATGAACTTACGAGTTTGTTGTGCTAGTGAATCAATTTGTTATTATTATTGTGATTATTATTGTTATTGTGATTATTATTATACAGGGTAACAGAGTGGAATCCTTGATAGAGGTCCACTCCAGGGAGTAGGCGCCCCTGCCCTTTTGTAAGCTCCAGGTCCCACTGGCCCAGTGGGTAGTACCTGGGTAGGGCCCTGTCCACAGGGTTACGTGGGGAGAAGAGAAGTCCCCAAAGCCGCAGTGAAGGCAACTTCTCTAGGAGACGAACACTCCGAAATTCCAGTTCCCTGCCCTCCAGGAAGAGGGGTTTGGCTAGAGGCTGGTAACCTCTACTAGTAAGAAATAACTTACTCATAAACGTCAGCAATGAATGAAGATAGATATCCAAAACAAATAACAAAATACAAACCTAAAGGCACCCGAGATGTGGGCAGACCTAGAAAGAGATGGGCTGAAGTCGGAACGGGTCAACAGACCTGATCCATGAATGCAGATGATGATGATGATGGTGATTATTATTATTATTATTATTATTATTATTATTATTATTATTATTATTATTATTATTATTATTATTATTATTATTATTATAATCGGCCGCGGTGGACTAGTGGTTATGCTCCTTGCCTCTGGTCCCGAGGGTCGCGGGTTCAAACCCGACCGGGGTCGATGGATTTTTTAGGATGGAAAAATCCAAGGAGCAAGTCCTCCGGGAGGGACTTTAATCCGTGGGTCCCGAGTCTGAAGATTTTCAAGCTCGTAAAAAATCCTTAAGACTGAATGAAAGGCCTCTAAGCAAAATTTACCGAATTTTCCCGTCCTAGTACTACCTTGGTTTCCTAGATGTCAGTATGAGGCGGAACGCTGACCACGGACCACTCAAAATGACATCTATACGAAAACAAGTGTAACTAAATTAATATGGTTCAATTTCTTCCCTGTAGGGGGAGAGCGCATAAAATCTCTGTAAAGGGAAAACATAGGCTTACAAGATACAAGAAAATTATTATTATAACCCAGCCAACCTAAACTTATTTTTGATATCTTGGCTCTGCCTTTCATGATCCTAGAAAAATGGGGAGTGAAGGTGGATTAACACTTCCTTAAAAAACCAGGGTTCACCTGGTCCGGATGATACTACCCTGTGAGGGCTTCTTTCCAGGATATGGCAACTGCTACCTTGTAGAAAGACGTTGGTTCGTCAATGATAAAGGAAGAGAACCTTGAAAAAAAATTACCTGGTTCTCAAGGTTGGGGGTTATAAGGATATGCTTAGTCCTCCTCTTATTATGGGACAAAATAAATGAACTATGCAAAAGAAAGAAAGAACCCATTCTGAAGAATACAGGCACATACAGACAGGATTGAACATTCATGACAATTTACAATGGGCTGTAGGAAAAATGCTGTATTGTAGAGAAATTCCTTATAAAATTATGATTATATTAGTTTTTATGTGTTTAACTTTTTTATTATTCTAAATACTTCTGCGTTTTTATGTTAACTGATTAACACTACATGGATTCTTATCTGGAATGTTTGTCATGATTTCTAGTAAGCACAGAGGTACAAAGGAAAAATTTAGAAATTTCGTGATTTTTAAATATTTTTTTGAAGTTTTATTACATCTCTTGAAATGTTGAGTTAACATCATCTGAGACACGCAAAAGAAGAAGAAGAAGTATAGTAGGCACAAGCGTGATATTGAAGCACGTGACGGCGGGATATTGCTTATCACAAGTTCAATGCATGTCGGAAGTAAGGCGCAGCCACTGTCATGTCGTGTGTGTCCCTCTTTTCAACCCCCACAACAAAATTACATCCCCCTGATATTAATCATACTTCAATCTATTCCCATTCATCCCCGTGACATTGCGTTAAGATATACGATAAATATGATAACATTAAGCTTGCAGCAGTCTCCTTGTATGTTAAACAAAATAATAAATGTCAAGAGTGATTTCCAAATCATCGATAAATTCACGAGTCACGAACATCGCAATATTGTAAGAATGCGCCCTAGTGGAGAAAAATGAAACACGTAAAACTGTATATTATAACCAATATTATAGGTTATTAATTTACTTTTAATAAACAACTCAGAATAAACCAATAGTACAGGTGGTAAGATATAACTTCCTGGGTTGCGAAATATCATACACAGCGGAAACACATTTAATAACAAACTAAATAAGTTTAATTATATATCAGGAACACTAAACTCTCCAGGAAAGACTATATAATGGAATTTTACAAGACAATGGCAGTTCCTATTATTATTTATGGATCCGAAACATGGACAGTGACAACACAACAATCTGCCAGAATACAAGCTGCTGAAATGACATTCCTCAGATCAAAGAACTGACAAAAACACAACACAGAAATAATACAACTAAAAGTAGAGGAATTAAATACAACAATAGTGAAATATAGGACAAACTGGAAAGAACACTTAGCAAGGATGACTGAGAATAGAATACCAAAAGCAGCTTACAACTATTCACCATGAGGAATAAGAAGTTTGGGAAGACCAAAGAAAAGATGGAAACAGCAGCATTAATTTGGAGCCGGAACAGGCTAGTAAGTAAGCCTAAACTGTGACGAAAAGAAGAAGAAGAAGAAACAACTCAGTAAAATCATTATTTAATAACTCAATAATTACTGAATAAACAATTTTCAAATGTGTAGTTCGAAGGAATCTGTTCATTATTTGCTACATTTTATGTATGTGTTGGAGAGTCAGTAACTGCAAAATAATGTTCTGACCTGTTTAGAATATTAAAAGTAGGAGCTTTCTTTATCACAAAAGCAGGAGCTGGTAAAGAGAATTCGATAAAGATCGAGTTAAACACGACTGTCATTGGTTGTAAAACAAAATTCATTGAAACGTGATTGATCATTTGGGGCATGAGTTAAATAGTCAAGGAAATGTCACAAGAGTTTTCATCTTATCGGTGATATGAATTTTACAAAGAGATTAAAACTTGTGTGGTATTTTAAAAAAATATTTAACTAACTCACTGGCAGTATCGAACCCAGTGGTTCATCCGTGAAGACAGCTCTCCATACATCACTATCCTGAGCTAAATGTTTTCCATTCATCCCGTGTAAAATTTTTCTCCCTCTGATCATGGTTAATATTATTCTTCTACCTCATTATTGGCTTGGTTTTGCTACAGAAGTTTCCAAACCTCTCTTTCGTTCCCCATTCATGCCACATGTCCTGCGCATCGAGTCTTAATTTATCTTATTACGTCTGGTTTCCCATAAACACCATATACCTAATTGTAATATAATCTTCTTCATTCACGTCTCTGTTAGTCTCTTGTTGGTCCAAAAAAAATCCGATCCGATTTCCGATTGAGGGTCTTTCCACTTTTCAGCGGTTGCCCTTTTACCAGCCGGCTGCTGGCCCTTCACATCCACATGTGTCAATCACAGAGGTAGATGATCAACAGCCAGTGTAGGGGTGACATGTGGTTAGCATGTCGAGTCCCCCAGCCGTTATAGCTGGTTCCTCAACCTGGAACCGCTACTTATTGTAGCTACCCAATTGCCTCACGATGCTGGGTGGGCACCGGTCCCATACTGGCCGAAATACCATGAAAAAATTTCTTCCCCCATTGAGACTCGAACCAGCGCAAGTCCCGCAGCTCTGCGCCAAGGCTAAAAAAAATCCTAAGAACTTTATTCTCAAATACACGACGATTTTCCCCCCTAAAGTAACGGCTCGTGCTTTGCATCCATACAAAATAACTGGGAGAATATCAGTTTTGTATATTTTCAGTTTAACATTTTTGAGACAAGATGGGATGACAAGGGTCCCTCTAATGTTTCATAGTATTTCCTGAATTGAGTCTATTTAAAACTTATTTGTGTACCTCATCTTCCATTGTAATTATTGTTCCTTAGGTATTCAAATTCAGCCACGTCCTCCAAATTTCCCTCATTTGTCATTAACTGCCCATTTTCATTATACAATGCATTTCTATGTGTTACCTCTTATTTATTTTTATTGATGTTTACTTCCAGTCCAATTCCTTAATGTCACTCAATTGAGTATGTGTGATGATCTTAGTTTCTTCTCGCTATTTTGTGAATGAAATTACATATTGATCAAATATGAATTAAACGCATTAAAAGCAATTAAAATGAACTGGCCATGTAAAAAGTATGTTAGTAAACAATTTCACAAGACAAATACTGGAATGAATGTCACCTAGCAGAAGAAGAAGATGGCACAAAATAACGTAGGTTGATGGAGCAAAAGGTTTGGACGTTGAATATAGGAATGGCAAAGACATGTGGAGGGGAAGGACAATAGATTAATTGGACTCAGGAAGATTTTATAAAACGAGAGGATAGTAATCTCCTTTCTCGGCCACGGGCCCAGCCTAAAAACAGCGATATGGATCATGGGAGTAGAACCTGGTGTGAAAGACGACTTACAACTTTCATAACACCGTAGAGTAGACTTACGCTCATCTCCATAATACTGAGATAGCGCAATAGATCTTTCAGGTCGCTGTCCTCAGCGCTGTCTGCCTTTCTCAGTCTGAATACTTTAGTTAATACAACTGATCGCAAGCGTGAATACGTTAATTTTAATATATCCACCCACAGTAATTCTGCCCGAGGGCAGGTCTTTCACTGCAGCCATATCATTTTCATGCTATGCTTTGCAGCTTTACTAGAGGATTATAGGTGTGGTAGCTTCCCGTTGCTTTCCACACCGGTGAAGGATGGTAATGATAAGGATGACGATGATGGCCGGATGATTTTCGGGACCGTTCGGACCTAACCTTCCTGACATTTGTCTTACAGGCGGAAAAACCCCGAAAAAACCTCACCCAGGAGCCTATCCCGACCGGGAATCGAACCCGGACCCGCTGAGTGACAAGGCAGCACAATTTGAATATTACAATCGTAATAACTCAGTAATAAAATACAGACAAAAGTGGAATGAACATGTAAACAGAATGAGTAAGGAACGATACCCACTACTAGCGAGGAACTATCAATCAATAGGACGACGAGATGTTGGATATCCTAGAAAAGATAAGCTGACGTTTTGTGAAGCCGGAGTGGGCAATGGTCTAAACCTTGAAGTGTTGATGATGACCACGAATAACTTAGTTCCCTCTTTGGAGCGATAAGTTAACCACTTGTTACATCTGTAGGGATATAAACTTAACTAAATAAGCTTAGTAAATTAACTTCCATATGTGAGCATCTTTGTTTCAAGTGGGAATACGGATATAGACAGACAGGTATTATTTACAGGTTCCTCGAAATTTTGCTTCAAAATCTCTTTTTTCAAGGTTGAGATTTCAACAAGCTTTTCACAACCATTATCATGCATACCATGTAAGAAGGAACTATTTTCTCAAAGGAAGTTTCAATCGCTTCCGGGACATATCTTGATTGAGAAGCATTCCCTGGCATCATACATGATATGCATATTGGTTGATTCTTACAACAGTAAACTCATTCTATTAATATCACTAATGCTTAAGATGCTGCAGGATACCAAATCCGAGATAGGGTTGAGCAACATGTGTATTAATAAATTTCCGTACTACTGTAAGCAATTTTGCTAAGTTATTACTCCAGCGACTCTGTCTATTGGGGAAAATTTGGGGCTACTTTCCTCGCCATATGACCGATTTGAATATGGATCTGTCATCGATAGAAACATTGTTCTTGAGAAAAAATCATATTTTAGGGGAAAGGTAAGATGGTACGAATAATTAGGTACTTACTCCATTTCTTATTTGTTTAAAACAAAAAATTATATATGGGCCTACTTAATCAGACGTTTAAACTTCTTCATGAAGTCGATAGATATCCTTTATTTACAATTTCATTGTGAGCAGAATGTATGCTCTGTGCTAACTCACCTGTAAATTCTGCTGTTTCTTTCAGCACATCCTCATTGACTAATGTAGGATATTTTTCACTAAACTGTTTGAAAACATTAAAAATAATTTGTTTCTCTCCACATTTCAAATGGTTTCTTTCCAATGTTTTAGAAAATTAGGTATACAGAAAGCGGTTCTTTTAAAACAACAGAAATCCCAACGTATTCTTCATTGCGCATGCTTAAGAATTTAACAGTGTTTGTTTAATATTTAAATTGTAATTATATATTTTAAGTTCTCCCATATAACGTATGTAGTTATGTGCCAGATAATATATATTATTTTCATATGTGCAGAATAAATCAATTACAAAAAGCTACGCTACTGCTCAAGAAAACCACGGAGTAATATTTTCTCAAGATTCCAACGAAGAAAACAAAAACAATGGCCTTTCTGCGAAAATATGCACTTCGATCGAAAATAGTTTCGAACGATGAAATTATCGAACAAGTACAGAATTTAAATATTTAGGATGTCACATATCTTACAATTGGGAAAATTATATACATGAAAAAATTATAAATTTCAAAGCATGTGAGGGGCTATTAAATGAACACTACAAACAAAAACAACAAAAGAAACAATGCTAAAGTTTTATAAGGTAATGACACTTCCCATTGTGACGTATGGATCAGAGAATTGGGCCATGAATAAATCAGACTGAAGATTAGTAGAAACATCAGAGATAAAGTTCCTCAGATACGATGCAGGATATACTCTAAGAGACCACATTCCTAGTGAAACAATTAGGCAAGAACTAAAAAAATGTTATCTAAATGAAAAAAAAAAAACATAACTATAAACAAAAATGGCATGAAAATATTTTAAGAATGGATTCTTCTAGGCTAACAAAACAAGCACTATTGTACCCACCTCAAAGCTATAGAGATGTGGGACGTCCTAGAAGACGATGGGAAGATATATTCAGAGAGCGGAACAGGCCGATGACCTACCATAATTATTATTACTTACTTACTCACTGGCACTATCGAACCCGTAGGTTAATGGCCGCGCGGACATAAGCTCTCCATACATCCCTATCCTGAGCTAATGCTTTCCAATCATTCCCTGTATAATCTACTTCCCTCAAATCTAAGTTAATGTTATTCTCCCACCTCATTCTTGGTCTACCTTCTGGGCGTTTTCCCTCTGGCTTTCCTACAAGAATATTATTATTATTATTATTATTATTATTATTATTATTATTATTGTTGTCGGCCGCGGTGGACTTATGGTTATGCTCCTTGCCTCTGGTCCCGAGGGTCGCGGGTTCAAACCCGGCCGGGGTCACTGCACTTTTAGGACGGAAAAATCCAAGGAGCAAGTCCTCCGGGAGGGACTTTAAGCCGTGGGTCCCGAGTCTGAAGACTTTCAGGCTCGTAAAAAATCCTTAAGCCTGAATGAAAAGGCCTCTAAGCAAAATTTACCGAATTTTCCCGTCCTAGTACTACCTTGGTTTCCTAGATGTCAGTAAGAGGCGGAACGCTGACCACGGGCCACTCAAAATGACATCTATACGAAATCAAGTGTAACTAATTTAATATGGTTCAAATTCTTCCCTGTAGGGGGAGAGCGCCTAAATCTCTGTAAAGGGAAAACATGGGGTTACAAAAATTATTATTATTATTATTATTATTATTATTATTATTATTATTATTATTATTATTATTATTATTATTTTCAGTTCCTTTATTTCGAGCGTTAGAGAGAAACTACATTTTCCTAGACTCTTAAAGGTAAAACCATTATTCGAGTAATGGAAATGCAGTCATAGGGGTCATCTGGTTTGTTTACATTGCAACTGGAACTCAGCTCTGAATCAGTAGCCTATAGTTAAATTGTGTGAAAGAAACGTTTACTAATAGATTGGTACTTCCAAGTTGTTGCCTAGTTAAGAATTTGGAGTTTTCTTTCCTTTCGCCCGAAAAGCCTATATAACATTGATCGACGGGGATCGTTGTTAGAGAAAGACCTCATTTTAAACTCACAACAGCAAATTTACCATGTTTTAGTTGTTGTTATGCGATATGGTACAGGTCTCCTTTTAATCAAATAGCAGGTAAACAGGTAAAACAGAAAAAAAAAATCCCAATACAGGCCCTAGGATGCCTTGAGGTAGTGTCAGGTTAAGGCTCCCCCATTTCGAGACCTCGGCACGAGATGTTAGTCGGGTTGTCAACCCTACATGGCGGTCATCTTTACCCGCAGAACGTACGCCTGCTACTCATTCCCGTTAGAGGCTGAGTCGATCCCAAGGTAATGGTGTCGCCAAAGAGTTTTAGGTCAGTTTAAAAATCATGATTCACTGACTATACAAGGAAGAAAATTTATTTACTTTCAGCCTGTATGATTTATTATTAAATTGACTTTGCGAAAGTATGAAAAGAAGAGGGTAACAGTTGGTAAAAATGAAGTCAATATGACGAAGTGTGATGATTTACAAATAGTGCGATCCCGAAAAACTAATAAATTATTATCACCAAATTATTTAAATCTTTGCTTAATTATGTACAGTCAGCATGTCTAACCACTTAGCCATTACAGCTGGTTTTCTCAACTTGGAGCCGGCAATTATTAGTTACCCAAATGACCTCACGATGCCACTGGTCTGATCATCGATTCCATAATGACCGAATATTTACCTGAGAAAATGCTTTTCCGCTTTGAGCGATTAAAACTAGTAAGAATCACTGGAGCTACTGCCATCCAAGACGTTGTTTCAAACCGCTCGGCTACGGCGCGCGGAACATATTATTTAAGTAGTAGTAAAATGTAATATTACAGCGGTGTAAAAGACCACAAAAGAACCTAATTCTATTTAAAATATTAGCCCTTGTTGTTTCCTCTCAGAGGAAAACAGTAATGTGAAGGGTAATTATGACGCATAAAACAAGGCACACTCATGATCGTTTTTACGCATTTTCGTGCGCCGTAAGTACGCGACAAAGGTGGATATAGATTTTAGGTAACATGCACATAGTAGTTTGGGGATATCCTCACATTTTCGCGCGTACAATAGCCAGTAATCTGAGGCTTGTTAGATATTTCTCACGAAATATTACTCATAGTTGACGGGTGTTAAATAACTCACTTCGATCCGGAACTTAATGCTACCGAGATGGCTTTCTCCGTCTGGCGACGAGGGGAGGAGGAAACACGCCAACGGATCACTGCCTACAACACTTCCTTTCAAAGAAATACTGCTCAGCTTTAATCTTATCATAATGTGGTATTTATATATTTTACTGCATGGAAATAAACTACTGTACAATATTATAAAGTATTATTTATTATTGTTACAATAATAATAATAATATTAGATATTCAACAGTAGACTATATAAGATATAAGCAATTCAATTGGAATGGCAATAGTACTGACAAATGCAAGGAAAGAAAGGTTACCCAGGAAAAGAACATTGAATAGTGTCCCACTGGAAGAAGAAGAAGATTTTCTTTATTGCAAGACCTCGAAACTCGTGGATAGCAAGAAAGAAGATAGAACTGGACTGAGAACAAGAATGATAAGAGGACATGGAATGGAATGGGAAGATACGAGCATGCAGAAAGAAAATTAAACTTTAGGACCACGTAGAATGATTTGTAAAAATTAAAAAATCTATATATAAAATAAAATTATTGTTATTTTATGTATTATTATATTTATTATAATTGCGGACCCAAGTTCGCGTTCTCCATGTGAGTGTCGTGATAGACGTGAACTGACCACGACTAGGTTTATATCGGTGTTTATGCCGTTTTCCGCTCACCAACAGCATTATTCCATATTCATATTATTCAATCAATTTAATTTAAACTACAGCGTGTCCACAAATATAGTATCATACTTTAAACTACTACTACGTTTCTTTGGATAATTAATCGTATCTAAATGAAATTGGTGGCAATCTTAAAGAAAAACTCAAAAAGTTGCGTACATGTTAACAATTGAAAAGAATGCAGAATAAGACCGACAACCATACAAAAATAAAATAATTTTAATCATATTTGTGATTGTCGATGATGCGGCTCTCATTTCGTTGGATATTTAGCATACAGGTTAAATGCTGAATGATTATTCTGTGCTTTGTGAAATATTGTCTATGACTTTATTAAATAAGTTATTAAATACGTTTCAAGGACGTTATGGCGAAATCATCAACAACGTAGTTGATGTGGTTTTCGAATTATCACAACATGCAGAGTCCGATGCTGCCCTCCAGCGTTGCTTTTAGGCGAAGCGTTGCAAAATCATGGCTCCTACACACAAATCACTTTTGAAGTGGCTTTTGCCGTGATTTCTGTGGATCGTGGCTCGCGCCTATGTATTCAAAGGAAAGGCCATTCAGGGAGACCATACTCGTCGAATTCGCAGATCCGGAATGTAGATCAATTGTATTTGACTGCGTATCCCAAGACGTCTGCTCCGTTAGGAGACTACTGTTAACAGTTTTTAAAAATCCCTAAATCCACCGGATCTAAGATCCCTAAATACACGACTTGAAGTTCCACCCCTACAAACTCCAATTAGTGCATAAGTTGAAATCTGTTAGACCATGAAAAGCTATTAGATTCCTCTGAAGATTTCATTGGACACTAATGGAGACTATACGAAGAAAAATGTCAGACAAAATAATTTTTCAGTGATGAGGGACAACTTGGCCCGTTAGTGGCAAAGGTAACAGGCATAACGTGAGGATTTGCGGCGGAGTGAGAATCCAAACCCCATTGTGGAAGTAGAAATGCCTGATTGGCATTCTGCATGTTCGGGAGCTTTAGAAATGAACCCGCCTTCGAGGAAAAATAGATGGACAATGATGATAATGTTTTATCACAAGTGGTCGCCGAGGTGAACTGACATTGAAGGTCTGCTGACACTCTTTTTATGAGGATCGCTGTCTATGCTACCTCAATTGCCTCGAAACCTGCAAGAAATCAGGCACCCATCCAGTCCCATTTTTTACACATATGTCTAGGAGAGGGTGCTGTGCCGTGTGAATGCGTGAATGGGATATCGCCTCTGATTGTCATGACAGCATCACTTGTGGGTGGCACATTCAACTTCTATGCGGTTATTGCAAAACATTTTTGAGTTTCTCTTTTGATTGTCACCAATTTCATTTATATACCATTATCCACAAAGCGACGCTAGTAGTGTAGAGTATGATTTGTGCGACACGGTTTGATACATCTATGGGGTTCGACAGGTATTGACCAGGCAGCCATCCTTGTTATACCACAGAACTTCAATAAAAGTGTTCTCCATTTCTTGTCTCGACCTGGCATTACAGTCAAACACGAGTGGAGAGTGTACATTATTATTATAGATTATTATTAGTATTATTAGTATTATTATTATTATTATTATTATTATTATTATTATTATTATTATTTATTATTATTCAGGGATTCAATTCGCGTCTCCCGTCACAGTCCAGTTGACAAGGCGAAAAATGTATCGAGTATTTGAGAATAATGCCCTCAGGAAAATGTTTGGTTCAAAGAGAGACGAGCAGACCGATGAATGGAGAATATTACTTAATATAGTGAACTATTATGATCTTTGTGGGATGTAAGATGTAATAAAAACAGTTGAGTTTTGTAGAACACGATGAGTAAAATTTCTGGTAAAAATGGAGAATGGAAGAGGGACATGGATTATTTATGTAGGGTAAACCAGAAGGAAAGCGTCCAGTAGGTAAGCCAAGAACGAAGTGGAAGTATAACATTAACAATGAAATTAGAAGGGATGATTCGAAAACATTAGCTGAGGTTAGGGATACATGGAGAGCTTATGTCCGCGTAGCCATGAACCTCCGGCTTCAATTATGCCAGTGAGTTAGTTATCTATGCCATTATGTTTTGTTTGAGAGGGAAGAGCAGGCTTTCGGATATTCTGCGTCTAGAGGGTTCAAATTTGACTTTTATAGAAGCCTATTGTATTTGGTGGAGATGACCAGGCAGTTAGGCGAGGTCTGTTGCTATCCTATACTCTGTAACTGCCTTACTTTTTGCTAGATAGAAATATATATTCTGGCTTCATCCACGGACAGAAGAGAGCTATTATTATTATTATTATTATTATTATTATTATTATTATTATTATTATTATATTTGTTGTTGTTATGACGCATTGTTGATCCGTTGGTCAAATTACCTTCTTGAATTTCGCGTGCTGTAACAGAACTCCTTAAAAGCTAATGTAAGTTACATTCGTGTCGTGTGACGACAAGCAAACGACGTCTTTAGATATGCTTTCGAGATAAAGCATTTTCCACATACGTCAATTCTAGAAAAGTCTTACTCTTGAGACTACCATTCGGAAAAATTCTCGACTTGCCGCCCAGAATGTTCCTACCCTCGCCTATATAAGTAGTTATGTAGGTAGTGCGAGTCAGTCTATCCGGATTGTCGGACTAGTGAAATGAACTCCAGAGCGAAGAGACGAAGACATTCTAAGTTAAACCGTCAGCGGTCAAAATAAGTTATGAAGCAATATAATTTTTAGCAGCAAATATTATTTTTAAAGAATCACTTTAATTCTGTGAAGAAATAAAGTGAACATGGAAATTTTTGTATAAAATAAATAAAGAAATTCCATCTTAATCCTACGCGATTGATCTCGCAGACAACTATGTCTCATTGACCCAGTATGTTGACCGCGTGCCATCATGACATCTATGGGCAATTAAGATAACTAAATTAGCTTCGTCTACTAGTTCTTAGGAAAATTTTTGGGACAAAGAGAGATGAACAGACAGATGAATGGAGAAAACTACAAAATAGTGAGCTACATGATATGTATAGGAATCAAGATATAATAAGACCAGTTAAGTCTCGTAGACTGCGATGGGCAGAACATGTGGCACGTATGGGGGATGAAAGAGGTGCGCGGAAGCTTCTTGCAGGAAGACCCAAAGAAAAACGCCCAGTTGACCATGAATAAGATAGGAGAATAACATTATCCTTTATTTGAGGGAAGTATATTATACAGGGCATGTTTGGAAAACATTAGCTCAAGATAGGGATATATGAAAAGCTTATGGTCGCGCGGCCATGAACCTATGGGTTCGATAGTGCCAGTGAGTTTACTAACTGTTAACAATGGAGTGGCTATGGGTCTACATTGGGCTACGCCATTATATATATATATATATATATCCATCCATAGCAAATCTGCCTGAGGGCAGGTCCTTCACTGCAATCATAGCATTTTCATGCTATGCTTTGCAGCTTTACTAGGGAATTGTAGGTGTGGTAGCTTCCCGCTGCTTTCCACACCGGTTAAGAATGATGATGATGATGATGATGATAATGATAAAGATGATGATGATATGATGATGGCCATATGATTTCGGGGACCGTTTGGGCCTTAAAATTTTCTGACATTTGTCTTACAGGTGAGGAAAAACCCCGATGAAAACCTCATCCAGAAAAACTGTCCCGACCGGGGATCGAACCCGTGCCCGCTGCGTGCCAAGGCAGCACGCTACCTCGAGACCACAGCGGTGGACTATATATATATATATATATATATATATATAATAGAACAAACCACTGAACTTGGAGATTTTGTGTAAAGGTCCATAGTGTTTATTTAAAATAATTCCATCTGAATCATACGCGATTGATCTCGGAGACATTACTCTACGTTTGTCAGATTTTAAAATCTATATTATTCATACTGACTATTTAACTCATGCCGAAAATGGGAGTCAATGACCAATCACATTTCAATGATTTTTTATTTACACCCAATCGCATTCGTGTTTCGCCTAAAATTTACCAACTAATGTTTATCATAATAAAGAAAGCACCTCCTTTTTAACATTCTGAATAGATCATAGCATTATTTTGCAGTGACTGACTCCAAGAAATACGGCTACCAGATTGTATATTTTATTATATAAAACTTTCCTCATTAGAGGATTGCCTCAAGGACAAAGTGATACAGACAATTAATTTTTGTAATTGATGAAATACATTTTGTAAATATATATTTAAAAATTCAACTTGTAGGCCTAATTGAAGTATACATACTATAAAGTAATTTTGTAAATATGGTTTTTTAAAATTGAAATTGATCCTCTAATGGCAGCGATGGCAATTCTAAAAAGATACACCCTGTCCAAATCTAAGGAATTCCAAAATTTCGCTAAGAATCCTGGTATGGTACCTCTTGCCCCGATCATCAATCCTGTGACAGTTATACTATCTAGTTGGTATTTATTTTTGTAATAGTCAATTGTTGGCTCATATATGGCTTTCTTTTCAGAGTGAACTCCCTCAGGTTGGCCACTATGTGCTGCACTATGAGTGCATGAATGTCAACACATAGCGCATACGAGGGATAATATAAAACATTTGTAGCAATTGATTATACCACAAAAAAAGTTAAACATTGTTTGCACTTTCTTAAACGAAAATTTTCCAAGAAATGACGCTGCAGAAAAAAATATGACATGTTTACATCATAGGACATCAAATTAATTAATACCTATAACGTTGGTTATAAATTTCTCCACTAGGGTGCATTCTTGCAATATTGCGATCCGTTGGCAATAAATAATATTATGATCTGTTTGCAGTGATGAACAAAGGAAGGAAGTGAAGCGTACCAATCGTTTCTCATTTGTTTTCAAACATCGCCGTTTACATTAAATATATACATATTTTAAAATAACTATAGTTAAATAATGATTTCTGAGTAAACAGCTTAATTTTATTCGTTAAATAATAGTTGTTACTACTCCTCACTTCGTGAGTCGTGAATTTATCGATAATTTGGAAATCACTCGTGGCATTACTTATGAAAATTGCTTTCTACTTCGAGGTAAACATTATTGAATTGAAAAGATAATGAATAAAAAAACTAGATAAAGAGGATTCAATACATACGTAAAATAGAGTTACAACATAGATCCACCTCCTCGTGGTGTACCCCCGTAACGTCCATTTGGCGGTAAACTTAGGCACTCTGAATCTCATGATGTAAGACCTACTTTAGTGGCCGGAAGGAATTCTGTTTCCCTAGACACGACTACTTATCTAACATATCCATAAATTTGGAATGGCAGAAACTCCGCATTGTATCCTGTGTCATAGACAAGAAAATATACAACTTGTGAATTGGTAGATTGGATAACCCTCACTATGCTCCGTCCGCGCCACTTCCTGCTTCACTCTATTCCGCTCTTACTCATGCAGGGAGCCCATTTGTTGCATATAGTGGGTTGCCATTGCTAGATTCTAGCTTCGATTTCTGTGCCTTGCAGTTAAAAACGGCAGATACACTTTTGCACACGGCATTGGTTCATCACAACACTTCTCTGGGAGAAATTTTAAGTTAGGTTTCCACATACAATTTTTTACAGTTCCCTAATCAGCTAACAGAAATATTAGGGTTGTTAGCGATAGAAGTTCATACGTAATTCTAATGGAAAAACAACACGATTTTGTAATACGTATGTAAATTAATTGAAACTGTTGTTGTTGGAGTAGTTGATTCCTTACTATACATAGTGAAATGTTGTGGAAGGAAAATGACCACTAAGGCTGGGCTTTCATCCCGCTAAAAGCAGGTTGCTGTACTCGGCATTTTGTAACATTGAAGTCCATCCAAATATAGAAAGTTGTGACGTCTACAAGTTTTGCCAACTGTGTAATATTAAGTGTCACTTCACCCAACTGGCGAGGTTATATAAATATTTTCGCTCGTTTTTCTTCAAGCCTTGGGGACACCAAGGAATAACTTAGGTGACTTAAAGAGGGCTTGCTAAAATATCACCTTCTGCAGGAACTTAGTCGTTTAACAAATTATCCAAAGTGTTATCAGGGATGTACAAAAATACAATTTTTTGCCCCCTCTAATATGTATAGCCTATTGTCATTTCTTTGATTCGAAAAGACTTTACCTTTATATGTATCGATTTCTATAGGTAACGGAATGTAAGGACAGTGTGATCGGGCTAGAAGTATGAAGAACTTTGATATAAGCCTAATTTAAATGAACACTATTGTTAATACTAAATTACTTTTCTATATATCTAGGTGTACAATGTATTTGAATGGCGTTCGTTAAAAGAACTGATGTCCATCAATTAAAAAAAATCAGCATTAACATAAAAACAGATTTCTGTCCATATTGTTAAAAAAAGTCAAGAAAATGCAGCAGTTTAAAGTATTTATAAAATGAGATATTGCTGGCAGTTTGCCATAGTATTCTGTACCTACACTTAAATGAAAATGTAAAAAATGCAATATGACATCTGCCCTTTTAAAAATTGCTCAATCATATATGTATCTGCCTGTAAAATAAATATGATTAACTCGTGTCCAACTGAGGGTCGGGTCGAGAAATGAGAGGTCTGTGAACTACAAGGTGCCGGCCGACCATCCCTGACGCACTGTCACAGGGGCGGATGAACAAAGTGAAACGGATGAGATAAGTATGGATAAATGGTGGAATGAATTTTGTGGCAAGGAAAAACGGGAGAAACCTTGAGAAAAACCTGCCCAAGCTACGTTTCGTCCACCACGACACCGACATGGAGAGACCGAGACTCGATCTTGGGTCCACAATGGTGTGAGACGAACGTCTAACCGCTTACGCCAGGGAGCCGCCTAAATCTACCTATATCCTAAATAATAATTTTTTTTTTCCATCCAGTGTTCTCTAGTTTCCCAATCAAATTTCCTCAGCCCATTCCAGATGTTTATATCTAATTGTATCACTTATATATAGGAGTGATTGTAACACTTTTTTTTTTTTTTTTTTTTTTTGCCTGTTTGGAATACTTCAATCTTCCATTATTTTCATGTGTCCATTCCATTAAATATTCCTTCTTCATTTGTTGTCTAATTTCCTTGTTCTCTCCAATTTTAATGTCTTAAGAAGTCTAAGTTCACCGCTGTGGTCTCGAGGTAGCGTGCCGCCTTGTCACGCAGCGGGCCAGGGGTCGATCCCCGGTAGGGACAGGCATCTGGGTGAAGTTTTTTCGGGGTTTCTTCTCACCTGTAAGACAAATGTCAAGAAGCTTAGGGCCCAACGGTCCCCGAAAATCATCCTTATCATTAACATCATCATCCTTCATCGGTGTGGAAAGCAACAGGAAGCTACCACACCTATAATTCCCTAGTAAAGCTGCAAAGCATAGCATGAAAATGCTATGATTGCAGCGAAAGACCTGCCCTCGGGCAGAATTACTATGGATGAATAAATTCTAAGAAAGAACATTCCTCTTTCCAAACGGTTTGCTTTTAAATTATGTGTTAATTTCCATATTTACCTTCCTGTATTATTGTGCTTTGAATCATGGATATGTATATTATAAAATATTTTATTTTCCCTACATATTCTTTAGCCCATAGTATTCCATTTGACATTTTATTGCTATCAAATTTTTTCCTCTCTCAAATAATATAATAATTCCATGAAGACAAGTGACTATTCAACATGATTAACTCTAACCAAACTCACTGACACTATCGGAACCATACAGTCATGGCCGCACGTACATAAGCTCTCCGTACATTCTCATCCTAAATTAACATTTTCCAACCATCCCTTTTATAATATAGCCTACGTCCCTCAAATCATGATTAATGTTATTCTCTCACCTCATTCTTGGCCTAATTACTGGGTGCCTCCACTCTGGTTTTCCTACAAGGAGTTTCCATGCCTCCTTTCATTCCCCACTCGTGCCTCATGTGCTGCTGTCGCAGTCTAGGAAACTTAACAGTCCTTATCATATCTGGTTTCCCATAAAGATCATGTAACTCACTGTTAAGATTTACTGTACGTTCATCTCTCTGTGACCCGAAAGTATTCCTCAGAATTCCATTCTCAAATACTCGTAATATTTTATCCTCCTATAAAATATCATTAGCCTCTCTAATCGCGTTGACGGTCATAATTAAATAAGTTGCCGCCCGATTGACGGTCAATCGGATTCAATTAGCGGTTTCTTTTGAAATGATCTTTTAACAATACCATTAACTTTATTAACAGAGAAAAGACAAACAGCCTATCAATGCGATCATTGACACTATAATACGAGTCCACCTATATAATGTAACTGGGAGAATAGGCTTATAGTACCACAGGATACCCAAACAAATGTTAAACTATCAACCTGCATGAAGAAGAAGACCAGGATGTCCACTCAAAAGACTTTTAGATAGTGTTTCGATTGAAAACAGGTCAACAAATGTTCAGTTTAAAGTTTTAATAGAGAATTTGGGACTACAAGAGTCCCTCTAATACATAATAGATCGCATTTCCAGAACTGTATATGTTTAATTTCTTCGTGCCAATCATTTGTATTTGTAATTGTTATTTCTAGTATTCGAATTAAGCTACTTCTGATTATACAAAGTTTAACCAATCTATGACTCATTTGCATGGCATAAGTGGAATCTTAAAATTTGGATGGATGGTTGAAGTTTAAGCGCCAGAAGGGTTACTTCTTTACAAGTTTCTCACTTAAATTTTGTGGCGAAATCAACGTTTCTGCTTATTATTGTATTCCAACTGCAAAGGAAAAATCCCAAGGTAGTAATTGTTTTTAGATTTTAAACCTCTTTCAAATATATATATATATATATATATATATATATATATGCTGGGTAGCCTATATGTTTTAATCAGTATAGAAAATAGCATCTTCATTTTTTTAAATATACAAAAAGGTCAAATTGTATCGTTTGTCGCAAAACATGTGTGTTTGTTTCCGGTATTTCAATTGCTTAAGGTATAAAATATTCCTCTGCAAAAATTCGTACCGACATGTTCCTCCATTTATTTACGACGTCATTTTTTAAAAGCTGTGCACATTTTCAGACAAAACTGCATTTGTTAATTTACGTATATACATATAGCATATAATATTGTGGACTAGTGGTTATGTTTCTTACCTCTAGTCCCGAGAGTCGTGGGTCCAAACCTGGCCGGGGTCAATGGATTTTTAGGATGGAAAAATCCAAGGAACAAATCCTCTGGCAGGGTCTTTAGGCCGTGGGTCCCGAGTATTATTATTATTATATTATTATTATTATTATCTCGCGTCGTAGCCGAGCGGTTTATGGCATGGTAAATCGGTGCTGAGCTAATGGACTTGCGTTAGATCGAGTCGCCTTGAGAGAAAAATGTTCTCATTAAATTTCGGCCAGTACGCGACCAATGCACACCAAGCATCATGTGTAATTTGAGTAGCTGCAATAAGTAGCGGCTTCAGGTGGAGAAAATCATCTATAAAAGATGAGGGAACCGACATGGTGACCACATTTTACCCTTACACTCTCTGAATACGGAGTAATCGTAAATCTCTGTGATTAACACATGTGGATATGAGGCCTTCAGCCGACTGGTAGACAATGGATATAGAGAATAATAATAGTAATAATAATAATTATTATTATTTTATTATTGTTTTATAATAATAATAATACTGATAATAATAATAATAATAATTATTATTATTATTGTTGTTATTATTATTATTATCATTATTATTATTTTAGAAGGCTCCGTGGCGCAAGCGATTAGACGCTCGCGTCTCACTTCTGGGGTCCCGAGTTCGCGTCTCGGTCACTTATGTGGGTTTCTTGAGACGGCGTTCACATAAAACGCGTCTGGATAAAATACGGATTGATGTAATAAGGGAAAGAATGAAAGTAGAAAGAGGTATAGCTGATGATGTTCAGAAGAGGCAGTTGGTTTGGTTTATTCATGTCAATAGAACGAAGGAAGAAAGACTCACTAATAAGGCATTAAGATAAATATAATTTCAAAGAAGATATCGAAATCGCCCACGATACAACAGGAGTAACGACGTTGATGTAGCAAAGATGATAAAAAAGTTAAAAATATAGAATTGGTACCTGAGATGTCATTTGTCCCCAGCTAGTAAATATTATCAATATAATAATAATAATAATAATAATAATAATAATAATAATAATAATAATAATAGCTTTATTTTACCTGGCAGAGTTAAGGCCTTAAGGCCTTGTCCACCACTCAACCAGGTTTAAAAAAATACAAAAAATAGTCTAAAATCTAAATTACAATATATATATATAAACGATTACAAGTTATGAATACAATACAATTAATATTTATAATGTATTTTGATTTACTCTAAATTTAACGAATTAAATATATATGTACAAGATATATAAAAAACGAGGAAAAGATTAATGACAGTATAAAATTAAATATATAGAGAAAATTAATTATTAGACAACAGGTAACTGTATAAGCGTGACTTAAAGGTGCCAAGTGTGCGGCAACCCCTGATATCTTCAGGAAGGAGATTCCAGGAGCGGGCAGAGGCTACTGTGTAGGAAGTAGAATAGGAGGAAGTGCTATGAAGAGGAATTGTTAGCAGACTGCTATCTTGTGACCTAGTGTCAATATTGTGGTAAGAGGATAACTTCTCAAATCTGGATGTCAGGTAAGTAGGAATGTAGGAATTCAGAAGCTTGAAAAGTAGTGAAAGAGAGTGCAATTTACGTCTGTCAGTAAGACGGAGCCAAGAGAGGTTATTAAAATGTTCGGAAATATGGTCATAACGGCGGATATTCAAAATGAATCGAACGCAAGCATTATGAACACGCTGCAGTCTCTGCGACAAGTCATAGTTTAGATCATTATATATAATGTCACAATAATCGAAGTATGGTAACACAAGATTCTGCACAAGGATTTGTTTTAACGAAACTGGGAGAAAATTCTTTAAACGTCTAAGATAATGTAAGATGGAGAAAGTCTTTCTACATATGTGTTTCACTTGTGTTTGCCAGGTTAAATTTGCGTCTAGATGTAGTCCAAGATCTATTACTGAAGAAGAATAAGGGATAATTATATTATTTATAGTAATGTTTGGAAGTGTAGATATGTCAAAGGTTGTAAGCAGTCTTTGTTGTCCCATTAGAATTACTTGTGACTTGTTAGGATTTAGATTTAGACCGATACTTGAAGACCAGTTAAAGATGGATATGAGATCGTCATTCATTTTCATCAAGCTGTTATAGAGAGAATTACAATATAAAGGATGCTTTTCGAAACATATGTTTCATCTTCTGTTTCTGGTCTGTTACTAAATGCTACTGGTCAGCATTTTGTATAGAGGGTTATCCATAAATAAAAAGGTATTAACATTAATTATGATTTTAATAATTTAAATAAAATATTGGTCTTGTAAACCAAAAATAAGGTAATCTTTTAAAACTTCAAAGAGGAGATATTTCTCTTCATAAGTCTCCAACATTTATATTTTAAATAAACTACTTGAAATAATTAAATTAATTCTTCTAGTTTCCGATCATTTAGTGTTGTACGTTCTTGACTTTTTTTATTATCTCGATTTATAACTGGATATTGATTTTCGGGTTGTTATTTTCTTTGTGGATAACCGATTACTCCTTTTCGATTGTATTAAATTGGTGATCTGATTCTATCACATGTTTGGCTAAACCGGAATTACCCTCATTATTTTTAAAATCCTTAAAGTGTTCATTAAATCATGAAGTAAAACTCCCTTATAAGGTATGCCAATTTACAATTTTTCACAGCTATCACATTTCACTTTATAAACATCTTTTTTTTTTAAATGTCCGGTTCTTCTATTTTATTTGAGACTAGCTAATACCCTGCGTGCGCTGCTACACCTAAATAAATGACGTGTTTTGCATTTAGTTGAATAAATGAAAGGAAAAATAAATATAAATTCATATCGTTATTAGTTTTAGATACCCCGTGTTGATTACCCGGCGTTGCCCGGGAATCCACGCATCCCGATGTACTTGGCATAAACGAGTTGAAAGAAAAAAAATCGTTATTTTGAGTTTTCCATAAAAAATACCCGCTGCTATGCTTGCCCGCTCTTCTTGGCATCAATGAAAGACAAAAATGGTTATTGTGAGTTATCCGTAAAAGATAAACCTATGCTGTAGAGTTTTTTGAGATATTCAATTCTGTGTACATTAATTTCGTGTATTTGTTATGGTTTAGGCAGCGTAAGCTACTTAAGGCTAAAAAGGGACTTTTTCACGTTTTTCACTACAAAGGATATTTTTAGGCTGTAGGAGTTGAGTATATCAACTCCTTTATAGCCTATGTTCATCCCGGAAATCTCCTGAACATTTTGCAAAAACCCCATCACAATCGGATCAACAGTATGGCCACGCATATAGTACGAACAAACAAATAAACATCCATTTTTATTATATTATTTTCAGTCTGATCATCTTACCTCAATATTAATGTTGATTTGTTCATGGACATGTTTCAATAAAATTCTGTTTTATCGCCAGCTTGTCCAGACTGGTTTGATTTACGTTGTATTATGTTGTACACCCTGGATGTCGATGTCAGCTCCATCTTGTGGTTGGTCAAAGACATCGACATCCAGGGTGTGCAACATAATGCAACATAAATCAAACCAGTCTGGACAAGCTGACGATAAAACAGAATTGTTTTGAAACATGTCCAGGATCAAATCAGCATTAATATTGAGGTAAGATGATCAGACTGAAAATAGTATAATTAAAATAACTTCAAAATATCACTTCCTAAAATGAAATATCCATTTTATATATTAGATTATGTTATTTAAGTTATTGTTTGTTTTACATGCAATGTTTTTTGTCTTGTTTTTAATGGGGTTTGCTATTAATATATTAATGTTAACCACTGAGTATTACTTTCATCAATTTATCTATTTAATTTCGTTATATTTGTTATTTATTCTTTCTTTTTCAGTTTTTTATTAGTTTATCAATAATTTTTCATTGTATCCATTTCTTTGTATTTTATATCCTTGTTATAATTGCCTTGGTTCTTATCAAGTATTGCTGGTATGTATCATATCGAGTGTTTTTCACTAGGCTTTTCTGTGTTTTGCATGAGCATCGCTTAAAAAATATAAATTATATAAGCTGAAATCCCATTTGGGTTCAGTTCATAGAATCTCAATTCTTACTACCAGAGTGGTTGATGGCAATGTTAGATCGAACAAATGTGTACAAAATGAACAAATGAGGGGCTTTCTTACCCCTGAGCTGAGATGAGTGTGCAAGAAATTAGATGGGTTGGGGAGAAAATATTGCCCAGAGTGGCTGGGTAAGTCGCTTTACAAATTGCACCAAGTTTTCCTCACGACTGCGTTGAAGAAAAGGTCAGGACAGGTTAGATGTTCATTGTGGATATGACATAACATTAACCCACATTACTAAGATTTCCAACAAAACTAACTTTTCCCACAATTTAATGTTCTACTTTAACTCTTTTAATCACGAGCAACTCTATGTTACTGCGGTGATTTGTCTTCAACTTCCTGTAAATTAGCTCTTGTAAAGTCAGATTATTCTTTCTATTTACTCTCTCAGCTTCCAGAAAATGCATGGAAGTAATACTAAATAACTCACTGGCACTATCGAAGCTATAGCTTCATGGCCGTGCGGATATATGCTCTCCATACATCCCTATTTTAAATTAATATTTTCCAATTATCCCCTGAATAATCAATTTCCCTTAAATCATGATTAAGGTTATTCTCCCACCTCATTTTTTGGTCTACCAACTGGGCCTTTACCATCTAGTTTTCCTACAAAAAGCTTTCATGACCTCTTTCATTCCCAGTCGTGTTCCATGTCCTCGCTTAACTGTTCTTTTATATCTGGTTTCCTATAAGCATCACGTAGCTCACTGTTAGTAGTATTCTCCATTTGCTTGTCCATCTTTCTTTGGTCCAAACATTTTCCTAAGAACTTTATTCTCAAATTCTCATAATCTCCTTTTCTCTCTTAAAATAAAGAGTACAAGTTTCGCGTCCATATAATGCAGGGTGATTCAAAAGTCTCTTGACATTTTCCTCATCTTTAATTTATGTATTTTTGTTATATGTAATTGGAAACTATCCTAACAATAGAGAAAATATTTTCGATAGTATACGAGGATTGACCTATGGGCAGGCCCAAGAAGAATTCACTAGAAAGTTCAGAAAACCAGGTCCTAGCAGACAAACTATTAGAGATCTGGTACTGAAAATGAAACGGACGGGATATGTTGCTTATGAGGCACGTAGAGGAAGGCCGGCTACAACACCAGAAGACGTGCAAACCATACAGGATACCATCTCATGAAGTCCCGATGCATCAACCAGAAGACTCAGCAGAGAGTTGGGTATGTCTCAAAGCACTGTATGGCGTACATTGCGCTTCAAACTGAACAAACGCCCTTATCACATCCACATAATGCACAAGACTATGCAGCTCTACAAGCTACGTGTGATGACCTGTTAAATGCCATTGACAATGAAGACCTCATTGAATATGTGTTGTCCAGTGATGAGGTATATTTCCACACATGTGGACATGTCAACAGGCATACTTGAAGGATTTGAGCAGGCGAACAGCCAAACGCCATACAAGGGTTTCAGAGACACGCATGTTAGAACAATACCTGGAACAGGATGCTGTACAAGATACTGTGCTTTTCCAGCAAAATGGTTCACCACCCCATTTTGCCATCATTGTTCGTGACCACCTCAACGAAGTTTTCCCTGATAGGTGGATCAGTAGTGGTTCAGCGAGAATTTTGGCGGCCCGCTCTCCAGATCTGACACCACTAGATATCTTTTTTTGGGTGTATGAAGTGAAGATCAACACCTTACAGCAATTGAGACACCGAATAGCTGCAATCACACCAACTATGCTGGCAAAAGTGTTTCGCTGTACACAAGAAAGATGGAGTCTGTGCCGTGACTTAGAGGATCACCACATTGAAATGTACTGAGTTTATCATCCAGTAGTCATTATTTTCCATATGTAATAACAAGTTTGGCATAAAACATTGATTTGACGAAAATGTCAAGAGACTTTTGAATCACCCTGTATAACTGGGAGAATAATAATTTTATATATTTTCAGTTTAACGAATTTTGATAGAAGTTAGGACGACAAGGGTCCTTGCAATGCATATCATCATTACAGTATTAGGGCTATGGTTTAATTATATTTTTGTATCTCTATTAGTATGACAATTGTTTAGATTACTTTTGCTTACATTTTGACTTTCTTTAATTTTCTGTCATTTACATATACTCATAAAACTTAAAAAACTACTCTCTCTCCGCCTCTTCCTCCCTTTTTCTCTCTTTCTCCCTTTTCTTTACCCCTTTTATCTACTTCCTCCTTCAGTCTCATTCTATCTCTCTCCATCACTCTCTTTCTCTCTCATCTTTCTTCCTTTCTCTTCCTCTCCATCCTTCAGTCTCCCTCATCGTCCATCAATCTCTCCCCTTTCTTCACTGTCTCACCCATTATGTCACACTCTCTCATCTCTCTTTCTCCTTCCCATACTCACCATGGCAAACTTAATAATAATTTTATAAGTAAACACAGGCAGAGTAATTGACACAAATTATGTTGACCGAAGTATTGAGTTCACATCAACAGTACTTATATTAAAAATTAAATTATTTTCAGTCTGATCATCTTACAAAATATTAATGTTGATTTCTTCTTGAACACTTTTCAAAACAATTCTGTTTTATCGTCAGCTTGTCTTTGGCCAACCACAGGATGGGGCTGACATCGACATCCAGGATGTGCAACATATATCTATCCAGTCTGGACAAGCTGACGATAAAACAGAATTGTTTTGAAACATGTTCAAGAACAAATCAACATTAATATTGAGGTAAGATGATCAGACTGAAAATAATTTAATTAAAAGAACCTCAAAATATCACTTGCTGAAATTAAATATTAGTACTTATTTCACTACAAGGCTAATTCAAATAATTGCCTTCACATTACGAAAATGAAAAACAAATTAATGTTTATTTTCACAATTGGCAGTATTGATTGAAACGATATTAATCTGTTTCATTGCAAAAAGTAATAATACAACAGGCAGAGTGCAAATTCGTGATTGTAAGTTTATTCATTGATTCATTTTGTTGCCATGTGCTTTGAATTGGTTATTTTTGTTGATGGTTTATTTTGAAATAATCCTGATAAGCTCATCATTTCATACGTGCAAGTTCACTGTGACGATATTTATGAGTGTGTTTGTATCAGTTGTTGAATAGGTTATGACTTTTTCTTCTTCTTCTTCTTCTTCTTCTTAATAAGTGTTTGTTAATATTAAGTTATTAAAAATTATAAAATTTGACACAGTAAGAAATCAAATTATACACAATGATTGAAAATGTGTTATGAATTCGTTTTGAAATTCGGGCTCAGTGTCATAAACATCTCAACCCATTCATAAACCTAATTTTCAATCCTGTAACATAAACAATAGTGAGAAACTTCATAAATATGATTGTAATATTACAAACTTATTTTCATTATAAAACGAATTACCAAACTAATCAAATGCATGATAAAATCCTGTTGAGATTTAGTTGCAATATTATAGAAAATATAAAATAGAACACCTTTAAGGTCCAGTCTCCTCAACTTGGTTTAACTTAGTTACTGCACTATCGGATAACTAGAAGAATAACCGTTTTATATGTATTTGGTTTAACTTTTTAAGAGAAGTTGGAATGACAAGAATCTCTGTAATGCATAATATCATCTGATTTCAGAGTTAAGCCCATGTTTAATTTCCTTGTGTACTTCATTCCGATTTGTCTTTATTGTTCCTGGGTATTTGAATTCTTGGATAGCCTCCCATTCTCTGTTTATATACATATCTCCTTCAGATCCCACAGTTTTATCTGAACATTCCAGCATTACAAATCTACTATTAATTTTGATCTATTATCATTCCAACTTTTCTCGAAAACATATAACTGAAAGTAACTATTGTTCTTCCATTGCGAAACGTGGATTTTATGTGAGGAGTATTTGAGAATAAAGTTCTTAGCATTTTTCTTTTTTTGGACAAGGAAAGACGGACAGACAGTTGAATGAAGAACACTTACATAACAGCGAGTTACATGATAACTATAAGAAACCAGATTTAATAAACATGGTTTAATTTCGTAGACTGCGATGGGCAGGACAAGTGGCACGAGTGGAGAATGAAAGAGGGGCATGGAAACTCCTCGTAAGGAAACGAGAAGGAAAAGTCCAGTAGTTAGACGAAAAATAAGGTGAGAAAAATATTAACCACGATTTGAGGGAGGGATTTATGCAGGAGATCACCTTAAATTATAAGCTCGGGACGGGGATGTATGGAGAGTTTATATCCGCGCGGCCATGAACCCACGGGTTTACTTAGTGCCAGTGAGTTAGATAGTTAGTTAGGTATTTGGACTCAGCCACTTCTTCAAAATTTCTCTCGTTACTCATTAACTGTCCGTTTCCATTATAGACTATAATATATTTTTGTGTGTGGGCGTGTATTTAGATTTCTTCATATTTACTTCCTGCCTATACTGTCATTTAATAGAATATGTGTTGTGTTTTAGCAATTCTTCGCTATCGCCTAATAACACTACATAAATTTATACTAAGAGCTTATTAATAGGTCTACCATTCATTATAGGCTTTCTTTTTCCTGTGAAATTCGATAGCATTCTCTTAAACAAAATTGATTAGTAAAGGAGTATTGCATCTTATTCCTTCAACCTTGTGAATTTCAAAATTATTTGAAAGATTTTTGCCATCCTGCATCGTACTCTTTGTGCCATTTAGACACATTCGAATAAGTCTAACTTTTTTTTAGGAATTACGAATTCCAGCAGAATACTGTATAAGTTCTCTCTCTTAATTTATTCCTACGTTGTTTTGATATATAAGGTCGTTATACTCTACCCTCATTTATTTTCTAAAATCTATTTTATACTAAAATCTGACCTATTGTAAACCTATTTCCTCTAAATTAACATTGATGATAATTTCGTTAAAGGTTTTTATTTATTTTATAGACCATTCTGAACGGTTCCATTTTCAGCAGAAGAAATGTTTAAAATTATTAGCTACTATTCCTCTCCTTCCATTAATCTTTTAGGGGAGATTAGATTATTAAATAGAATAGTTGGTTGAAGCTTCCTCTTCTATTGAAGATGAACCGGGTCCGAAAGTTCAACATGATTTTAAAATGTTGACTATTCTATGCCAACTTGTGAATATTCGATTGGAGAAAAAATTATTTGTAGCGTCATATGGGCCAACGTGATAACACACGTTCCTGCTAGAGCCAATTGCCAATATATTTACTTACATATAAGGGACTCTATCTCAACAATCCATCTACATAAGTGGACAAGTTTGGGTAAGAAAATGGGTAAGTTAGTGTTAGTTTGGGAAGTTAAGTCGAGTTAGTGTACACAAGATTAGTTTAGCGTTCACTTGTTTGTTAGCGGGTTTTTTTGTGATAAGTTGGCTACACTCTCCGAGCAATGACTAATACATAATTTACATTGTAAATATGGTGATTTTACGTTACTTTGACCTCAACTTTTCACTTAATTTTAAGGTATTTGTTACAATTTTTGGGAAAAGAATAAACATATATATATTTGTCTCAGGTAATTTTTCACATGATGTAACACTAAATTATGATTTTTTTATTTCACTTTATGTGGATGGAATATTAGCATACAATCCCCAAAAAATTTATCACCAAATTGATGAAACTGAACCTTACAAGAATTTTGTTTTATATGTTTATGTTAGAATTGTGTACTATCGTCTAAGTGATTTCCATTCGAAACGACTAAAAGTTCAATCATTATTTTATAAAAACATATTTTTTTGTAGATTCGTTTCCTAGCAGTGATTAAAACTTGATGTTATTACATTTAAGTGCAAAATTTCTGGAAATATTCGCAGATATGAGTGAAGTTTGCCACGCGGGATAATATATTCACGGTGATAATAATGATAATTAATGTGTCACAGTTAGAATCTCACAACATACATCACAGTTGCGCCATGATTAACAAGTCTGTAAGATTGACGAGAAATAATTATTAACGGTTGGGGGTTGCATGCTAGTATTAGTTCCAGCTGTCGGACTAACTGATGTCTGGCTTTTATGATCTTTATGAGAAACAAATCAAGTTTTCTAACGCAACCCACATTACGGAAATTAATACAGCTTATGCCAAAATTTGTGCATACAATTTTCAAGAATTCAGTAATAATAATAATAATAATAATAATAATAATAATAATAATAATAATAATAATAATAATAATATAATAATAATAATAACCTTCTTCGTCACGGTTTAGGCTTATTTACTAGCCTGTTCCAGCTCCAAATTGCTGCTGTTTTCATCTTTTCTTTGGTCTTCCCAGACTTTTTCTTCCTCGTGGTGAATAGCTGTATGCTGCTTTTGGTATTCTATTCTCAGTCCTTGCCAAGTGTTCTTTCCAGTTTGTATTTCGCTATTGTTGTGTTTAATTCCTCTACTTTTAGTTTTTGTCTTAATCCTGTGTTGTGTTTTTTTGTCTGTTCTTTGTATCCTGCTATCGGTTCTGAGGAATTTCATTTCAGCAGCTTGTATTCTGGCAGATTGTTGTGTTGTCACTGTCCATGTTTCGAATCCATAAGTAATAATAGGCACTACCATTGTCTTGTATAATTTTATTATAGAGTCTTGCCTGGCTTTATTTTTCAAAGTTCTTTTTAATGTTCTTGTTATATAATTAAACTTAATAATAATAATACATTTTCCTGCTGAAACTGAGAACATAATATCTTCCACTCCTCTTCAGTCGAATTCTGACATCATATAGATGATATGATGACAAAATATAGGATGGAATTTGTTCAGAAATCAACTTCGGTTCATACCGTTTTGTAATAAACCTCTAATATATTTTCAAGTTTAACAATTCCACAGACGTCTTCCTGTGCCAATTTCAAGATTCTAGAGTCAGTCTCCATTCCTCTGTATTTTTCCATGCTCCTTCCTCTAAATTCTTTCAATCGTTGTTCTGACAATTGTCCAGGTTAGTTTTGGTTTTCTTGTCAGATTCAATTCATAAGAATTTTTCAGTAATCTGTCTTCCGTAATCTTTTTTACATGTCCAAACCATCTTAATTGTATCGTTTTAATAGTTTCTACTGCGGATTCTTGCATTTTCATACGTTATCTTTAACATTATTTATAATTTTCTCTTTCCTAGATATACTTGTTGTTCGTCACAGAATTCTATTTCTGTTGAATGTAAATGGTCTATTGTTTTCTTAGCTACATGTTATTGTACTTTTGTCACTAGCATTATAAATGTTGGTTTTTGTTTGCATTGTGAAACATTTATCCCATAAAATCCCGAGATATAGTTGCCCCAATTGTATTAACTTTTTAATTAATGTCATCTTTATGATTCCCACTATTGGTTATTTTTACTCCCAAATATTATTTTTACCCCAAGTATTTTTCGCAATACTTCATTATTCCTTTTCCATTTTAAAATATAAATATAGGACTTTGGGTTTGCTCATATTGCCACATAATTTGTTTACCATAGATTAATGTTAAAATCCCATTTTTCAAATCCTTCCATGAGATTCCTTGTCATATATTCCAATCTTCATATTATTCTGCAATCAGCTAATAACAATTAACAAATAGTTTGTTCTCTTAATTAGTAACCCCATTTGTAACGGTAGAAGTCTATTTTATATATTATTATTCTAATTATAGGAATCATTCTCTCCCCCCACTTCCCCTCTCTCTTCATATATATTATATATATATATATATATATATATATATACCGATTCAGGCATTCATTTTTCTTTTCATGTTAGATATATATAAACGAATGTGTATATGTTTATCTTTTATAAACATCTAAACTGATCAACCGATCTCATGAAAATTTTTAAGGTACGACGAGTGTTTAGCTGATATCTATTACGTTCTAAACGCATTAGGTTAGATGTAGGAGTTGACCTGCAACGAAAATTTAAAAAATCGCTGTAACATTAGCAATTTTTTATTTTCATATTGAAACTCAACATATCCTATTGTAGCTGATAGTACGGGGTTTTCCATTTATTTATTCAGACTTAAATGAATACACAATTGTTATATACATTTTTCTCTTCACTTTATTTCTTTATCCACAATTATCACTAAATCTTCCAAACCTAGTTTGATTTAACAACTATTATTTTCATAACGTTAATCAGATAATCACTTATAACACAGTTGCATAGTTCCTCATAGTTGTGCTCACAATTAACCTCTCGTCATCCAATTCCAGACTGAGTGACGGTCATTCCGTTGTCACCACATATTTATAGGTGAGTAGACGGAAATTTTCAGGTCCATGGTCGAGATGTTTCTACATGGAACCCTCTAGTCTTCCGATGTTTCACGAATGGGGGAACAGACGTTCCTAGAACTCTCCGGCTCATCAGCCTAGAAATATCGGTGGACCCGGACTCGCGATTGGCTATTCACCAATCCAATCCACCAATGCGAGGTGTCTCTCGCCGGCCCGCGCAGTTTATAATAAATATTATAATAAATCGAGGTATGTATTATCGAAAAATCAGCGAAATGAAACCATTAGAAATGGGAGTTTTATATGAAATTCAAAATTTAAATATGACTAGTTTGATGCCATGTTTGGTTAGTCACTTATATATACTATAGGCTATAATTTATTAAGGCATACCCGCACACCGGGTATAAACTAATTTTAAATAAAATCATTGACAAGTAACATTCATGTCTTAGTCCTTTTGTAACAAAATCAATATATATATATATATATATATGTGTGTGTGTGTGTGTGTGTGTGTGTGTGTGTGTGTGTGTGTGTGTGCCTGTATATATGCCACCAGCATAAAGTATATGAGAAATCAAGACAAAGATGGGACAATTTATTGAAAAAAATGTGTAGAGGCAAAAGAGGAGAATTGAAAGTTTTAAGAACAGTATTACTATTCATTTTCTTCTTCTTCTTCTTCTACTTCATGAAATTAGACATTTTGACCTGTTTTCACATCAAGTGGGATTTAATTAATCTTCCCATCTAGTAAATGGGCGTCCAACAGTTCTATGTCCTATTAGTTCGTACTTTAATAACAGCTGAGGGATTCTATCTGTAGGCATTATTTTAACATGTTCATATCAGTTGTTTCACATGTTATCAATTCTATTTGTTAAATTAAAAGTACTTAAGTCTGTCTTAATATCTTCATTTCTTTTTCTGTCCAAAATTGTCACACATTATTAATTAATTGGATAAATTTAAAAAATAAGAAAAGGAAACACACAAATGAAAATAAGGTATATAAAGGTTTTCCACGGCAATTTTCGATGTCTAGTTTGTAGGATCGACTAACTTCCAATAATATGTTCATGGGTACAGCTTCATTCCCTCGGAATTAGCTAACTTAACAACAAAGTTAGGACGAACCTCCACTGCAGAAAATAACACTCGCGTATTTCAAAAAAATAATTTAACCCTACTCGACACAAAATTCCGAGATTTTATATTACTTTTAACAACAGTCGAGGAACCTTTTTACAGATCATTTAACAATGTTATAAGGCCAAATTAACATTTTTCTTGGAATATTGAATTGCACAATTAGTGGAAAGCAAAGAATTGATCGTCAACTGTCATTTACGGTAGGGCGTAGGGCAGTTCACATTTCTTATTCTTCTTTTTGTATATGAATGGTAGACATACTTGTTAAGTAAAATGGTAAATTGATCCCACTACAGTCCTTAGGAAGCCCTTTAGGTAGTAGGAGATAAAACTCCCTCCATTTAAGAAATTCAGCACGATTTGTCAGTCGAATTGTCAGCCCTGATTGACGAACGCCTTTATCCCCAGAACACACGTCTCATTTCTGTTAAAGGCTGAGTCGACCCCAGGGCAATGGTATCTTCATAAGATTTAGGCCAGGGACGGCCACATTTATCCGTAAAACATATGTCTGGTACTCATTTCCGTTTGAGAGTAAGTCGATCCCAGAGCTATGGTGCCGTCGGAAGGTTTAGAATCATCATCCCATCGGGACTTGAACCTACTAGCTTCCTACTAGCGTACTGCCTTAACCAACTATGATACGGCGTGCTCTCGAAAGTTAAAGTGATTCCTCTACACTCTTAGGAGGTGATACTCAGCTCTCTAGACAATCGGTACGAAATGCCAGCCACGTGTAATAGACTTGTTAAGTGATATTTAAAAATAAGTGACCTAACGTTTGTGACATCCTATACATGTAGCAGTTAAATGCATTACATTCTCTCCCTTTCATGAATTCAGTTCATGCATGACATATCAGTTACTCAATACCACCAGTAAATGCTTATTTAAATTGTTCCCATTTGAAACACACTAGCGAAACTAAGAGCTCGAAATGGGGTGCTCTGAAATAACGTAACTGTTTGAAATATTTCCTGCGTCCAAAAAGCAGTTAACATTTTTCAGTACAATCCCCTCCGTTCATTTATATATTTTATTACCTGATACAGAGCTTACGGTCTATGAAGACCTGGGAATTACGCTGTTCTTAGTCTGTACAGAGCTCCCAGTTTTTATAGTATTAACCCCTATAGCCTACATGTACATTCGTCCTTTTTTTAGGAATAGGAAATTATTATTATTTAGTTACTAATTGCTACTTCTAAAGAAGGATATTATTCACTGGAGACACTATGTAAAAGTCCTCTGCTCTTTCTAGGATAAATTGCTACTACAAGTATTAAAAATAAAAATACCGGTAATAATAATAGTAATAAAATTATTATTATTATTATTGAATTAATAATAAATAATAATACATTATTATTATTTATTATATTAAATTAATAAATAATAATAATAAATTATTATTATTATTTTTATTATTATTAAATTAATAATAAATAATAATAATTCTTATTCTTAATTACTAGGAATTCCTCTACAATACAGTAGTTTTCCTACAAGCTTTATAAATGTCACTCCTTCATAAATCCCTATTCTCTTCATCACTCATAAAATAAAATAAGTTAAAATACCTTCTTAGGTACGACGGATTTTACCTAAGAAAGTATTTTAACTTATTTTATTTTATGACTTGTCCACCTCAACGGTTTTAACAATGAATTTTATTAGTATTGACTCTTCATCACTCTCTGTTAATCCTCTCGACACCTTACTCGTATGCATTCATTGAATCCACTGTTCCTTTGGTCTCCTCTTTCTACTGTTGTCCTCCGCTTCAAAATGTAATATCTTAAATATCCTGTCATCTGACATCTCTTTTACGTGGCCAAACCATTTCAGTAATATTTTTAATAACTTATAGAACATCTTGAATATCCATTATTTCTTTGATTTTAGTATTTCTTTAGGTAGGCTAAGAATAAGTTAGAATAACATTTTAACCATGATTTTAGGGAGGTAAATCATACAGGAAATGAATGAAAAACATTAGCTCAGAATAGGAATGTTTGGAATGATTATGTTTGCGCGGATATGAACCTCTGGATTCGATATTGCTGGTAGTTATCTTTATTATTAATGTTAAAAATTGGAAAAAAATATGAAATGTTATACGAAAAAAATATTAATATCCAATATTAAGTTATATGAGATATAAGTAATGAAAATGGTATGGGCACGTACGACGAATGCAAGAAAAACCGTTACCCAGAAGAACATCGGAATGGTGTCCACCTGAAAAAATAAATAAAGGAAGATCTCGAAACTCATGGACGTAAGAAATAAGAGCTGGAATGAGAACAAGAGGACAGGAGGACATGGGGTGGATGATTACAGACGAGTGGACAAGGAAAATAAAACTGTAGTTGAGAAAGATGTATAAACTCTGAAAATCTGTATATAAATAAAATAAATAAGTATTCTCATTATTATTATTATTATTATTATTATTATTATTATTATTATTATTATTATTATTATTATTATTATTATTATTATTATTATTTATCATTATCATTGATATTGTCCACCGCTGTGGTCTCGAGGTAGTGTGCTGCCTTGTCACGCAGCAGGCCCGGTTTCGATCCCCTGTCGGGGCAGTTTTTCTGGGTGAGGTTTTTATCGGGATTTTTCCTCACCTGTAAGACAAATGTCAGGAAAACGTTAAGGCCCAAACGGTCCCCGAAATCATATGGCCATCATCATCCTTATCATTATCATCATCATCATCACTATCATCATCATCCTTCACCGGTGTGGAAACCAACGGGAAGCTACCACACCTACAATTCCCTAGTAAAGCTGCAAGCATAGCATGAACATGCTAAGATTGCAGTGAAGGACCTGCCTTCGGGCAGAATTACTATGGATGGATGGATGGATTATTGATATTATTATTACGAGGGTTGGGCATAAATTATGGCAACTATTTTTTTGTGTGAGAATTTGAGCGTGCGTGAAAAATCTAAAATATACAAATGAAAGAACAAGGGATAAACGAAATTTAAAGAATTTAACAACACGCCAACATTTTGTTCCTCGTGTTTATTAAGGTAATTGTCATATCAATACAGTTTTCATGTTCCATTACCACAACTTTTTATTTTTCACTATCTTTTTTTACTCTCTTCTTCACTAACTCACAACGTTCACAACACGCTGCCAACGACGTGGGAGGCACCAAATACCATCTGCTTTACCACTTTCTTCACCATGTGTGAATCTGATCATCTGTTGTTGAACAGCATTTGCCATGTCCATTCGGTCCCAAACCGTCTACCACATAATGGTTCCTTTACTTTCCGTATGAGGTCAAAATCACATGGTGAAAGGTCTGGAGAGTATGGTAGATGTTTCAATTCTTCCCATTCCCAGCGCCGCAGTAGCCGCCCTACATAGTCTGCTTTATGAGGCCTTGCGTTGTCGTGTAGAATGAGTGGACTGTCCAGAAGATCAGCTCGTTTCTCTCTACACCCCGGCGTACTTGTCTCATCAAGAAGTACCTTTAGTAATCTGCTGTCACTGTTCTACCACGTGGAACGAAGTGGCACACAATCACTCCCATGACGTTATATGCCACAATCACCATCAACTGCACGGGGGAAGGATTTTGGCGGAATTCTGTCTTCTTGGTGATCCTGCATGTTGCCACTATGCAGACTGACGTTTGAGCTCTGGTTCGTATGACCTGCTCCAAAATTCATCAATTGCGATTATTCTTCAAAGGAAGTGGTCTCCTTCCTGCTGCCAACGTGCTAAGTGGTCGTAGCATGTTGCATATTGCACCCACTTTTGAACCTCTGTGAGTGCATGTGGTACCCACTTCGATGCAATTTTACGGACGTGAAGATCGTTTCGCAAATCCTGTGTGTGGTGCGTTTCTCGATGCCACTTTCTCTCTCAAACCCAAGTAGTGTCCATCGTCTGTCTCCAACAGGTGCTCAATTACTGTACGTGACACATCAGTTTGCACACTCCCAGGTCGTCCTGTCCAGTAGTAACCGCTGGTCGCTTCAGATCTTCGCTGAAATGTTGTTACCCACCTCGCGACTGTCCGGTATGGAAGGGCATTAACGACAGCTTCTACCAACTCTCTGTGGCAATCTCTGGCATTCCTTCCACGGTTAACGGCTATTTTGATGTATGAGCGCTGTTGAAGTGGGCTTACATCCAACCTGCACAGCGCTAGACTGACAACTCATTCAACATTACTCTCTATTCTATTACAAACAACCACAGAGCCATCTCATGTTATGAACACACACTATGACGGTACGGCTTCCGTGTGACACATGATATTTTGTGATACCAACCATTACCATTAAAAAGAAAAATAGTTGCCATGACTTATGTACCAACCCTCGTATTATTATTATTATTATTATTGTTATTATTATTATTATTATTATTATAAAATCAGAGAAATAATAAATGTTGAAAAATATGTTCTATCATACAAGTTATTGAAAAAGGCTGAAATGTTTTGGCCACGTAAACAGCATGTCAGATGACAGGATACCTAAAACTATATTAAATTGTGAAGCGGGGGGAACAGCAGAAGGGGGAGACCAAACGAACAATGGGTTCAAGGAGTGCACAGAAGTATGATGTCAAGAGGATTAACAGAAAGAGATGAAGGAAATAAGGATGTATGGAGGAGTAAACTTTACAGTCAGTTGTGGGAAAACTACCGTTTTGTATAGAAATTCCAAATACAATTTATTATTATTATTATTATTACTATTACTATTATTATTATGATTATTATTATTATTATTATTATTAAAGTAGACTGCGATGGGCAGGACATGTGGCACGAATGGGGAAAACCAGAGGGAAAACGCCCAGTTGGTAGATCAAGAATGAGGTGGGAGAATAATATTAACTATGATTTGAGGGAAGTAGATTATACAGGAAATGATTGAAAATATTAGTTAAGGTAGGGGTGTATGGAGAGCTTATGTCCGTGCCGCCATGAACCTACGGGTTGGATAGTGCCAGTGAAGTAGTTAGTTTTGTTAGTTAGTATTATTATTTTTATTATTATCACCATATCAACATATGTATGCATAAACCTATGCCCCACACGTCCTGCTTGGGGACTAGGGTACTCACTAGCGGAAGTTTCTTATCAAGATAATTTAGTTTCGCTTATTTTCCTAAAGATGTGACATGTGGTTGTACATCGGCTCAATGAGACATCTAGTAAGGAACTAAGGTATTACCGTTACTTGGATGGATAAGGTCGGTTAAATTTTGCACAGAGATATTTTTAATCAGTCTTCCTGTTCTTTTAGAAGCCTCAAAATCTTCAGACTCGGTATCACAGCTGAAAGTCCCTCGCGGAGGACATACCCCTTGGATTTTTACATTCTAAAAATCTATCGATCAGCCGGTTTTGAACCCACGACTCTCGGGAAAAGATACAAGGAACATAACTTAGATCACCGTTGCCGACATAGCAACATACAGTTTAAAAAAATAATTATAAATTTTAATCGAAAAATCAGAAGCATTAAACACTTTTTTAATACTGTCATTTCACCTTTAGCTACAAATTAATTTGAACACACTGTCAACATATTCCGCACCCCAGGGGTTGCACAATACATGCGGGGAGAGGGTTACTGAGAATGTATGTAGCTCTGAAATGCAGTTACAATTTTTTTTTGTTTTCCATCTGATTCCCTTTCCTCGCATTTATTCATTTAGAGTCTTGATGTATGGGTTATGGAGTAATGTAAATGCTTATTAAAAGGTATCCCCCATGCAGGACCGTTGCGAATATAATAGGCGTTCCACTGCGTAATTAGTGTGGGCTCAAAAAGGCGATATATCCTGGATGTTGCTTGAGGCCTTATTGATGCAGATACCATCGACATGCGAGCTCTGACATTTACATCCAGATACAAGGATTTATCGAGAGGGTTGCAGCCGGAACTAATTAATTATAAGACTAGTGAAAACACATTCCGCCCTTCAATGCATTTTTGCATTTTTAAAACAAGGGCAGATATTAGTCATTATATAATGGAAGGGTATAATTTTAATAGATATTAGAGCTTTCATTTATATTATAAGGATGCAAAACATGGTATCTTACCTTAAGGGAGGAGATAATATTACAAGGCATTGAGGAAAAATGTTCATAGGAATGTTTTGGACAAAAAAAATACAGACGAACATACAGGCGAATGGAGAAAACTATAAACCAATAAACTACATTATCTTTATGAACCTTTTCGTGTTGTAGACTGCGAAGACACGTCATGTGAGACAATTGGAGATTGGAAGAGGGACGTGGAAACTTCGTGTAACAAAACCACAAGGAAAATATCTAGTAGGTAGGACTAGTAGTCGTTGGGAGAATAATATTAACCATGATTTGAGGAAGATGAATTATAGTCAGTGATTGGAAAACATTAGCTCAGCATAGGGCCAACTATTATTATTATTATTATTATTATCATTATTATTATTATTATTATTATTATTATTATTATTATTATTATTATTATTATTATTATCAGATATAATCGGTTGATTAATGTCTCTGACATGTCCGATTCCTAATAGCCAATTTTGTCGGTCCCTCCAAACTCCTGGTTGCAGAAGTTTCTCCTTCATGTAAAGTAAAAGTAAAGTAAAGGTGATCCCACAACAGGTCCGGAGACCCTTGGGGTAGTAGGAGGTTAAGGCTCCCACTTTTTCTAGACAATCGGCACTTTATGTCAGCCGGGTTGTCAGCCCTGCGTGACGGCCGCCTTTACCCCCAGAACAAGCGTCTGGTACTCAGTTCCGTTAGAGGCTGAGTCGACCCCATGGCCATACTGCCGCCAGAGGGTTTGTGTCAGTTTAAAAATCCTGACCCCAACGGGACTTGAACCCTCGACCCTCCGGCTTGTAGCTCAGTGCCTTAACCACTACGCTACGGCGTGCCCCCTTCATGTATAAATATATTCCCTAACTTCAGGAGGTTTTGCCCAGCAAATGGAAGAGGATCGGCTACCAAAATGTGTTTTGGAATTATTATTATAATAATTATTATCATCACCATTATTAAAACATTAAAACTTTACAAAATAATTGTATATCTATTGCTATTATATGGAAGTGAATGCTGGATCGTAACACCAGACTGGTTACGACTAATTAATCCGAAATGAGATTTCTCCGATTTATATCAGGTTATAAATTACTAGACCACAAAGAAACATAGGGAATACCACTAACCGATGGGAATACCACTAGATGGCAATTCAACAATATATACACTCCAGTTTGCAGGTTACCAATCGATATTGGTTCAAGAATTTGAAGATATAGAACACCTCACTAGAAAATTAATACAAGAATATAGTTTATGGGGTTTAAAGATCAATATGGATAAATCTAGATATATGACAATAGGGGATCTTCCTCCAGATTTAATACGAGAAGAAAATTTAGGGACAATCAAATACACTGAAGAATATAAGTATTTACTTACTTACTTACTTACTTACTCTCTGACACTATCGAAATATCCCAGTTGAACCCATGTCCGCATTTCTTGACGGTTGTATTTTTACGGTGAAAGATCGTCACTCTTTCGACTAAGGTAATTTTTTCGTCTGGCTTATCACCTTCGACCAGTCCGGCATGGGTAACCCTATTGGCAACAATGCTACCGCCGGCATAGCTCTCAGGATCATTTAAGCATGCAAACCACTCCACCACGACAAGGTAAAGGTACCATGGAGGGAGAATATAAGTATTTGGGAATTAAAATGACTAAAGATGGAAAACAAGAAACAGAGATAAGAAACAGGATCAATATAGGAAAGTATGCTATATCTGCCCTAAACGGAATAGTATGGGACAAACATATCTTCAAAGAAACAAAAAAAACTATTTTTAATACAATAATCAGAAGCATTATTAACTATGAGCTGATGTGTGGGCTTTAAATGCACAAATAAAAAAAATACTCGCCACTAAAATGGACTACTGGAGACGTGCTGCAAGAATATCTAGGAAGGATACAATCAGAAATTCATACATAAAAGGAAAAAGTGCAGGTACAATATTCAATATTAGATTTTATAAAGAAGAAACAATTAAATTGGTACGGACACATTAGAAGGATGGAAGAAGGAAGACTACCTAAGATAATCATGGATTGGGAACCACAGGGAAGGAAAAAGAAGGGTAGACCAAATATTACATGGATTCAGGGAATCAATGTAACTAAGAGGGAATGGGAAATAGAAGAAAATATATGGATGAACAGATAAGAATGGAAAAATATGTTGAAACAAATGTGTAGTTAACTGTGAGCATGGGTACCGGAAAAATGTATATTCATTGTAAAAGCCCGAATAATAATAAAAAATAAGAAACATAGATATTAGAGAAGAATTAAATATAGAATCAATTATATTTATAGTTAAAAAATGTAGAAAAAACTGGCGAGATCACATTCAACGAATGGCAGAGTCGATGATATCGAAAGCTGCCTTACATTATATATAATCCAAAAGAAAAAACAAATACAGGCAGACCATTGAAGAGAGAACATTAACAAATGCTTTCAAACAGAACAAGCGAGAAGGTCTAATTCTTGTGATAGATTATTATTATTGTTATTATTGTTATTATTGTTATTATTATTATTATTATCATCAACATTATTATTATTATTATTATTATTATTATTATTATTATTATTATTATTATTATTATTATTATTATTATTATTATTATTATTATTCAACAGAGCCAGCTTCCGTATCGGAAAAATGCGGAAGAGTTCGCTCTTCGAAGATGATGTAATCATACATTTCACAGCAATAAAGTACCGGTACACATTAAACTCAAACATGTCGCCAAGATTATAGGTAATAATTTGTCATGACGAGGGCAGGTTCATACTGCATATGTGGGTGTATAATGTAATTACATTTTATGATTTTCCATCTATTTGAAACTATTTGCACAGTTAGATATTTTTACAATAGGCAATTTTGACAAAAAATCGTAAATTTGACAGTATTTTTTTGAATGGGGGACATTTTATTTTAATTCGGGTAACATAGTATAATCTTCTATGGATCGCGTTGCCTGTAATTTTTTTACTTCTTCCTCGCCAAATAAGGGTTTGCCACAATAGAGTAATGCGAGAGCAGGTACTAATAAACTTGAATATAGGAATAAGGTATAAAAATGCGGCTGACATAAAAATAGGTATAATATTTGAAACTCCATCATCATCATCATGAACAAATCCGTTTTAAGCCATGTGACTTGTGACGGTAAACCTAATGAAGATGCTCTTGGTCTTTCCACCGATGTTTTGGTCTTCCTTGGTTCCTAATGTCCAGTTGGAGTATATTGGAACGCCAATTTTGGAAGTCTATTTCTTTTCATTCTTCTCAGACGATTTTTCCATTCTTCTTGGTATCTTTCTATATCTTCATCTAAACTTGGTACTCCCAAGTTTTTTCTCTGATACTAGTGTTATTTTGGTGATCCAATCTATTAACTCCTAACAGTGAACGTAAGAAGCGCATTAGACTTACTCTAAGTTTATGAACATTTATTTTATTTAAAATCCATATTTCACTTCCATATTTTAGAGAAACTTTTGATATGATTATGTAATCTTAGTTTTGTATCTGTCCTCGTCTGTTTACCAAAATGTCTTCTTATTATTCCATTCATTTTATTATATTTTTTTCTAATTTTGAATCAATGCCACTCTTATGTTCTGCAAATATACCACCTAAGTATGAGAAATCAGACACTTGTTTTATAATTTTTCCATCATTCTCAATTTTCACCCGTTGTATGTTTTTGTATATTTTTTATTTGAAACATAATATGAATAAAAGAATATAAATTATCGCAATAATAATTAAAATCGTACCTAGTTTGCGAATAAAACACACAAACTCTGACTATTGTATTGAAATATAAACAAAAAGAAACTGCCGTCTTAAATTGGACATAAGGGTATAATCACAAACATACCCGTTACATTCATGCATCCTCATGCATACCCATCTTAATATCCAATATAATACCTTCGAAATAATATAGGCCTACACTCGCATGGAAGGCCAGAGCGAAGTGTTTATATAACACTGGTCGACAAGGTTTTCTTCAGCAGAAATCTAATTAGTGAATCTAGTGAATTTTTTCATGCTGAAATCAGAAATGTCAGAATTTTTCCATCAGGCACAGTTTCTTTTTTTTTGTGACAGCTACTTTTTAAAATCTTATTTTATCATTCTCTTTGACTTTTCATAGGAACCTTTACTCTATTTTTAGCGATTTTATTCAAGTTTTATTCAAGGAAATTATATATAATGTCATGCTGAAGCATCAAAAGACAAGACTGCTCAGGTTCATTCATGTTTTGACATGCTCAGACCTGTTAATTTGGCATTGTGATGCGTCAGTCTCACTACATTAAAAATAATGGCCTAAACGTGAATATCTTATCCCAGGCCACAAAATGTGTCACATTTCCCTTTAGTGAATCCTGAAAAAATATATGTACTTCCATTGCATATTAAATTAGGAGTAATGAAAAATTTCGTCAAAGTTATGGATTAACTTTCTGAACGATTTTTGTACTTGAAATCGAAAATTTTCCCAAAATCAGTGAAAGAAGGAATTTTTATAGGACCACAAATATGATCATTAATGGCGGATGAACATTCTGAGGACTGTTAAATCCACGTGAAAAAGCAGCCTGGCAGTCTTTCAAAAATATATATTGCAATTCCCTTGGAAACCATAAAGCAGAAAACTATCGTGACCTAGTGGCTGTTCTTCTGGATTCTAATAAAGCAACATGAACCGGTATTTAAAAATTCACTTCTTGGACTCTCACTTAGAATTCATCCCAGAAATTCTTAAGGTTGTCAGCGATGAGCAGGGTGAGCAATATCATCAGCAAATTTCTACAATGGAAAACAGATACAAGTGGAGTTCTAATATGCTGGCTCGACTAGTGTTGGGCCAAGAAGAGATATCTTCACCATCTTCTTAAACATAATTTGTAGGATTTTAATTCTGTTTGCTTCCAAAATCACTCCTCGGAGGAAGACGTATTGGATGTGCATTCACTGTGTATCCATCTCTTGGTTGGTCTTCCTCTTGTTCTTTCCGTCTTTGATCCGATGCTTGATCCTTGGGACTGCGAGCAATGTATAAGATATACCTTGAAGTGGGTTGCTAGCCCGTTTTCATGGCGGGTTTATTATTCGGGGTTTCCTCCCTAGGTCGATTGCCTTCATCCAGCTCCAGTGCTCAGCCTGCCCCGTTTTATTTCGGAGTTGTCTCTCCTAGATGGGTTGTCTTGAAGGACTAACGAACCCCATCCGCCCGTTTGTCAAACTATAAGGCAGTCGATGTAGAGTTGCCTCTTCCGTCAGGTACACCGTACTGAAGGACTCCTTCTCCGCTGTAGAGAGATTGTCTCTCCTAGATGGGTTGTCTTGAAGGACTAACGAACCCCATCCGCCCGTTTGTCAAACTATAAGGCAGTCGATGTAGAGTTGCCTCTTCCGTCAGGTACACCGTACTGAAGGACTCCTTCTCCGCTGTAGAGAGATTGTCTCTCCTAGATGGGTTGTCTTGAAGGACTAACGAACCCCATCCGCCCGTTTGTCAAACTATAAGGCAGTCGATGTAGAGTTGCCTCTTCCGTCAGGTACACCGTACTGAAGGACTCCTTCTCCGCTGTAGAGAGATTGTCTCTCCTAGATGGGTTGTCTTGAAGGACTAACGAACCCCATCCGCCCGTTTGTCAAACTATAAGGCAGTCGATGTAGAGTTGCCTCTTCCGTCAGGTACAACCGTACACCTTCTCCGCTGTAGAGAGATTGTCTCTCCTAGATGGGTTGTCTTGAAGGACTAACGAACCCCATCCGCCCGTTTGTCAAACTATAAGGCAGTCGATGTAGAGTTGCCTCTTCCGTCAGGTACACCGTACTGAAGGACTCCTTCTCCGCTGTAGAGAGATTGTCTCTCCTAGATGGGTTGTCTTGAAGGACTAACGAACCCCATCCGCCCGTTTGTCAAACTATAAGGCAGTCGATGTAGAGTTGCCTCTTCCGTCAGGTACACCGTACACCTTCTCCGCTGTAGAGAGATTGTCTCTCCTAGATGGGTTGTCTTGAAGGACTAACGAACCCCATCCCGCCGTTTGTCAAACTATAAGGCAGTCGATGTAGAGTTGCCTCTTCCGTCAGGTACACCGTACACCTTCTCCGCTGTAGAGAGATTGTCTCTCCTAGATGGGTTGTCTTGAAGGACTAACGAACCCCATCCGCCCGTTTGTCAAACTATAAGGCAGTCGATGTAGAGTTGCCTCTTCCGTCAGGTACACCGTACACCTTCTCCGCTGTAGAGAGATTGTCTCTCCTAGATGGGTTGTCTTGAAGGACTAACGAACCCCATCCGCCCGTTTGTCAAACTATAAGGCAGTCGATGTAGAGTTGCCTCTTCCGTCAGGTACACCGTACTGAAGGACTCCTTCTCCGCTGTAGAGAGATTGTCTCTCCTAGATGGGTTGTCTTGAAGGACTAACGAACCCCCATCCGCCCGTTTGTCAAACTATAAGGCAGTCGATGTAGAGTTGCCTCTTCCGTCAGGTACACCGTACACCTTCTCCGCTGTAGAGAGATTGTCTCTCCTAGATGGGTTGTCTTGAAGGACTAACGAACCCCATCCGCCCGTTTGTCAAACTATAAGGCAGTCGATGTAGAGTTGCCTCTTCCGTCAGGTACCACCGTACACCTTCTCCGCTGTAGAGAGATTGTCTCTCCTAGATGGGTTGTCTTGAAGGACTAACGAACCCCATCCGCCCGTTTGTCAAACTATAAGGCAGTCGATGTAGAGTTGCCTCTTCCGTCAGGTACACCGTACACCTTCTCCGCTGTAGAGAGATTGTCTCTCCTAGATGGGTTGTCTTGAAGGACTAACGAACCCCATCCGCCCGTTTGTCAAACTATAAGGCAGTCGATGTAGAGTTGCCTCTTCCGTCAGGTACACCGTACACCTCCGCTGTAGAGAGATTGTCTCTCCTAGATGGGTTGTCTTGAAGGACTAACGAACCCCATCCGCCCGTTTGTCAAACTATAAGGCAGTCGATGTAGAGTTGCCTCTTCCGTCAGGTACACCGTACACCTTCTCCGCTGTAGAGAGATTGTCTCTCCTAGATGGGTTGTCTTGAAGGACTAACGAACCCCATCCGCCCGTTTGTCAAACTATAAGGCAGTCGATGTAGAGTTGCCTCTTCCGTCAGGTACACCGTACACCTTCTCCGCTGTAGAGAGATTGTCTCTCCTAGATGGGTTGTCTTGAAGGACTAACGAACCCCATCCGCCCGTTTGTCAAACTATAAGGCAGTCGATGTAGAGTTGCCTCTTCCGTCAGGTACACCGTACTGAAGGACTCCTTCTCCGCTGTAGAGAGATTGTCTCTCCTAGATGGGTTCTCTTGAAGGACTAACGAACCCCATCCGCCCGTTTGTCAAACTATAAGGCAGTCGATGTAGAGTTGCCTCTTCCGTCAGGTACACCGTACACCTTCTCCGCTGTAGAGAGATTGTCTCTCCTAGATGGGTTGTCTTGAAGGACTAACGAACCCCATCCGCCCGTTTGTCAAACTATAAGGCAGTCGATGTAGAGTTGCCTCTTCCGTCAGGTACACACCGTACACCTTCTCCGCTGTAGAGAGATTGTCTCTCCTAGATGGGTTGTCTTGAAGGACTAATGAACCCCATCCGCCCGTTTGTCAAACTATAAGGCAGTCGATGTAGAGTTGCCTCTTCCGTCAGGTAACACCGTACTGAAGGGACTCCTTCTCCGCTGTAGAGAGATTGTCTCTCCTAGATGGGTTGTCTTGAAGGACTAACGAACCCCATCCGCCCGTTTGTCAAACTATAAGGCAGTCGATGTAGAGTTGCCTCTTCCGTCAGGTACACCGTACACCTTCTCCGCTGTAGAGAGATTGTCTCTCCTAGATGGGTTGTCTTGAAGGACTAACGAACCCCATCCGCCCGTTTGTCAAACTATAAGGCAGTCGATGTAGAGTTGCCTCTTCCGTCAGGTACACCGTACTGAAGGACTCCTTCTCCGCTGTAGAGAGATTGTCTCTCCTAGATGGGTTGTCTTGAAGGACTAACGAACCCCATCCGCCCGTTTGTCAAACTATAAGGCAGTCGATGTAGAGTTGCCTCTTCCGTCAGGTACACCGTACTGAAGGACTCCTTCTCCTGCTGTAGAGAGATTGTCTCTCCTAGATGGGTTGTCTTGAAGGACTAACGAACCCCATCCGCCCGTTTGTCAAACTATAAGGCAGTCGATGTAGAGTTGCCTCTTCCGTCAGGTACACCGTACTGAAGGACTCCTTCTCCGCTGTAGAGAGATTGTCTCTCCTAGATGGGTTGTCTTGAAGGACTAACGAACCCCATCCGCCCGTTTGTCAAACTATAAGGCAGTCGATGTAGAGTTGCCTCTTCCGTCAGGTACACCGTACTGAAGGACTCCTTCTCCGCTGTAGAGAGATTGTCTCTCCTAGATGGGTTGTCTTGAAGGACTAACGAACCCCATCCGCCCGTTTGTCAAACTATAAGGCAGTCGATGTAGAGTTGCCTCTTCCGTCAGGTACACCGTACTGAAGGACTCCTTCTCCGCTGTAGAGAGATTGTCTCTCCTAGATGGGTTGTCTTGAAGGACTAACGAACCCCATCCGCCCGTTTGTCAAACTATAAGGCAGTCGATGTAGAGTTGCCTCTTCCGTCAGGTACACCGTACTGAAGGACTCCTTCTCCGCTGTAGAGAGATTGTCTCTCCTAGATGGGTTGTCTTGAAGGACTAACGAACCCCATCCGCCCGTTTGTCAAACTATAAGGCAGTCGATGTAGAGTTGCCTCTTCCGTCAGGTAACACCGTACTGAAGGACTCCTTCTCCGCTGTAGAGAGATTGTCTCTCCTAGATGGGTTGTCTTGAAGGACTAACGAACCCCATCCGCCCGTTTGTCAAACTATAAGGCAGTCGATGTAGAGTTGCCTCTTCCGTCAGGTACACCGTACTGAAGGACTCCTTCTCCGCTGTAGAGAGATTGTCTCTCCTAGATGGGTTGTCTTGAAGGACTAACGAACCCCATCCGCCCGTTTGTCAAACTATAAGGCAGTCGATGTAGAGTTGCCTCTTCCGTCAGGTACACCGTACTGAAGGACTCCTTCTCCGCTGTAGAGAGATTGTCTCTCCTAGATGGGTTGTCTTGAAGGACTAACGAACCCCATCCGCCCGTTTGTCAAACTATAAGGCAGTCGATGTAGAGTTGCCTCTTCCGTCAGGTACAACCGTACTGAAGGACTCCTTCTCCGCTGTAGAGAGATTGTCTCTCCTAGATGGGTTGTCTTGAAGGACTAACGAACCCCATCCGCCCGTTTGTCAAACTATAAGGCAGTCGATGTAGAGTTGCCTCTTCCGTCAGGTACACCGTACACCTTCTCCGCTGTAGAGAGATTGTCTCTCCTAGATGGGTTGTCTTGAAGGACTAACGAACCCCATCCGCCCGTTTGTCAAACTATAAGGCAGTCGATGTAGAGTTGCCTCTTCCGTCAGGTACACCGTACTGAAGGACTCCTTCTCCGCTGTAGAGAGATTGTCTCTCCTAGATGGGTTGTCTTGAAGGACTAACGAACCCCATCCGCCCGTTTGTCAAACTATAAGGCAGTCGATGTAGAGTTGCCTCTTCCGTCAGGTACACCGTACTGAAGGACTCCTTCTCCGCTGTAGAGAGATTGTCTCTCCTAGATGGGTTGTCTTGAAGGACTAACGAACCCCATCCGCCCGTTTGTCAAACTATAAGGCAGTCGATGTAGAGTTGCCTCTTCCGTCAGGTACACCGTACTGAAGGACTCCTTCTCCGCTGTAGAGAGATTGTCTCTCCTAGATGGGTTGTCTTGAAGGACTAACGAACCCCATCCGCCCGTTTGTCAAACTATAAGGCAGTCGATGTAGAGTTGCCTCTTCCGTCAGGTACACCGTACTGAAGGACTCCTTCTCCGCTGTAGAGAGATTGTCTCTCCTAGATGGGTTGTCTTGAAGGACTAACGAACCCCATCCGCCCGTTTGTCAAACTATAAGGCAGTCGATGTAGAGTTGCCTCTTCCGTCAGGTACACCGTACTGAAGGACTCCTTCTCCGCTGTAGAGAGATTGTCTCTCCTAGATGGGTTGTCTTGAAGGACTAACGAACCCCATCCGCCCGTTTGTCAAACTATAAGGCAGTCGATGTAGAGTTGCCTCTTCCGTCAGGTACACCGTACTGAAGGACTCCTTCTCCGCTGTAGAGAGATTGTCTCTCCTAGATGGGTTGTCTTGAAGGACTAACGAACCCCATCCGCCCGTTTGTCAAACTATAAGGCAGTCGATGTAGAGTTGCCTCTTCCGTCAGGTACACCGTACTGAAGGACTCCTTCTCCGCTGTAGAGAGATTGTCTCTCCTAGATGGGTTGTCTTGAAGGACTAACGAACCCCATCCGCCCGTTTGTCAAACTATAAGGCAGTCGATGTAGAGTTGCCTCTTCCGTCAGGTACACCGTACACCTTCTCCGCTGTAGAGAGATTGTCTCTCCTAGATGGGTTGTCTTGAAGGACTAACGAACCCCATCCGCCCGTTTGTCAAACTATAAGGCAGTCGATGTAGAGTTGCCTCTTCCGTCAGGTACACACCGTACACCTTCTCCGCTGTAGAGAGATTGTCTCTCCTAGATGGGTTGTCTTGAAGGACTAACGAACCCCATCCGCCCGTTTGTCAAACTATAAGGCAGTCGATGTAGAGTTGCCTCTTCCGTCAGGTACACCGTACACCTTCTCCGCTGTAGAGAGATTGTCTCTCCTAGATGGGTTGTCTTGAAGGACTAACGAACCCCATCCGCCCGTTTGTCAAACTATAAGGCAGTCGATGTAGAGTTGCCTCTTCCGTCAGGTACACCGTACTGAAGGACTCCTTCTCCGCTGTAGAGAGAGATGTTTCAGATGCAAAATATGCCCGAACACCACTATCTACCACTTCCTAGGTAAGTCAGAATGAGTAGTATTGTAAAACATTCAAATAAATACCACACAAAACTCCTGCCTGATCGGGAAAAAACTGAAATGATATTTGAATTCAGCATGAAAAATACTTACAGAATATATTATTTTTATTCTTGTGAAAAAGTTCATTTTTGTAGACCAGTGTAATCAAACATAAACGTCGACTATATTTGTTATTGCACTCTCCATTCCGATTAACTAGTATCGCGCATAAAATAGTGCGCTGTAGTAAAAAGGAAAGGATATGGAAAAGATAGGACAGAACTGGAGATTCAGTAATACAGCGCAATCTATACACAGTTCAGCTTATGTAACATTAGACACTAATGGGTTAATGGAAAATAATGATATTAATGAATGTTTTGCCTTATTTGGTGTAATATTCTGGTATTTCGAAGCTTTTGGGAAGCATATACTAATACTGAGAAACATCAAATGATAATTAACTAACGCAAGGAGGAATACGAAAAATGGGGATTAATGATACATTTGGACAAATCGAAAAATATAGTAATAGATAAATCAAAAGTGCTGGTTTTAGAAAACGGTCACGTAAAAATAAAAGCATGTAACGAATATGTAAATTTGAGGACAACAATTAGTGTAGATGGAAGTCATAATACTGAAATTAAATAAATAAGGGTAAATCTATAATAAAAAAATAGTGTTCTATGGGATCAGAGTATAAATTCTAAAACAAATAATCCAAATTCTTGACTACTAATATACCATCAAAATTGTGAAACAATTTTCTGAATTTATGTTTAATAATGTCTGAATTGTAGCTTAAAAGCTTTTAGAAAGCTCATCTATTACTATATATTTCGATTTGTGCAAATGTATCATTAATCCCCATTTTTCGTATTCCTCCTTGCGTTTTCTTGTCATATACACTAAATCTTCGGAATATTCTACCATCAGTAGAAAATCATCAAAACATAGCAACGAATAAACTGTATGATCTTTTACCTTCATTCCCACAGATGTTAACCCATTCACTTCAGGCTTAAATGCTCAATGCATTTTCCCAGAAACTGGATTTAAGTTATCGTAAATTATATTGTTTATTATCAGACATTCAAAACATAAAAAAGGTAACGAACGGTACTTGAGATCACAATATGGGTGATTCCTCTACTATTCATAAATGTTAACAAAAGATTATTCTGCCAAGGGATGTACAAAATATTGTAAAATATGTGAAAGTAGAGTTAAGCGAGTCTACCTCGTGTTTTGAGGCGTGTTTCGATATATATTCAATAACGTCGGTGGTAAACAACATCCTTGTCTTAAATCTTTAGTAACTCCAAAATTTGCAGCAATATTTTTACCCACTTTTACTCTAGAGATAGGTTGTTCAAATAACATTTGTATTGTCTGGATGTTTTTATTTATTGTTATTACACGTAAAATTTCCCATAATCAAACACAGAGGCACGTTGACACAAAATTTCTCTAAAATATAACTATATATATATGTATATATAATTAGAGATCTCGGGTTCAATTCCCGACTCAGGCATTTATTTTTCTTTTCATGTCATATATATATATATATATATATATATATATATATAGGCCCTATATATCAACTATGAAAAGTAAGACGAAGTTCAATAGTCAACAAAATGACCAATAGTAGTGGGGATTCACCAGAAGCGAAAATATAAATTCATTATAGAGCAGGAATTACAGATTCTTTGTAACGAAACTCCTTATATACCTTTGAAACAAAACGAGAAAGTAGTTTTAAAAAATCTGTGGATAAGACTGTTAGGAGTGGGAGTATACTTGAAATAAAAAATCGCTCTTGGCCGCCATATTTGTTTTATAGCAAGGGATCTTGATAATATTATTTAATTAACAAAAGAAAGATACGCTCCGTGAACCAGCATCTTGTTATATATTAAATTACTGAGGAATTCGCTTAGTTTAAACAGTTCCTGCGTGACGGACTTTTTTTACATTATGCAATTATAACAAGAACATAATTTTAAACGCTGTTTTTATATAACACTTAGCAATAACAGCTTTAATATTATATTCTTTATTGAATACTGTTAGATTGTATTTTGCTTTAGTTTCGTCTGTGAAGGGAGGATTTGCTTGGGGGAGAATACGAGAGGAGCAGTGCGTGTGCGCTCTTGGGTCTGTACGATTGACCCACTAACGGAACTTATCGTTGCCAGGCCGGGTCAACATTGATAATTTTAAAGCAGCCCTTGCTATTTGATCTCGTCCCCTTTTAACACAGGAAGCTACTCTCTTCAATTACAAACTAAAATACTGGATACAGACAACAAACGCCATTATCTTCTTCACAGAGTAAATACGTTAGTAAATATTATCCAATAACAGATTAATATACAGCGTGTTTCAAAAGTGATATTCCATAATGTAGGGTTGGGAAGTAAAAATTAAAAAAATGAAGGTCCGTCTCCAGGAATTGTGTAAACAAAGCGAATTCTTCAGCAAGTCAAATTTATGGTCCCATTTTACTGCTTTATGGAATATCATCATCATCATCCAGGGATTAAGCCTGTTGGCTCGTTCCGGTTTCATGAAAGCTAGAATTGTCAAAATTGTTCAGATCATCTTCTGTGTGCGCGAACAACATTTCTCCTTCCGTGGGGTTTATAATTTAGCAATAATTTTGGAAATCTTCCTTCTGGCATACTATCAATATGTTCTTTCCAGTCGTTCCTATATTTAATTATTCGGTCTGTAAGTTTGAAAATATTTAGTTCCTTTCTTATATCTTCATTTCTTTTCTTATCCAGCAGAGTATATCCTGCTAAAAAGTAAAAGGTAAAGTGATCCCACAACAGGCCTCAGGAGGCCCTTGGGGTAGTAGGAGGTTAAGGCTCCCACTTTTTCTAGACAATCGGCACTTTATGTCAGCCGGGTTGTCAGCCCTGCGTGACGGCCGCCTTTACCCCAGAACAAGCGTCTGGTACTCATTTCAGTTAGAGGCTGAGTCGACCCCAGGGCCATAGTGCCGCCAGAGGGTTTTGGTCAGTTTAAAAATCCTGACCCCAACGGGACTTGAACCCTCGACCCTCTGGCTTGTAGCTCAGTGCCTTAACCACTACGCTACGGCGTGCCCCGTATATCCTGCTATATTTCTTAAAAATCGCATCTCAGCTGCTTACAATCTTTTTTCTTGTATTTTAGTGATCGTTCAACATTCTGATCCATACATCAATACAAGAACAGCCATAACTTTATAACATTTAATTTTTGTTTCTTTTCTATCCTCTTGTAAACCCTTAAACTGGAGAAACTGATTATCTTGTGAAAACTTATTTAAATGTGTCGTACTCAGTGAAAACAAACTATTATAAGTTATTACTTATTCTATATAGTTCGACACAAATTTAAATAAATAAATTCCAAATAATTTTCCGTTACTTTATTAAAAATATTAAGTAAGTTAAACAAATGTATTTTATAGGATAAATTGCCAATTTAAGGTTTAATTAAATGTATGGTACGCATAAATTTATTACAACAAAACAGACATGACGGCTGCTACAGCGTTTTTGTTTGTTTTTTTTTTTTTTTCATTTCGGGTTTCAAGTAAACTCCCCTTGCAATGGTCGGATTTCGCTGATATTTTAAAACTGTCTTCCCCATTTTATTTCATTAATAAATTCAGAGTTTTATTAGAAGAAAATAAAGAAAATTGACCGATAGAGCTATTTTTAATAATTTCCTTCACAGATGAACTCCTACACCTAAGTCCGATTTTACTGTTTACACGAACACAATCTTACTTTTTTAATTGATTTAAATATACCAAGTTTCGTTTCGATAAAATAAAAATTGCGGCCGCTCTCTTTCTCTCTATCTCTCTCTCTCTCTCTCTCTCTCTCTCTCTCTCTATATATATATATATATATATATATATATATATATATATATTCATTTAGCAATAAATGTCAATTATGACATGAAAAGAAAATAAATACGTGATACGGGATTTGAACCCGAGACATCTAACTCTACATGTTAGTGCGCTACCAACTGCGCCACTCAGGAATCCTAGTACGAACATTTATTTTTATTCCTTACATAGAGAATTATATTTAGTACACTACTTATTGCGCCACTCAAAAACCTTAGCAGATATATGTATGTTTAGGCCTACTTCTTATATAGATAATCATACATAAGGAAGAAAAATAAATGTTTGTGATAGGGTTCCTGAGTGATGCGCGTGGTAGCGCACAAACATATACAGTTAGAGGTCTCGGGTTTAAATCCTGGCTCAGGCATTTATTTGTGTTTGTCATACACGCACACATACATGCATACATACATACATACATATAATAGATTGGTCATGATCATTTTCGGTATTTAGTAGATATAATCGGCGAATACTCGTAATTTTTCATCAAATTTATTTCCATGGGAACAGCCGAAATAACTTCATTGCTTCGGAATCCGCTAAAAAAATAGAAACAGTTACTCTAAATAAGGATCTGAAATTAACCAGTTACAAAACGTTATTTTTAAAAAGTTTGAGCTCTCTGAATACTAAGTAGCTTATTAATTCCATAAAATGAGTGACGATTTCAATCATGAGATATTCACAGCTTTCATGTGGAAACAGAAACAACCGCAATAGCTGTAATAAACGTATGTTCGCGAATTAACTGTTCATGTACAGCTTCAATGCGAACAGTCGTACAGTTCATGCTAGAAATCTATGATGTAATGTTTCCTTTCCGATCAGCTTTCCGAATTCACGTGTTTTACTTTAACATTCAGAGGCGTTAAATTGCGCCAGATTGGTTATTATGTAGCGTCATAATGGAGACAGTTACGTCATGGACCAATGATAATCAATTGAAAGTTACAAATTTGCCTACCACTTTTTGCAAAGTAAAATATTAAAATAGAAACCTGTCAGGTGCCGTCGTCCTCAACTAGGTTATTTTTTTAAACTTTTGAGAACTGCATGCCTTTCGGAAACTGGCTTCCATCTTTAGCAGAAGGATATGCTCTACTATATGTTATTGTTTGGCGAAGCTTTTGACATCATCCAGCGTCGTCGGTAGCTATTATGTTAAAAGCGTCGCCAAACAACAACAGACAGTAACACGCGTCGTTTTACTGAAGATGTAAGCCGATTTCCGAAATGCCTACAGTTCTTAAGAGTTAAAAAAGTAGTCTTGTTGAGGACAACGACATTTGCCAGGTATCTGTTTTAATATTTTACTTTATGACTATTTACCTAATCGGAATTTTAATACGATTTTTATTAGTATTGACTACTACTTTTTGTAGTTGACTTCACTCCTTCAGCAACTAATGAAGATGATCATAAAAATTCAGTACATAATTTAAACATTGGATTAGAAAAACACGATATAGAGATCATTTACTTCTTCTCCTTTTGCCTTCTGCATATGTGGACACATTTTTTCTTCAGCGAATTTGTCAGTCCATCGGTTGTAGGTTATCTCCAGGTCTCTCATACCCCGTGGTCAGTAACGTGGAGCTTTCAACAGTAACCGGTCCACTGACATTCTTGAAACATGCTGTTTCCATTTAATCTGATATTCGTATATGTCTCTCACAAGATATTCAAGCTTCCGTTTTCTTAGACATTTACTATGCATTTTGTCTCTTGATGTTACTCTATTTAAATATCTCATTTGAGATCTATGTATTCTTTCTTTATCATTCTGATATTGGATCCACTCCTCACTTATTTAAGAAAGAGCTTGTTTTGAGATAATTTCTGAAATCTTATTGGAACTTCTTTTCTCATTTGTTAGCCAATATTTCGTTTCAAAATACCATTTAGTTTATTATATTTTATTGAATTTCTCTCAAAATATTTTTGGTGAATAAACTGAAAAATATATCCTAAATATATAAAATTAGTTATCTGTTCAATAATTTTATTGTTTATGACAACTGTTACCCTTAATTTTTTTTTCCAAAAAATAATATCCACTTCGATTTTTCTTTTGAAATGTTCATGTTTTACTTTTTCAAAACACCTTAAAATTTATAAACAGAGAGTTGTAAATCATTTCTACTTTTTTCGAGCAGTACCCGATGACGTGCAAAAATAATTGTTTGTACTAGTGTACTATCAATTTTCATATGTGGGAGGTTTATTAATTTCCATTCCTGAATTATGTTAACTAAATAAATTATAACACTGGTCAACATGATTTTTGTCTCATGAGTACCAACAGTTGTACTTAATGCATTTTTTATCGTGTTTTCAAATAGGTATTCGGAATTTCTCCATCACCCACAGTTTTTTTATTTCAATTTCAATTGCGGGATTTAAATAATTTTTTATAAACGTTTTTTCGTCCATTTATTATCTTGACTCAGTGAGCGATGGGCGATGAACATTTTCATCAGGAGATTTCAGCTATGGAAAAGAGATATCAAGGCAAATGGAATCCTAATATGCTGGCCGATTAATGTTGGACCAACAAGAGTGATGCTCCACAGGTGAAATATAGCGGAAAATAGTTGTCATCATCATCAACAACAAGAATTAAGCCCAATGGCCTATTCCGATCTCATTATAGGTCGAATTGGTCCTTCCATCTCTTCAATGGTCTTCCCAGAATTCTTCTCCCTTTTGGTTTATAATTATACATTCTTCTTGGTATGCGCTGTTCATTCATTCGTAATATGTGCTTAAGATAAGCATTTTGATAATATTTTATTCTTTCACAGAGATTAAATATGTTAAGTTCTGTTCTTATATCTTCGTTTTTCTTTTTATCGGTCCTTTGGTATCCTGCTATTGCTCTCAACAGCTTCATTTCAGCAGCCTCTATTTGTTTACTATCTGCCTTTGTTAATGTCCAGGTTTCACACCATAGATAATACATGGAACTGCCAATACTTTGTAAAACTTCAAAATAGTTTATTTTCTAGTCTTATTCAATAATGTGCGTTTAATTGTGCCACATAGATAATTGAATCGTTGTATTTTAGTTTGTTTATCTAAATTTCTGTCATTGCCTAAATGACATCCCAAATAATTAAAATTCTGAACTTGGTCTATAATTACATCGTTTATCATTATTTTTGTTCTTATTGCACATTTTCCTTTCAGAGCTAATATTTTTGTTTTAGATGTAGATATACTTAAATTGTATTTTAGAGAGATATTATTTAAAATATAAAGGAATTGTTGGAAAGCATGTTCTGATGCTGTAATTATTACTTGATCGTTTGCAAAAAGCAGAGTTGTCAATACACTATTTATATTAATTTGTTCTTGCCATTCATTTATACTTGGACCATGTCATAAATGAATGGCAAGACAATTTAATATAAATAGTGTATTGAAAACTCTGCTTTTTGCAGACGATCAAGTAATAATGACAGCATCAGAAAATGCTTTAGAACAATTCCTTTATACTGTAAATAGTCATTTCTTATATTCTAGGTGAGTCCGAAAGTTCGAATATTGTGTAGTTACAAATGTAGAAAATATTAAAGTGTTTGAAATTATAAATGCTGTCTCTCGGAAACGTTTTTGCTGATGGAGAAAACCCGATACCATATTTGAATTCAGGAGAACAAATACTATCAGAATCACATATTTTTCTTTCTGAGACAAAGAAAACATTTTTTTTTATTGCTCAGTGTAATTACTAATGGCGAGAGTTAACATCCCTGATGAAGTCTTTGATTTATTTAAAAGCTTCCCGTGTTTTTTTCCGATCCAGTTTAACTTTCGTCAGTGCTCTTATGTACAAACTCTTTAATGATTTAGGAGGTTATGTGGAATTTGGTATTTTCTTAAATAATTTCCATAACAATGGTCTATGGTCTCGATAATAAAGCTCTCGCAAAATTTAAAATCTTCATATATTGTGGGCAGTTAAATCCCTTCCATTTTTTATAAAGTTACTTTAACCAAATATTGCATCCATACATGTACGGGTTTTACGGAATCCATATTGTTCTTTTAAAACTATCCCATCTTACTTAATACCCTTTCAGAAATGATTCATGTACTTTTTGTAGCTGTTCCTAATATCAAGATGCCTCTTTAATTCGAGCTTATATTTTTGTCCCCTTTCTTAAGTATGGGTAATGAAGTTACCAAATATTTTGTTTTTTCCTATGAGCCCAGGTATCATTGTATAATTGAACCAGTCTGGTATGAAGTTCAATACCACCATTTTCCAACAACTCCATTAAATACCACCTATTCCACTTGATTTTCCGTTTTTCGTATTTCATAAAACATTAGCTAATTTTTTCAGTAAAAACAGTCACATTTTTCTGATTGGCAAGTCATAGTATCTCCTGTCTTCTTCTTCTTCCTTTCCAGGATTAGATCAATGCGACCTGTTCCGATGTGAAGTCCATCGTTTCCTTAGCCGTACCAAAGATTTTTTTCCATGCGGTTTGTAGGTGTTGATCGTTTTGGGTAATTTTGTATTGTCCATTCTGTCTAAATATTCTTTCCGTCGGTGTTTGTGATCTTGTGGTTTGTCGAATATTGAAAATATCTCCAGTTCATTTCTTATTGATTCATTATGTAATCTATCCATGCGTTACATCCTTTTACGGATCTTAAAAATTTCATTTCAGTAGCTTGAATGTGTGACATATCTTTTTTTTGTAAGTACCCATGACACAGATTCATATAAAAGAACAGAAATAGCCATAATGTTATAAAACCTGGAAGACGAGATACATATACTAGGAAAATGTAACGATTTAGAATATTGGAGGCATCAGTTATTACCGGAAAGATTTCTAAATTCAAATCGTGGAAGATTGACATGCTACGAGTTACTGGTAAACCCAGAAAATTGGATACACCTGGGTAGATTTCTGGACAAAACGCGGAAAATAAGAACAACACTTATTCAGGAATAAATAAATATGTTAGCAAATTGCAATACCATTAATTCTTGATAATTCTACATAACTAAGTTAATGAATAATGTAATTGTATTGATATCTAATTGTAATATTATTGTTTTCTTTTTTTTTGTTTTTAAACAACAACTTATTGTAACGGACTGTCAACAGCACTTGCGGCTTGTAAATAACATTGTACCTATGTTACTTTAGTTTAATAAAGTCCTTATGTATGAATAAAACCTGAGTTTCTCTTGTATATTTATTATATAATAATTGTAAAAAATGTTTCTTCCAATTTTTTTCACCAATTTCTCCTGTAGCTAACCTAAGGAACTATTTTCATTTAGACGTTTTAAAACTTTGAACCATATCTGTGGGCTCCAGTTATATCTCTTTCTATATTTGTAACAACCGCTTCTCAGCTTTCATACTGTACCTTGTGTGATAAGCTCCCCTCCTTTGCTCTTTACTGCTTATATTGAATATTATTTTGCATGTCTCTTGAATGTATCCACTTAAGGAATGCAGCTTTTATGTTATTCACAGTATTCTGAATTTCTGCATTCCATATTTTTAAACTTTTTTTCTGTAACTATGTTTCTGCATCCCTAGGCTTTCTTCGGTTCATATATTCATTGTTTTCAGAAGGTAGGTCTACTATGTTTCAATGCTTACAAATCGGGGTTTAAGATACGTATTAACCCGGTCTTAATATAACTTCCTTATTATTTCTTGTTCTGATAGTTGCATTTTAAATTTTGCTTCTGGTATTTCCTTCTGTGTAGTTTAGAAATATATGGTTTTGGCAATGTAATTTTACTCAACTAAATACAGTGGTCACTGAATGCTCTTGTAACTTTGATTTGTGGCCAAATTGTTTCACTTTGTTATAATCAATTATGGATTCTGATCCACGTTCTTCATAGGTGAATTTATGTACTTCCCTCTTTGTAAGAAAATAATTGGTTATTTATGTCCTCGCTGTGGCGCAGTCGGTAGAATCCCTATCATCCACTCCGGCGACCCTGGTTCGATTCCCGGCAGGGTAAGGGATTTTAAAAAATCTCAACCTTGGGACTGGGTGTGTCGTGTCCTAGTTGTACCCATTGGGTTTAATTCCTCAAAAAATTGTTATTATAAACAAAATTCTCTTAAGCAAACGCCCTTTTTTATTAATATCCAATTTTGTATGTGGTCCTTTGAGGTACTCTATTTCCTCTTTCCCAATTATTCCAAGAAGAGTAAGGAATTAAGTGTACAGTTTTCTCCCCCTTCCCTTATAAAGACTTCACAACGTCCACAGTATGACCAGTATTGTTGTACAGAATATATAAACCGTTCAAACGGCTCCGAGAAAAGAATAAAAGGAACAGAAAAACAACTTAGAATTTTTAAGTTGCATAATAAATGCAAATCAATGTCAGAAATATCGAAAGTGAATCCACAGTTCGTAATTTGATGTTTACCATGAAAGAGTGGCCCGAGAGAAGTACTTTGTTAATTACAGAAAAATAAATTAATTGTTCAAAATACCCATTGTACGATCAATTTTACACTCACTTTATATTCTTGGCAATCGTAAAGTAACGTAATAATGAAATAAACAGAGATGAAAAGAATATAGGAAGAAGAGGTAAATAGCTACGAATGTTTGAAATTTCAAACTAAAATTAAATTTAGAAACACAAGCACTTACTAGGGCCGGTCTGCAGAGAGTTGGTCGTCACAAATCATGATGCATTAATACATAAAGCGGCCATCTAGTTTGCAAATGACAGTGAGTTGGCCTTCTGGCTGCAAGAATAGTCTGGGGAATCCGCATTGCAATGCTATGTAATTCAAATCTCATGTCTTACTCTATCAACTAGGATATATATTACATATAACTCGAAGTTATGGTAAAGCTGTCCCTCCGCTCACCGTGGCCATCTGAAAATGTCCTAGTTCTCTCTCAAACTTGATATAACGAAAGTTAACTAAAGCTTAGTTGCATTAGTTAATATCCAAATGTTGGTAAAAAGATTCGTAATAAAAACTATTGCAGAAAAGTAAATTAGATTTTGTAAATATATTCCTTTCTTTCATTCTTTATTTTTCTTAGTTCACTATCTCCTTCGTCGGTATGTTTATGTGGCCTCCAGGGCCTTATGAGAACATGATCACCATGAGAAGAGTTTTGAACTCTATATCACACAATGTTCTTGGTTTACTGTATACAAGGACATAGAGGGCCTCCTCGATTGAGTAGTTTGTGCAATTACTTGTTTAAAGTAATAATAATAATAATAATAATAATAATAATAATAATAATAATAATAATAATAATAATAGACAATAAAATTGTATATCAGCAATAATTTTTATATTGCTAATATTCAACAATAACGATAATAATAATAAATTATAAAAAGTACATATGTTACTTAAACATGAACATTTATTAACAATGTACAATTAAAAGATCGTGTTAATGGAAAATGATTTTTTGAAGAAGTCATTAGATGTTCAGAATTAATAAATAGAAATATTATAATTTGAGAAAAAATGAATGTTAAGTAATCGATATTGGATTACGTCAGATGTAATGAATTCAACTGATGTAGGCACATAATAAGAATACGAGAAGATAAGTTACTTGTACGGGCGTTGGAATGATATAAATAAGACTGGACGATATGAGGCTCATAATGTCGAACTCTTTCAAAAAATGTGCTAAGGAAATTACAAGGGGCAGAAATGAGGTTTCTCCAAAGTACGTCGGATATATAATTTTATATAAGAAGAAAAATGAAAACATTCTCAAAGAATTAAAAATGGTGTAATAATTAAAAACAGAAGAATATGAAAGAAAATGGTCTGAATAGTCAGTAGAATGAACTGAAAAAAGGATATCTCGTGAAATATTGAATTATAACCCACAAGGATAAAAAACCGGGGAAGACCAGCTAAAAGTTGGATCCAACAATTTTTGAAGTCGGTAGAGATCAGAATTGGTCTAGATCATGATTAACGGTGATGATGATGAAAATTATTTAACTTTTCTGTTTTTATTCTAAGCAATAATTTCGCATATTTAAATATAATATATATATATATATATATATAAATTGTGTAGGAATGGCTGACACGGGTGCCGTAATCGTTACAGAAACATCATTGCAGTCACATAAAAACGTTATCTATGAGAAAAAAATTGAAATTTCAGTTGGTCGAACAACTGCCTACCAGAATGCTTACGTATCATAGTAGGTCATGGACCGACAACAATGACTACATTCAATAACTCTATTTTCATTACAAAAAATTAAAAAAATTAATCGCCACGCCCAAGATTTTCCGTATATTATCTTTCGTACAGAACTCTGGATTTTTAACAAGAATAATTCCGCTACATATACTTGTTCCATAATTTCTAGTGAAATCCCATCCACAATATCATTCATCCCATCAACATTTTCAAATGATTAAACGTCATATCGGTAACGCAAAGACAGAACTTACATAAAACATGATAACGTCACAAAATGTTATGGAATCATGGGAACAAATTATATAATTTCATAATATTAATTAATAAAATAAAATAGACTAGAATCGCATGAAATGAATAACACATGTATTCTTTATCGATCGTGAAAATTAACGCGTGAGGTAGCGTTAAAACATTCCTTCAAATTCGAATTTCAATTCTTTAAACACAAAGGAGTTGATTTGTTAACATTTATTTACTATACTTACTAACAAATGAAATGCTGTTATAGGTTACAATTATAGAATTTTTGTTTCACTTTTATTTGGAGACGCTCCGACATCTTTGGATATCAATATTCTTAATGTTAATTCTTATCGCAATTGAGGTTATGTAATAAAATGTTGTATTTAATAACAAAGTACTCTTTTTAACTGATAGAATAAAATGTACTGTATTATTATGTCCAACGTTTTGTCTTTAGACATTTCGCGTCTATGATATTTGGATTATATCAGTAGATTATGTAAAGCAGCGTCTATTGTTACATGCATTCATTGGGTAAACTTTGTCTGTTGTTGTGTATGTAGTTGGATTGAATATTTATTTCAAATTAAATGTGAAAAGATTACCATAGATTATATTAATCATGTTAATAAATATTCAACCCAGAATTTACAACTAAGAAAAACCATGAAAAACTCAGGTTGGTCTGAATATAATTATATCACATATAACTCGAAGTTAAATTATGAATTTCTCTAGAATTCAGTATTTTTCCTACAACCCATTGTAAATTGTACTCCTCCATCAACCCCTATTATCTATATCATTCTCTGCTAATCCTCTCGATACTATAATTGTATGCACTTCTTGAAACCACTATTAGTTTTGTCTCCCCTTTCTTCTGTTGCCCTCTGCTTCAAACATTATTATCAACTTAGGTATCCTGTCATCTGACATGCTATTTAAGTAGCCAAACCATTTAAATTTTCTTTCTTAAATAACTTGTAGAACATCTTTTTAAATAACCATTATTTTGTTTCTTCCTGAATTTTCGACAAGCCCTCCTCCTAACGTTGATTTCTGTCTCCAATGTTTTGTCCTTGCTCTCTGCTTAATGTCCACGCTTCCGCATCATACAATAATGTACTCTCTCTATATATTTATATATTCGTGTGTGTGTGTGTTTTATCCCAAGAAAATAAGGAAAATAACTGAAAATTTAACGAGAAGTTGAAATAAACTAAAAATGCAATAGTGGGAATGTGTAATATTAGAAGATAGCTAGTAATTACGGGTATAGTAACATAGCCCACTTACGGGAATTCGATATGAATTACAATAGCATATTACGATGCGAGGTTGGGAAGTGGTTTTTACAGAACCGAAGAAAATGTTTAAAAACCTAGCGTTAGCAACGTTTTAATTCCCGAGATTCTGTAATACACTTCACAAACGTGCGTTGTACATTATTTTTGTGCGATGGTGTGTTCAAAATAATATATAATAGCAAAATAATAACACATTTATTGGAAATATTTGCGTTCATTATAAACAATTGACTAATGTTAACAGTGTGGTCAGTGTTTATTAGTTGAAACTACAGGAGGCCGTGAGATAAAATGGCGGCAACTAAGTATTTATTGTTTTATATTGTTTCAAATAAAGTTCAGTTAATTTAAAATGCAATGATTTGTTTCTTATAATGTATATTAACACTACCGTTTGGATATTTTTTTGTATATACATTGTATGTAGTATACATAGAGGGCAGAAATTTTACTTCCCACGCGCGTGTTTGTAATATGTAATATAACAGTATAGTTATTTTATAACAGTACGTCTATAGTTATTTAGTTTGGCAACCCCGAAATGTAGGAAGTTGAACTTTCAATCATTGGTCGCCATTGCTGTAAGTATGACAAAACGCACTATCGCGCAAAAAAATAATACCACATCAATCTTAAATGTAAGAAGATTAGCAATATGACTCGAATTTGTCGTTTTTATATGTGATGAGTTATTTTAAATGTAGTTATGCATGAGGAAAAATCTCGTGAAGTAAATATATAGAGGAAACATGTCAGTAGCACGAGATTTAACAGAGAACTATCGATCCATCCATCCGTCCATCGTAATTCTGCCCGAGGGCAGGTCTTTCACTGCAATCATAGCATTTCCATACTCTGCTTTGCAGCTTTACTAGGGAATTATAGGTGTGGTAGCTTCCCGTTGCTTTCCACACCGGTGAAGGATGATGATGATGATGATGATAACGAGGATGAGGATGATGGCCGGATGATTTTCGTGGAACATTGGGTCCTAAGCTTCCTGACATTTGCCTTACAGGTGAAGAAAAACCCCGAAAAATACCTCACCTGGAGCCTGTCCCGACCGGGAATCGAACCCGGGCCCGCTGCGTGACAAGGCAGCACGCTACCTCGAGACCACAGCGGTGGATGAACTATCGATATTCTTAGTTATTTGTTTTCCATTCGACATCCATCGACTGCTATTTGAACTAGAGTATATATTTACGGAATTAGTTGGCGAAGATAGAACATTTAGGATTCCTATTCGGGATATTTCGAGTTAAATTCCAAGGAACGAAACAACTACAATAATTTGTGCATTTTCTAATAATTTTCTCCAAATTACTGTAGATAGTTACTTGTACTGGAATCCCAAGTAATTATTACAGCTGCTAGTGCTTTTTAATGTTCTAAATTTATCAACTTAAAATTCATTTTTATTTATGTTACTGCTTTGGCGTGACCTATCACGTTATATTTAATGTCCTTCCATCAGCACAATGGCTGAATCATTATATTTTAATTTGATGTATTTCAGTTAATGGATAGTGCTGTTGCAATCCTTTGTGGAACTATTTAAAAGATAAGATAAATTAATTTATACATGAGTCCATTTAAACATCAATACTCGTACAGAGTGATCCCCAATTCTTATTATAGAATTCACGGGATTATAGATGAAGTGTTAATGAGGAACTCATGTCCGGAAATATACATATTTTTAGTTATACATAGATTGTGATCAAACCATATCTGCTACTTTATAGTTTAATTAGGTGAGTACACGGCGATATTTATTTGTCCCGTTATTGTTGTCACCTATACTTTATTGACTGCCAAAACTACGGCCATTTTCAACATTTAAATTTTCTTCCCTTAAACTCCTTACGCCGATTCGGGCTGAACTGCACTTTAACGGTAACAGGAGTGTCACTAGCATGTTCATGACGCTGAAACTCGTGAATTATCATAAAATAGTTTCAAGTCGATTCTAGTGCAAATAGTAGGCAACACTAATCCAAAGATTTAAAAAACACGAAATTGATTTCCGCAGTATATGAATAGAAAAACTTATGAATATTTTTTTATTTCGGAATTCATCCACAATACAGTAGTTTTCCATCACCCTCAAGAAATTCGCCTTCTCCAGTTGTAGCGGTCTTGAACAGCCTCATCTATAAGTTCCAGTTCACTCATATTTCTTTATGAATGTATAAGGGTGTCCTTATTTAAAGAGGTGGGATTAAAATGTCGTCTTATTTAAACGCACACCCTCCATTTTCTCCTTTTGACCCAATTTAATAGTGTAACAAATTTCTTTACAATAAATTAACACAACCCGTGCCGCACTGGACCTAAATTTATAAATATTTAAAAATATTACCGTACTTAGAGCAATCGTATTTTTTTATTGTCTTAAACAAGAGAAATGAATCAATAAATATCTTCGTATACAGCTGTTTGATAGAAATTAAATGTTATCATAAATCTTTGCTATTTTTAGCGATATTATATTTTCAATGTCTCTTTTTTACGCGCCTGTTACAGTTCAATGTGGCATAGGTTTCTCAACTTAAATTTCAACAAAATGGAATTAAATTACTTCTTACAACTAAAGGAAAAAATAGAGGGTGTGCGGAATTAAATACAAAAAGTCAAAAATAAGGACCACCCTGATATACAAAGTTTGGATAAAAAATGGGCAAATATTTTTTTTCTTAAATGGGTTTATCGGCAGAGGTACTTACATTTCCAGACCTTCACAATAATCACCTCCATTATTTATGACCAGGGACCGGAAATATGGCACAATACCTTTTTAAATGTGTTAAAACTATCTCCAATTTGAAAGTGAATATGTACGATTGATACCATTGTGATTAAAACGCCAAAGTTTTATGTTGCCTTTTTCTGCCTTTTTTAATATAATTGCCTAATGTACAAAATAAATATTTTTTTGCCTTTATTTGAATGTATCCATTGTTTATTAATATATTAATAAAAAATGCATACAGGTCTATTTTAATTTATTTAAATAACCGCTACAATGAAAGTGACTTCACCGAATGTATGTAATTGTCGTTTAGTCAGTTCATATTATCCTGCAACAATGAGTGCTGCCGAACAAAAAATGTATAAATAATAGTAAGCTTTTTAATTATCTCTTGTGTTTGTTTGAAAAGGCAACAATGAGTACGGGTCTAACTTTAATTTTATTTCAGGTATCATTGCGACGTTGTTGTAGCTTGCAGCAAGATGCCCAAATACAGTGTTCCTTTACGCAATAAATTGCAAAGTTAGGTTAATACGTTTGGATCCGACGTATTTTGTACTGACGGTAAAGTACTTACATGCAAAATATGTGAGCAGTCAGTGAACTACGAAAATAAATATTTCATATCGCAACATGTCAGTACAACCAAACACAAAAATGCACTTTCCAAGGCTACTGGAAAGAAGATTTATTTACTTCCAACAGTAATTGCAACATCGAGTCGAAAATCTGAATTTCCATTCGACTTATGTAAAGCTTTTCTTGGTGTTGGAATCCCTTTGTGGAAATTACAGAATCCTACATTTAGACAGTTTATGAGAAGTATACGAACAAATCTGTGCCTAACGATTCAAGTTTGCGAAAATATTACCTAAGCGATTGTTACGACGAAACAATGAAAATCATTAAAGATAAAATTAAAAATAAGAAGATCTAGATTTCTATCGACGAGTCAAACTGACCCTACGGGTCGTTTCATTGCCAGTATCATGGTTGGGCCATTACATCCTTCAGAAGATGTATCAATGAAACAATTCCTTCTCACAACAGAGTGTCTGGAGAAAATTAACAATTCATCTATCGCGCAGTTATTCACCAATACATTAAATCTACTGTGGCCTGAAGAAATTCAATATGACAGCGTGTTACTTTTCATCAGTGACGCTGCACCATATATGAAAAGTCTGGAATAACTTTAAAAGTGCTATTTCCAAGCATGCTTCACGTGACCTGCGTAGCACACGGCTTTCACAGGGTGTCAGAAGAGATACAATGCTTGTTTCCGGATGTCGATACATTGATTTCCAGTGTTAAGAAGATCTTTGTGAAAGCCCCATCAAGAATTCTGATATTTAAATACGTTGCGCCAAATACACCTTTGTCCCCCCAACCTATCATAACGAGATGGGGTCCATGGATCTCAGCAGCACTTTTCTACGCTTCAAATGTCCTACGTATAACTGAAGTAGATTAAGCATTTTCAACTGTAGCAGCCAAGAAACTTCTCAGTTCTTCTGAAGTGAAAAAATGATGTAACTTTCATTGCGGCCGAGTTTGGTTTCCTGCCACAAGTGATCTGCCATCTTCAAGAAGAAGACAGCCTTTGACGAAGTCAATGATAATTGTGGATGATGCAGTGCAATAGTGTACAACGCAAATGGGGTTCATTAGTTAGGGAGAAGTGTAAAAAAGTGTTTTCGAAAAATTGTGATCTTGATAAACTTAGAAACATTAAAAAAATTGTGATCTTGATAAACTTAGAAACATTAAGAAAATTCTACAAGGTGACAATTCTATTGCACTTTAAATGGATCCTGCAATGATTTATCCTTTAGATTTGCTCCGATAACCTCTGTCGATGGTGAGAGGTCATTTACTCATATGAAAAATGTGTTATCTGACTGGAGACTCAACATGACTGCAGAGAGCTTACAAAAGCATTTGGTTGTCATGTGCAACGAATACGGTATTGCAATACATAGGCCTTTTAAAAACATTTTAATTTAAAATGTTTTGTGTCAAGCACAACACTAGTATTCTGTTTAAATTTAAATTTTTTTTAAAATATGCCGATCGAGTTATTGAATAGTGCAATCTGGTAAATAATCGGGTGAAGTGTAAGGTTTTTCTAATTGCCTATTTAGCTATTTATGATGCCTTTTTGCCTGCCTATTTTAATTATTCATGATGTAAATTTCCAGTCCCTGTTTATCGCGTTTTCCCAAATGTTCGGCAGACGTCTTATACCATCTGCGCGTCTATTTCTGTTGATGTGCAGTATCGACCGCCCTAAACATGGATAATTGCATCTCTGGTGTTGTAACGGTTCTCTCGAAGTGGTACTTCCACTTTACTAGAGAGATCGCAATCGCAGGGTCTCATACCTGGCGAGCAAGGTGGATGTTCTAGAATATCCCACTGCCAGCAGCGCAAGAGTACCTAGACAGCAGCAGCGGTGTGGCTCCGTCAATTGTCATGGAGGTTGATGGGGTGCTGTACCTTGAAATTTTGTAGCTTTCTCCTGAGCGCTGGACGGAGCTGCAGAAACTTGCAGTAGTAGCCAGCGTTTACCTTCACCCTTGGTGATACAGCGTGGTGCAGTATTACCCCTTCAATGTCATACGCCACAATGAACATCACTTTCACAGCACTTTGTGTAGTGCGTACTTTCTTTGGATGAGGATAATAAGGATACTTCCATTTGTTGGATTCGCGTTTCAAATTTGGTTCGTACGAGTGAGCCCACATTTCGTCTATCGTGATGATTTGCCAAAGAAAGTCATTATCTTCCCTTTGGTACCGGCCCAACAAATCCTGTGCGAAAGCAAAGCGGTGCCATTGTTGCATCTCGGAAATTTTATTGGGTATCCAACGCGCTGCAATTTTCCGGTAACCAAGAATGTCGTGCAGAATGTGGAGCACAGTTTTTTGGCATATTCCGACTTCTGCTGCTAACTCACGCGTAGTCCATCGCCGCTTGACATCCAACAAGGAAGCAACGATTTGAAATGTGGGGTCGTCCTTTACAGGGGTTATCCTACACAGCATCTCTGACTAATCGGAACGCTGTAACCCTTCGTGCAATGTACGATATGGCAACGCTGTATCACTACATGCTCCACGCATTCCCTAAGAACATTCTTGCGTATTCCGATCTCGTGCCCCTTCAATTTTTATCCAGGAGCGTTGCTCTAGCTTTGTAAACAAGATGTTAGGCATGTTAGGGCGCTTGCAATATTCCTATTAAGTTCAACAATCTACGCACTGCAGTACATTGACATATTTCTGTCCCCGCTAGTTGCACAAACTCGTCTAACAGTCCTTTGTTTTGTCAACACAGATGGCAGATGTCCAACTCACAGTGCTTACGTTACAGCACTGCTGTCATTACTTTTTATGTGTGTGTGTTTTAGTCCGAAGAAAGTATGGAAAATAGGTGATAATTGTATGAGATGTAGAGATAGAAATAATCTAAAACACTCTATAACCTGTTAACAATACGTGACGTTGGAAGATAGTTATTAATTATGGGTAGAGTAATGTACCCAACTTACAGGAATGCGCTAAAAATCTAAAAAGATAAACCAAATCAGCCTTAAACTTAAAAGCTAACCAGCAAAGTTGAAGCAAACATTTAATAATCACAGTAGCACCGCAATTTTCAGTTTTTCTCAACAAACTCGGTATTTGTACGAAACCAAAACGAGAAAGGTTCTTTCCAAAACAAAATCAGCGAAATCCGACTATCAGAAGTGGGGGTTGATCGGAAAGCCGCAATTCAAAAATCGCCCTATTTATCTTTCTTGATGTAACCGGAGACTTACTTACTTACTTACTCACTGGCACTATTGAACCCGTAGGTTCATGGCTGCGCGGACATAAGCTCTCCATACATCCCTATCCTGAGCCAATGCTTTCCAATCATTCCCTGTATAATCTACTTCCCTCAAATCATAGTTAATGTTGTTCTCCCACCTCATTCTTGGTCTACCAACAAGGCGTTTTCCTTCTGGCTTTCCTTCAAGAAGTTTCCATGCACGTCTTTCATTCCCCATACGCGCAACATGTCCTGCCCATCGCAGTCTACGAGACTTAACCGTTCTTATTATATCTGGCTTCCTATAAAGACCATGTAGTTCATTGTTAAGTAGTCTTCTCCATTCACCTGTCTGTTCATCTCTCTTTGGTCCAAAAATTTTCCTAAGAACTTTATTCTCAAATACTCGTAATCTCCTTTCCTCCCTTAAAGTAAGAGTCCATGTTTCGCACCCATATAATATAACTGGTAGAATAATAGTTTTATATATTTTCAGCTTAACGTTTTTTGAAAGGAGTTGGGACATTAAAAGTCTCTGCAATGCATAATAGCATGAATTTCCAGAATTGAGCCTATGTTTAATTTCTTTCTGCATCTCATTCCTATTTGTGATTATTGTTCCTAGGTATTTGAATTCAGCCACTTCCTCAAAATTTCCCTCATTTGTCCTTAGCTGTCCATTTCCATTATATACTGAATTTCTACGTGTGACCATACGTATATTTAGTTTTACTGATATTTACTTCCAGTCCTAATTTTTTAGTGTTACTCAATAGTGTGTGCGTGTTGGCCTTCAGTATCTCCTCGCTATCGGCCAGTAGTACTATATCATCAGCATAAACTAACAGCTTATTAATACCATTCAGTTGTAAGCCTTCCTCATTCTCTAAAGATTTAATGGCATGCTCTAGTACAAAATTAAATAGTAGAGGATATAGTGCATCTCCTTGCTTCAACCCATTCTGGATTTCAAAAGTGTCTGAAAACTGTTTGCCTACACGCACCCTACTCTTTGAGCCATTTAGACACATTCGTATAAGTCTAACTAACTTTTTAGGAATTCCGAACTCCAGCAGGATACTATATAACTTCTCCCTCTTAATTGAATCATATGCTTTTTTGAAGTCTACATATATTTGATGTACAGTACCATTATGTTCCCATTTCTTTTCTAAAATCTGTCTTATACTAAAAATCTGATCTGTTGTAGACCTGTTTCTTCTAAATGCACACTGATGATCTCCTAGAATGTCATCAATATAGGGAGTAAGTCTGCTTACTAATATATTTGTTAGAATTTTGTACGAAGTTGAAAGTAATGAGATGCCCCTGTAGTTGTTGCAATCAGTTTTATCTCCTCTCTTATAAACTGGTAAGATAATTGATTCCTTCCATTCATCTGGAAGAGATTCTTTTTCCCAAATCATACTAAGCAACCAGCGTATCTTGTCCACAATTTTTCTCCCCCTGATTTTATCAGTTCTGCTGGGATCTCATCTGAACCTGATGCTTTATACATCTTCAATTTTTCAATTGCCATTTCAACCTCTAATGCACTTGGCTCTGCTACTAGCATTTCTGCTGTCTGCAAATTATCCTCCTCAATGTCCTGTTCTGTATGTACATTTAATAGCTGATTAAAGTAACTTTTCCATCTATTTAATATACTCTTATAATCTGCAATCATATCCCCATTTTCATTCCGAATTATGTTGTTCTAGCCTGAAACCCTTTCTTCTCTATACTAATTCCCTGATATAATTCTCTATTGTTCCTATTTTTTGCGTTCATTTCAAGATCATTAATCTTCTCTCTCAAATATTCCCTGTTTTTACTCTTTAGTAACTTGGTGGTTTCCCATCTAACACTACCCAATTGCTCTAAATTTACTTCATTGATGTAACCGGAAACACATAATTTAATTAAAAAGAAAGATCATCGCCATTAAAATTTCACGGGTTAAATCTTCAAAGATTGTTTCGATATTTTATATTTTAACTGAAAAGTTGTGCCGATATTTCTTTACTTTCTCACTTAGGCCTATATTCTAAAAAAATTTGGTATTCGATCTACATTCACCATCTGAACATGCTCTCTCCAATTGTTTCTATGTTTGTTCTATTTTATCGGTAAGGTTTAAAATATGTTTTTGTTCCTGATATCTTCACTGTTTTTATTAAAATGCGTGCAACCGGCTGCACTTCTTAAAAATCTGCATCTTATATTGTTCTCTTTTAGTTAAAGTCCAAGACTCACAACCATAAAACAATATAGGGACAGCCATTGTCTTGTAGAACTTCAATTTAATTTCTGTCCCTATATATTTAAATTATCTCTCAATGTGTCACGTATGATATTGAAATTATTAAGTTTTTTCAAATGTATTCTTTCTTAAAACATGAGATATCAGAACCTAGCAATTAAAACCAATCACTTGTTCAATAACTATCCCATCCAAAATAATTTTTACTCGTTAGGTATCAAGTCCATTAAAAGCTAAAATGTTTGTTGTCCTTATTAATATATTAAGGTTATTCCATTACATTTTATTAACGCAGTTTATCCTCTTGCCTTATAGGTACTTTTACGTGACAAATGCCTCCCGCGCCTTACAGTGACACAACCTGTCGGGAGAGACAGTGTTGTTAGTTTTAGGTTACCTTTGTTCAGGTTATTTAGATGTTTTAAAATCGTATAAGTGTTTTCTCGCAGACTTTGTATATTAGAGATCGCCTACGGGCCTTTATCACAAGCCGCGAATCTCATGTCTGGGCTGTTGTAGTGTGCATGTGGTGTCCAGCTTGTATAGAGTGGTTAGTGCAACTTCTATCCGATAGATATCTACTTCGCGAGTCGACAATCCTGTCTTTGATAAATATGCGCTTTTCAAGCCAAAGCTCAAGGCTTGAGAAATTCTTTGACATTCTTATTCAGCTTGTCTAACTCTCATTATTTTGTGAAACGAATGCTTATGAAACTTATGTTTTCACTATTTAAGACAACGGTGGAGTTTTATTGGCAATTATATACTTCATCCGCATTATAGTAATTATATTAACGTTGTCCACCGCTGTGGTCTCGAGGTAGCGTGCTGCCTTGTCACGCAGCGGGCCCGGGTTCGATCCCCGGTCGGGGCAGTTTTTCTCGGGGAGGTTTTTATCGGGATTTTTCCTCACCTGTAAGACAAATGTCAGGAAAACTTTAAGGCCCAAACGGTCCCCGAAATCATATGGCCATCATCCTTATCATTATCATTATCATCATCATCCTTCACCGGTGTGGAAAGCAACGGGAAGCTACCACACCTACACAATTCCCTAGTAAAGCTGCAAGCATAGCATGAAAATATTCGTTTAGTTAATTTGACTAAAATAATTACCGCAATATATTCCGTAAAATAGTTATAGGCCTAATATAACATTGCAGGGAAGCGTCAGTTTTAATAAGTTATATTTCATTTAACACACAATAATATTTTGTAATGCCTTATTAATTTTCTTGGGCCTACATGTTACCTACTACACCGCATTTATGTTGTCTTATGATATTTATGATTCTAATAATTAGAATAATGTTATCTCAAAACAATTTCTTACAATTAGATCTAGGTCTTTTACAGATCTACTGTAAATTATATGCCTGTAGATTCGATGTATGTTGTAAATATTAATGTTTAAATGTTGTTATGTTTATATGCTCTAGATCTTTAGGTCCATTGAACAACATATTCATTAAATGCAGTGACCTAACCTTAAAGGATTACCAGACACCGAAAGTGAAATATTATTAACTCTGAACTTTACGTCAGCAAATTGTCTTCACCGAAATTAATGTAGGAAAATACAATTGATATTCAGAAATATTCCCAGGGATGAAATAAAAACAAACATTCCATAGAGCTATTAAATACCAGACTTCAATCTTTTTATTTGTATGAAGATTTCTTTGAACTTTCTTCCATTCCTTAATATTTTTTGCGTTGTTAATCACTGATGATAACATTGATACATATCACTATCAAGTAAGATAAACACGAGTCAAATGTGTATTATCTGATTATTATTGTTATTTGTTTTTATTATTATTATTATTAATGCTATTATTATTATTATTATTATTATTATTATTATTATTATTATTATTATTAGTAACCATAATGACAAACATTTTAGAAGAAATTCTAAATGTAGATGGATACTCGTATTTCTTGTTATGATACTTTTATATCTTATCGCTACAATATACAGAAAAAGAAACGTATTGTTTATGTCTTACATAAAATTAACTTCTAGCTTTGTAAGCAATTTTGAAATATGTAATATACTCCCCTCATTTTAGTAACTGTGTACAAATATATTTTATTTAAATGTTTTGTACAATGCGCCAGGTTTGTCATTTCGACATTTTCTGGTGTTTTCTCCTGACATTGACGTAATTATAACCCACTTCTGAGATTGGGGCGCCTGGAAGGCGGGGTTCGCTGCCCCGATGATATGTGGGTGATGTTGATGAAGTGGTGCGCCAGGAGAGTCCTTAATCCTATACTAAATCTAAGGCGCATTTATGAATTATGTTGATTATCTTGTTACCGAAGATATTCGTGAAGCCGTGGACAGACGTCAATTGACTTCTTTAACCTTACTTGGCTTCAGCAAAGCTTTTGACACAGTAGACCACGACTTACTAATGATAAAGCTCAAGCACCTACATTTGTCTGACAGCGCTGTATCCTGGTTCGACTCATACCTGCACGGTCGTCAACAATACGTTTCATTAAACTGTAGATCTTCGTCTTGGCGTTACGTGCCGGCTGGAGTCCCCCAGGGCAGTGTTCTCGGACCTCTTCTTTTCTCAATCTACATAAATGGTTCGCCAACTGTACTAAAGCACTGCCGTTATCACCTCTATGCTGATGATCTCCAAATTTACCTACATTCACCTCCTCATTCTCTCTATAACAGCTTGACGAAAATGAATGACGATCTCATATCCATCTTTAACTGGTCTTCAAGTATCGGTCTAAATCTAAATCCTAACAAGTCACAAGTAATTCTAATGGGGCAACATAGACTGCTTACAACCTTTGACATATCTACACTTCCAAACATTACTATAAATAATATAATTATCCCTTATTCTTCTTCAGTAATAGATCTTGGACTACATCTAGACGCAAATTTAACCTGGCAAACACAAGTGAAACACATATGTAAAAAGACTTTCTCCATCTTACATTATCTTAGACGTTTAAAGAATTTTCTCCCAGTTTCGTTAAAACAAATCCTAGTGCAGAATCTTGTGTTACCACACTTCGATTATTGTGACATTATATATAATGATCTAAACTATGCCTTGTCGCAGAGACTGCAGCGTGTTCATAATTCTTGCGTTCGATTCATTTTCAATATCCACCGTTATGACCATATTTCCGAACACTTTAATAACCTCTCTTGCCTCCGTCTTACTGACAGACGTAAATTGCACTCTCTTTCACTGCTTTTCAAGCTTCTGAATTCCTACATTCCTACTTACCTGGCGTCCAGATTTGAAAACTTATCCTCCTACCACAATATTGACACTAGGTCACAAGATAGCAGTCTGCTAACAATTCCTCTTCATAGCACTTCCTCCTATTCTACTTCCTTCACAGTAGCCTCTGCCTGCTCCTGGAATCTCCTTCCTGAAGATATCAGGGGTTGCCGCACACTTGGCACCTTTAAGTCACGCTTATACAGTTACCTGTTGTCTAATAATTAATATTTCTCTATTTATTTAATTTTATACTATGTCATTAATCTTTTCCTCGTTTTTTATATATCTTGTACATATTATATGTTTAATTCGTTAAATTTAGAGTAAATCAAAATACATTATAAATATTAACTGTATTGTATTCATAACTTGTAATCGTTTATATATATATATATATATATATATATATATATATATATTATATATTGTAATTTAGATTTAAGACTTTTCTTATGTATTTTTTTTAAACCTGGTTGAGTGGTAGACAAGGCCTTAAGGCCTTAACTCTGCCAGGTAAAATAAAGCTATTATTATTATTATTATTATTATTATTATTATTATTATTATTATTATTATTATTATTATTATTATTATTATTATTTTGGACCTTAAAGTTTCCTGACATTTTTTTCATGCAGGTAAGAAAAACTCCCGATAAAAAACCTCACCCAGAAAACTTGCCCAGACCGGAGATCGAACCCAGGCAACAGTAGTAATAATATATTAATATAAAAATAAAAAAATAAAAATTATAGCCTGAACAAATCAATAACTTAACGTACCGGTGCGTAAACAGTTAGCACGATACCATTTTATATATAATAGTTTTCCTACCAAAAGCAGCATATAGCTATTCACCACGAGGAAGAAGTCTGGGAAGACCAAAGAAAATATGGAAACAGCAGCAATTTGGAGCCGGAACAGGCTAGTAAATAAGCCTAAACCATGACGAAGAAGAAGAATAGTTTTCCATCTTGTTTTATCTTTTTCTCTTTTTTGTTTTTTTTTGTTTTACCTGTTTGTTAACTTTCTTTAATTCTCACATAGACACAAGGACAGGACACACATACCCAGACCCAAAGTGGAGATTTAAAATCCCCTACCCTGCTAGGAATCGAACCCAGGTCGCCGGAGTGGAAGGTAGGATCTCAACCGACTACGCCATAGCGAGGGATCTTGAGACCACAGCGGAGGACATTTTATTGTATTTATATAAAATCCGCTATTTCATTTACTACTTTCTTATGCCGATTTTCACTGTTTACTAATATTTTCCTTAATATTACCTTAAGTAATATTTTTATAGATTCAATAATAACTGCATGTGAAATTTTCATAGCGTTATTCATTCAATGACAAATTTTTGTGTTCCAGAAAATATGTAAAGTCTGTAGTTATGAATCTTATCTACAAAATATATTTACTGAAGCGTGATATCGTAGACAAGTATAAATACAAATAAAATAATACATACCTCAATTCACATAAGTACTTTAATTATGATTACACCCTCTTTCTCTAGTGCACACGCAGTATCTATAAGCAGATGCTGCTGCTTACGTCACTAAGTGAAGGTTCCGGGCCGTGAGGCTCGAGCCGGACGGCTTGAAGTGGTTTACAAGCCGCTCGTCCCGTATTTCTCCGTTTCAATCAAACGCTTGTGAGCTGTCGTAATTCGGTTCGCAAGCGATCTCTAATGCACAATTCTAAGTCACTGATGTATATTTCCAATTAATTTATTTTTGTTTAAGGAACTTCGTCCCGCGCCGTAGCCGAGTGGTTAATGCAAGAAGCCTTGGCACACAGCTACGGGACTTGCGCTGGTTCGAGTCCCCATGGAGGAAGAAATGTTCTCGTGGAATTTTGGCCAATATGGGACCGGTGCCCACCCAGCATAGTGAGGCATTTGGATAGCTACAATAAGTAGCGATTCCAGGTTGAGAAAACCAGCTATAACGGCTGGGGACCCGACATGCTGACCACATGTCACGCCTACACTGGCTATATGATCGTCTACCTCGGTGATTAACACATGTGGATGTGAGGCCAACAGCCGGCTAATAGGCGAAGGGCCTTCTAGGCCTGTCGCGCTTGGTTTTTTTTCGAACAATGAAATTTATTTTCTTATATTCAATTACCTTTTTAACTGTTACCGTATTAAATATCTTTCTATCTTGGATCAGTATTGCTATATCGTAATTCCAATTTTTTTAGCTTTTCTTATTGTAGATAAATACAATACCACCAAAATCAAACCCTAAATTCGACATGCCACTTAGTTTACTTAATTCCTGCATGACATTTATTTTGAAGTTACTTTTTAGAAATGTTATTCTAAGTCACATTCTTGAAGGGCCTAGAAATCGATTCAAAATATTTGACAACTGAAACACCCTATGGAAACGTGCAGTGTTTATGAAGTAGGGATTGAATATGAAATTTGAGAAGAGAGTGCAGAACCCTCTCTAGAGAGAAGTTTAAAAAATGCTCGACTTGAACTTGTAAGTTGAGAATTCATAATGGGATAGATACTTGGCAAGACATATTAAGAGTGAATATAAACTTGAAGCTACAGGGGACGTGTTATTGAATACCAGATCAACTTAAAGTGAAATAAATAATTCTCAAGATTTTGCCCTCCGTCCTCTGGTGACACCAAAACTACCACTGAGACTATTAAACTTGATATACAACTTCTCAACTGAAATATTTACACAATTCTGCACTTAAATTTACGAGATTTTGAATTTTGATCAAAGCAAATTTCTCTTATTTTTTCTTCTATAGTCTTCTTCGTTTCCCCCCCCCTCTCTCTCTCTCTCTCTCTCTCTGTCCCTCTCTCTCTCTCTCTCTCTATCTATCTATCTATCTATCTATCTATCTATCTATCTATCTCCATTCATTTTCTTTTTTCTTTCTTTGTTCTTCTTCCTTTAATCAAACTGAATTTTCCTCTTTTTTCTTGTTTTGCCTTTATTTTATCTTTAATTTGTCATCGTTTTTCTTTCTTTTCCTTCCTTTCTCTTTTTTTTATTTTTCCCATTTTTCCTTTATTCAAAATATTTTTTTTTCTTTTTATCGCCTTTATTTTCTATCCAATTCTTTAGTTAATAGTATTTTCCTTTATTTCTTCATTTTATTTTTTTTTCTTTTCCCCCTTTATTTCTCCCCTTTTTTTCTTTAATAAAACCGAATATCTCATCATTTTTCCTGACTAGTCTTTATTTTCTATCATTTTTCATCTTTATCATCATCATCTTCTTCTTCTTCTTCCTCCTGTCAAGGATTAAACCTTATTGGTACGTTCCGGCTCCAAGTATCATAGCTCATGTGTCCATCTCTTTCGTGGGCGTCCCCGATCTATTTTCCTCCTCTCGGTTGATAGTTCAGTCTTTTCCTAGGTATCCACTGTGCAGACATGTTCATACCATTTTCTCCTATATGCCTACTCTTCTATTATATTGTCAGACTTAATATTTGTAGTACTTACTTATTTACTCACTGACACTATCGAACCCGTAGGTTCATGGCTGCGCGGACATAAGCTCTCCATACATCCCTATCCTGAGATAATACTTTCCAATCATTCCCTGTATAATCTACTTCCCTCAAATCAATGTTAATGTTATTCTCCCACCTCATTCTTGGTCTACCAACTGGGCGTTTTCCCTCTGGCTTTCCTACAAGAGGTTTCCATGCAAGTCTTTCATTCCCCATACGTGCAACATGTCCTGCCCATCGCAGTCTACGGGACTTAAGTTCTTATTATATCTGGCTCCCTATAAAGACCATGTAGTTCATTGTTATGTAGCCTTCTCCATTCACCTGTCTTCATCTCTCTTTGGTCCAAAAATTTTCCTAAGTACTTTATTCTCAAATACTTGTAATCTCCTTTCCTCCCTTAAAGTAAGAGTCCATGTTTCGCATCCCTATAATATAACTGGTAGAATAATAGTTTTATATATTTTCAGTTTAACGTTTTTTGAAAGGAGTTGGTAATATTTGTAGTTGTTTACAAATATCTTCACTTCGTTTTTTTTTATCCTTTAAAGTATATCCTGCCACAAATTGTAAATATTTAATTTCTGGGGCTCTATTCTTTCAATTTTATGTTTATTTTGAGTCCATATTTCTGAGCCATACAATATTGTATGCTCTTTCCTAGCGTTCTTTTAAGGGTTCCACATAAATATTGGAATATTTGTAAATTATTATTATTTATGTCTTTTTCTCAATTACAGCCTAAAGATAAAGGTTTTTGATATATTTTTTACTGTTATTATTCTTTCTCTTCTTTTTATCTCTCCTTTTCCATTTTTGTTCCATTTTTCTTTAATCAAATTAAATTTCTCTTTGTTCCCCTTCTTCCGCTTCAATTTCAATATTTATTTTCATTTCTATTTTATTTTTCTTTCTCTTACTTTTTTCTTTTTTCTTTAATGATACTAAATTTATTTTCTTATTTCTAGTGTCACATTTATTTTCTTAAATTATCTTTAATTAATTTTATTTTTCTCTCTTCCTTTTTTAAATTTAATTAAACTGAATTTCTCTTCTTTTTTCTTGTACAGCCATCATTTTGATATTTCTCTTTCCTTTTTATTTTCATTTCATTGCCTTTTTATTAACGCTCTTCTTTGTTTACTGTTTCATTCACTTTTGTTTTTTTCCCCTTTCAACTTTTGACACGCGCCTATAATAAAGGTGAAAATTTAAAATCTCCCGTTCCACCGGGAATCGTATCGCATGAGTGGAATGTAGGGACTGTACGTCAATATCACGGCAATGAACAACTCTGTTAGCGTTGATAGATGTTTTTAAGTGAGACACTACAGTTAAAGTTACGGCAATTATTAAGGTGTGATCATGAAAATAAATACATAATTCTATAATAAATAATACGTGAATCACGATTGAAAAGTCTGGATACGGCTTGGTTCTGTTTAAATGTATCGATTATCCCCTTTTGTTATAATTACGCCTTAATTTTCTTGCTATTTGACCCATGTTAAGAAGATTCTGTGCTCATTAGGCAATCTTACTTACTTACTCACTGGCACCATCGAACCATAGGTTCATGGTTGTGCGGTCATAACCTCTCCATACATCCCTATCCTGAGCTAATGCTTTCCAATCATTCCCTGTATAATCTACTTCCCTCAAATCATAGTTAATGTTATTCTCATACCTCATTCTTGGTCTACCAACTGGGCGCCTTCCCTCTGGCTGTTCTACAAGAAGCTTCCGTGCAAGTATTTCAATCCCCAATCATCAGCAAAATTTAAATAATATACCCTATTTCCTATTTTAAACGATTAATTACAGTACATGAAATACTGAAACATTTTAAACTAGTTATAAATACGATTAGTTGCTAACCTTGTAAGAATAGATTAAATCCTTCCGCTTATACATATCCTCACCAGAGAGGGCCTCAGAAGAAATTATGACATCCTTGAGGAATTGTATATGGTGCTCGTAACAGATTACATTCATCAGTATCAACAGTACTGGCAACAATATATGGACTATATTTCCGGATCCTCATTTCAAAGGCAATTTAAAATTAACAATTCATTAATTGATCTTATGGTTCAACACCCCGAATCGGACTCTGGTCTCCTCAATCCTCTTTTTTTTCCATTCTTCTCTGTTCCTAACCATCGTTTTCTTCCAATTCCTTACTGATAAAAATGTAGTGGCATCCGTTTTTACTGTGTCCTCTCATCGCCCTCTCGATGGTCCCATTTTCCTCCTTCCTCCAAAGTGCGCCTGTAAGAATTTTCTTGGTCCTCGTTGTTCGTTCATTCTTATCACATGACGAATGTCTTTTCAGTCTAATAACCAGGGCTAGCGTATCCTACATCAAATCCTTCAACTGCAGGACGACCTGACTATTGAAACAGTTCCATTGGCGAGAGACGAGAGTAATAGGAACACAACGTCAAGACGTAATCAGGTATAGTTAGGTGCTCTAAAAAATGTACAATACAGCAGACAATTTCATTTCTACAATAAAGTAACTAAAATACTATGCAGTATTGTCGAAGATGGCAAACACAGAGAAACAAACAAACAAAACAATGAACAATTTGTAAGTCCACCAATACCTGTAATACGTGTATTAGAACAGAAATTATGTTATTCTCTAAACGTATTACACAGTTGTATAGTAATCGGACGATACTGAGAAAGACCTCATACTACTCCCTACCTCTCTCTTACTCCGCACAGTATTTAAATTGTAGCGTTTGCTTTTGCGTAGAATTCGCTAGGCCTGCTAATAACATTTGAGATTTGAATTTCTCTGAATAGCTGTCTCAATTCTTCACTTCTTTCAAATTTCCAAATGCTTTGATTGTTAATTGGTCTGCACATACTTTTCTGAGTATCCTCCTTTCGAACATACTTATTAACTTGATAGTTCTTTATGTGAAACAGTATAGGTTCAATTCCATATATTAGTGCACATCGCATATTGTTTTATATAAGGGAATATTTATTCTTCGTTGAATATTTTTACATTTTAATATTATAAATATTGCAAAAAAGGTTCTAGTAGCCATTTTAGCTTCTCTTGGTATCTCTATAATTTCAATGTAATTGATGATAATTGCACATGTTTCCAAGTATATAAAATCTTATACAAATTTCAGTGGTTGACTTTTTCAATTTTTCTTGTTTTCTTTAGTTTTCGATTTTTTTTTACATTTGGTAAAATGTTACGTTATTCGCTCATATGAACACAAAGACATAACACACACCCAGACCCAAAGTGGAAATTTAAAATCTACTATCCCAGCGGGAATGGAACCCGGATCGCGTGAGTAGAAGGTAGGGACTTTCAATGACTATTTAACTCATGCCCCAAATGGGAGTCAATGACCAATCACGTTTCAATGATTTCTGTTTTACAACCAATCAGAGTCGTGTTTCACGAAATATTTATCAGTGTTATAATTACCATATATTAAACAAAGCTCCTCGTTTTTAATATTCTGAACAGGTCTGACCGTTATTTTGCAGTGACTGAGCCTATAAGAAATACGGCTACCAGATTGTATATATAGTGCATACATGTCAACATTTGTAGCAATTTATTATACCACCAAAAAAAGAAACCACTGTTTGACTTTCTTAAATGTATTTTTCCCAGGTAATAATCCAGAAAAATATAATTGTAATATTTACATCATACGACATCAGAAATGAATTAATATACAGATTGATGTTTCATTTTTTCTCCACTAGAGAGCATTCTTACAATATTGCGTTCCTTTGGCAATAAATAGTATGATCTGGTTGCAGTGATAAACAAAAGAAGCAGTAGAAGCGTACCTATCGTTTCTCATTTGTTTCAAACATCGCCGTTTGCATTAAATATATAAATATTTTGAAATAACTACAGTTAAATAATGATTTGTGAGTAAACAGCTTAATTTTATTCGTTAAATAGTCCTAACAAATGCCACTCTTGATTTCCAAATTCTCTAGATAAATTCACTCCTCACTTCGTGAGTCGTGAATTTATCGATAATTTGGAAATCACTCGTGGCATTACTTATGATAAATTATTGTTGATTAATAAATTGGTTGATTGGTGTTAGTCATGGCCTTTTTTCCCTCATTAATCCGGAGTCCTATATCGTGTACTTGAGTACTGAACTCGTTGAGTATCACGAAACCTCTATTTAGTATTTAAATTACCAAACAAATGGTGAAAGATCGCTGAGACAGCCTAAGAAGAGATAATTAGAATTTTTTGTAGATCGTAATAGTCCTTTCAAGAGAATGGCATGAAAGGAATGAAGAAGAAAGAGAAGGTAGAGAAGAAAGAAAGAAGAAGATTATGAAAGTTAGAGTGACGTAAGTCAAAATCCCCCTAGAAATTGATATAATACAAAAGGTATCTAATAAATTCAGACCAAGAATGTTATACTAAGAGTGATTCTGCAAAAGCGTGCAAAAGTTAAACAGGACACATGGGACGCCCCACTGAATAATTTGAGGTAGGGGACCTAGGGTCCGAGAAACCAGCATAAAGAGATAGGGATGTAAACTTGTCTACGTATCACATTGCCTAGCATGTTTTCCAGCTAATTTAGAACTAACATGCATACAAGTTTACATGTACTGTTCAGTTTATTTACATGTACTACATCCTTTAGTTTCTGCAGGGATTAGCCTGGTTTTGATGTTATGAAGCAGGATTTGACCTGACTCACCTTGATTATTTCTTATAGGTATATCTAAATTCACTTGTGTGTGAGACTCCAGTGGAAACGGACATGGAATTAGTTGCCATTATTGTAGCTGATTGTGATGTGATTCAAAATACGCCATGGTTATTTACCAGGGTACTGCAGTATCTTACACGTTATTGTAATGCTTGACATTGAGGTTGATGACCGTCAGTTTGAGTAACTGTTGTAATATAATAAATGTTACGTTAATTGTGTCAGTGATGGTACTTGCAAATAACTGATAAATAATGAAAAAAAAAGACTAGACAGTAAAGTGAAAGACAAGTTTACTTCTGTATCTCCTTTAGCTAGTTTCTCGGACCCTAGGTTCCCTATCTCAAACTGTTCAATGAAGCATCCCACATGTCTCATTCAATTTTTGCCCGCAGAATCGCTCTCTGTAATGTTATACTTTTATGGGTGTCATTTGAATCCAAATTCAATTAGAGACTTGAATTGAGTTGAATAGGCAGCCCTATACTAATCAATGATTTGGCGTTTACTTGATGAAAATCCATTATGTTTAGTGATTAAATAAAATAAAAATGTTAAAATTTTATACGATTTTCATATTTATTTTAATACAAATTCGTTACAGCTGTTTCAGTACTTTGTACCTTCTTCAGACGAATTAGTATAAACGTTAAGAGTTTTATTTTATTTAATGAATAGCTCTATTCTAGTTCTGAGCTAAGTTTCAGTTGATCTATAAACAAATTTCAATAAGGCTTCTGTTACTCTGATGACTCCGTGTTTTAGGGGAACCGCGGTGCTACTTTTACTCGCCATATGACTGAATTGTATAAGGAACTGTCATCGATAGTAACACTGTTCTTAGGCAGCATCGTATTTTAGGAAATATGACTGAATACAAAGTAAGATGGTACCAATAATTAGGAACTTCCACTTCCTATTTATTTATTACAAAAATTATATATGGATCTACCTAATCAGATGTTTATGATTTTTCCATTATGTCGAAGATATCATGTATTTGCAATTTCATTACGAGCAGAATATATGCTTTATGCTGACTCACATATAAATTCTGTAGCCATTTTCACATTTACTCAATGACTAATGCAGGGGATTTTTCTTTCATTAAACTATTTGAAAATATTCATAAGTAATGCCACGAGTGATTTCCAAATTATCGATAAATTCACGACTCACGAAGTAAGGAGTGATTTATCTAGAGAATTTGGAAATCAAGAGTGGCATTTGTTAGGACTATTTAACGAATAAAATTAAGCTGTTTACTCACAAATCATTATTTAACTGTAGTTATTTTAAATATTTATATATTTAATGTAAACGGCGATGTTTGAAAACAAATGAGAAACGATAGGAACGCTTCATCTGCTTCTTTTGTTTATCACTGCAACCAGATCATACTATTTATTGCCAAAGGAACGCAATATTGTAAGAATGCTCTCTAGTGGAGAAAAAATGAAACACATCAAACTGTATATTAATTCATTTCTGATGTCCTTTGATGTAAATATGACAATTATATTTTTCTGGATTGTTACCTGGGAAAAAATACATTTAAGAAAGTGCAAACAGTGGTTTCTTTTTTTGGTGGTATAATCAATTGATACAAATGTTTTATATTAACTCCCGCATGCGGCACTATATATACAATCTGGTAGCCGTATTTCTCACGGACTCAGTCACTGCAAAATAATGGTAAGACTGTTCAGAATATTAAAAAGGAGGAGCTTTATTTAATACGGTAATTATAACACTGATAAATATTTCGTGAAACACGACTCTGATTGGTTGTAAAACAGAAATCATTGAAACGTGATTGGCCATTGAGTCCCATTTGGGGCATTGAGTTAAATAGTCAAAATAATTAGTTTCTCTCCGCTTTTCGAATATTTTCTTTTCCAGTGTTTTAAAATATTATGCAGGAAGCGGCTATTTTAAAACAATAGATGTATTTTGCATTACGCGGGCTTAAGAATAAAACAATGCTTATTTATTCTATGAAAATTGCATTCATACATTTTAAGATTCTCCCATATAACTTACACAGACATGTGCTATATAATATCCATTTTTATTTCCTTTATTCCGAGTGTTAAAGAGCAAACTACATTTTCTTACACGTTTAATGCTAAAGCCATTATTCGAAAAATTGAAAATGCAGCCATGCATCCGGCTTGTTACAACTGGAGCTTGGCTTGGAAGTGGTATAAAATGGCTAGAATTTTATTGCTGATGAAAATGACTTGCAGAAGTGAACTTTAACACGTCCATATGATCAGAATAAATAATAAATTACGTCATATCGAACAAACATCTAACGTTTTTTTTTTTTGAGAGTGAAGGGATCGATAGTAAACTTAGGAAATTAAGTGACATAAAAACACGCACATTTCCGAGTTTGTAAGCTGTTTTACTCGTGTTTGTGCGACGGACGTACGAAATGATGAATGAGAAGACTTCGTGAGAAATTCAAGCGCTTCAAACTGTGTAATTATTTCTCCATTGACTCCATTTCCTTAAGAATTGTGCTTCTCCATCAATGTCAGTGAACATTCCCAGGAAGCAAATGACTTCATACTGTTGGAGATTATAAAATTATATCACATGTATTTCAAACTCATGTTTCGTAATATTTTTAACATTTTCATCATCATCATCATCATCATCATAGACTAGTCCTCATAAGGCTTGTCCCAAGATTGGATCGGATAAAGAATGGATATATAAGATTAGAGTTAAATATATATCCACTGAACGAATAAATCAAACAAAATAGACATAAATGGTTTAAACATGTAGAAGGAATGTATGTAATAAAATCACCAAAAGGAGCATTTAACTACAAGCCAAATAGGATCAAGGAATGTAGGATGACCAGTGAAAAGATGGATAGAACAACTTAACACTGTTAGTGGTACTTCCTGTCACTATTCTTGGAAGCCTAGTGCCTTTGTGAAAGCACGCCACCGGACTCTACTATTGCCAAATTCCTGACTTAATTCCAATTTTTCTCTTGTTGTTCAATTTCTGTTGTTAGAGAGCTACGCCGTGTTTTTCTGGTCTTCTGAGAGTGTGAACAAACCATTTCCATTTGCGATATTTAATCTCCTTCCAGATCTGATTAAGAATTCCTAATTTGATATGGTTTTTGACCATCAAATTCTCAAAATACTTTTCAGACATCCATTTATATGTACTTGAAAGTTTCTATATAATTCGATTGAGCCTTTCCAAGTCTCACATCAATGTAACAATACATTTTTCACATCGCAATTAAATACAGTATTTAGATCTAGTTTGGATTTTTTAGATCTCCTTATAGGTGACAATTGTGAGAATGCAAAATTTGATTTCTTAATTCTAGTCTTAACTCTTCTTCTGAATTTAACACTATTGACCCCATCTTATCTTCGATTTTCCAACATTTGTTCTACCCTTGGATTGTAATTGATAATTAGTTTTTGTATGCGGTCATCTTTCCTTCTTTGTATATGTTTTTAATAACTTAGAATGCTAATTTTAATGGAACGTCACATTAAAATACACCACCATCATCGTCATGAGCCACACTATGCAACATCGGTTTAATCTTCTACGATCTATTCCTTTGTGGTTTTAGTATACGTTGTTGTTTTTCCGTCTTTTTCGTGTTCGGGTAAAGTCTCTCTTACAATTAAGCTCTCTCTCTATCTCTCTCTCTCTCTCTCTCTCTCTCTCTCTCTCTCTCTCTCTCTATATATATATATATATATCCATCCACAGTAATTCTGCCCTAGGACAGAACTTTCACTGCAATCATAGCATTTTTCATGCTATGCTTGCAGCTTAACTAGGGAATTATAGGTGTAGTAGTTTCCCGTTGCTTTCCACACCGGTGAAGGATGATGATGATAATGATAAGATGATGCATGATGGCCGGATTATTTTTGGGGACCGTTGGGCCCTAAGCTTCCTGACATTTGTCTCACCCAGGAGCCTGTCCCGACCGGGAATCGAACCCGGGCCCGCTGCATGACAAGGCAGCACGCTACCTCGAGACCACAGCTGTGGACACACACACACACACACACGCACGCACGCACACACACACACATATATATGTGTATATATATATATATATATAGTTAATTTTGGGTTTTGGTTTGTTATTCTTTCTATTACGTTGAAGGAATTTTTTCTTATATAATATTATGTAATTTACCATAATATGTTCCTATAGTTTTTCCTAATTACTGAATTTCATTTGATGTCTCATTTTTTTAAAGTTTAATGCTGCGGTGGACTAGTGGTTATGCTCGTTGCCTCTGGTCCCGAGGGTCGCGGGTTTCAAACCCGGCCGAGATCGATGGATTTTTAGGATGGAAATATCCAAAAAGCAAGTCTTCCGGGAGGGATTTTAAGCCGCGAGTCCTAATTCTAAAGATTTTCAGGCTCGTAAAAGATCCTTAAGCTTGAATAAAAAGGCTTCTAAGCAAAATTTACTGACCTCAACATCCTTAGTTGCCTGCTAGATGACTCATTGAGTCGATATGTTCACCGTATGACATTCATGTCATATATGGGCAAATAAGGTAACTAAATTGACTTGGTCTAGTAACTCCTTACAAAGGAGAGGCTATGGCACAACATTGGTCTACTCCATTAGAAAGATACAGAATGGTTTTAGGAACTTTGTTTGTACTGTATTTATTTTGTGTGTATTCATTTTTAATCATGGCCCAAATTTCGCTGTCATAGAAGAGCATAGGTATCCAAATATTATGTAAATGTACATTTGTTTCTCCTAAAATATACTTACCAAAATTATATTTGGCATTTTTGTTGTATTAGCCAACTCAAAGGAATATAGCTGTCGAGTTTGCACTCAAGAAACATTTTTTGAAAATCATATATGTCTGTAAATCCTCTAGCAAGTGAAATTGGCCCATTGGGATCAAGGTTTACGCAGTAGCAAACATATAAAAATTGCTCTTCCGGCGTCAATTTTCGCAGTCAATCTCGGTATAAGCCATTCAAATAAAAGACGATAGACATTCTCCAAATATCAGCAATTTCGAACCATAGAGGGTGACCTAAATTAAAAATCGCTCTAGTCTAGTTTTTTTAACGAAACTCGGTATGTGACATTTTAATAAACGTAATATTGATTTGATTATTCAGCAAAATCGGACCATTAAGAGTGGAGTTACTCTGAAATCTGACATTTTAATAGGAACATTTTCAACGTTATAGAATCTGCAATTATTCTTTTCTCGCAACAAAACTTGATATGTACAATTTAATTATCAGAAAAAAGTCTTCCGAAAATCAAAATCCAACAATGAAGAGTGAAATTTACCTAAAAATCAGAATTTAAAAAGTCTGCGCATTTTATATTTACGCGCAACGAAACCGAATAAGTACCATTTAATTAAATAAGTATAAATATATATATGTATATAAATGAAATGAAAGACAAATAAACATCTGAACCGGGATTTGAGCTCTAATTGATACGTTAGTACTCGTAACATATCAACTATTCCACTCAGGCATTCTAAAAGAAACATTAATTTTTCTTCCTTATGTATATGTCGCTGTTCCTTGCATATGATTATATATCATATATATAATGTTCACCGCTGTGGTTCGAAGTAGCGTGCTGCCTTCTCACGCAGCGGGCCCGGGTTCGATTCCCGATCGAGACAGGCTCCTGGGTGAATTTTTTTCGGGGTTTTTCCTCACCTGTAAGACAAATGTCAGGGTCCAACGGTCCCCGAAAATCATCCGGCCATCATCGTTATCGTAATTTCACCGGCGTGGAAAGCAGCGGGAAGCTACCACGCCTATAATTCTCTAGCAAAGCTGCAAAGCATAGCATGAAAATGCTATGATTGCAGTGAAGGGCCTGCCTTGGGACAGAACACTATAAAACAGAATATATATAATTTATTCATTTCATAAACCAACTAAATCTGACCATAAATTCGACTCGCTGAGAAATTACCTTTAGTTTACCCAGCTTCTACATGGATGACTGTTTTATAATTTAATGTATATATTTCCCATTATTTGGTATTGGATTTCCTAGATCTGTTACTATAGATTTGTTTCTGTAAAAGATAAGATTTGACCTGCATTAACATACCATACTAAGTCTCTAGAGTGCTGTGCAAAATCACAGTTTGATATATCGATACTGTGTCCCAGTTCTGTGACTGATAGGGTTTAAATTTAAGTGACTAATGGCTATATAGATAGATGGTGTTAAACTCCTGTGGGATCCGTTAATGTAACTTGCGCTAAGTGGAACTGCAGTTCATGTTTACGTAAAATTAGATTTACTGCTTCAAAAATCAATTAATTCCAATATTAGATTCGAAAAATTTGGATCCAATAATTTTTGTGCTTTCCATATGTCTGTTGCCACCAGAGGGACATCATTCTCTAAAATTTATACTCTTTACTACCTATTAAGCACATTTCTGTTAGAAATAAATTTATATAGTGAATTTATAGACAACTTTAACATGCAAAGTCATAAAGTGCATATTTATTTTAATTTATTTTTGATGATACTATGGAATGAATTTATTACTATTGAAGTCAGCATTTGCTTTCCACCTAGTTTCACATACTGTTCTATGCTCAGCTAAGTAACCCATATATTAATTCAGAAACATTGACCTTCAAGCCGCCGCATCCAGTATTACTCTTTTGAATAACGGAAGTGGTGTGTTCTGAAAACACGTTGTACTTCTTCTATTTCACAATGTTTCAAAAGTGTTCTTCTATTTCAGTGTTCTGAATGTAATTTTGTTTCGTATGCTGACGACCTGGGCAACTGCCGGATCTTACATTCATATTCCCATGATATTATTTTTATCCTGCAAAATGTTGTTTGTACATTAAATTTACATTGCAACTTTAAATCTAATTTTAACCCTTAATAATTAATCTATACTGCAAACATGCATTTGTAATATGTGCTGGTTGAGTGGAAGAGAAGGCTTTATGGCCTTAACTTTACCAGAATAAATAAAAAATTATTATTATTGTTATTATTATTGTTATTATTATGATTATTATTATTATTATATTTAATTCATTGCCTCTTCTATCATGGTTTCTTACACAAGGAAACATAATGTGGTGGTTTTCCATGGCCTTCCTTCCAAATCGAAACTTAACTGTCGTTAATTCTTTTTTTAACTTAAAACAATATTTAATGGTATTTTTTTGGAGAAAAGTAAAAGGAAGACAAGGAAGGCTGTTTTAGAAAATGTAATAGAAATTATAGGATGTCAGGACAATCAAGAAAAGAAAAGGGCTCCGTAACTGAATGGTTTCACTGAGAAAACATTGTTTTTACAAGACGATGGTGATCATTATGAAATGTTGGTTTTGATTTCATGGATCCTTACAATGATATTCCAACCTACCATTTGCCTTGACGATTGAAGAAAACCAAGAGAAATCCTCGGTTTTGCATTTTGACATAGTGATCAATCATATTGATGTGCTGGCAATGTATATAAACATAAGAGGAAATTGGTATATTTGAGATTAATATACTTCGACACTGTTTAACTGATCATTAAGAAAGTTGGCACATGTATGTGTTTTTCATGAGAAGGTATCTATTATGTTTTAAAACCATTAGATGTAGGAGTTCGCCTGAAACGAAAATTTAAAAATCGCTCTAGCTGTCGCAATTTTCTATGTTTTACAACGAGATTCAATATATCCTAATGAAATAAACCGAGGTATATATTATCCAAAAATCAGTAAAATACGACCATTAGAAGTGGAATTTTACCTGAAATTCTAATTTAAAAATTGACTAGCAACCGAAAAGTTAGGTCCGTCTTAGTACATACCGTATAATTTAATTAACCCTTAATATTTAATTTATTTAGTCGTAGCAGCGCACGCCGGGTTTTATGCTAGTCTATATAAGTGCTTCTGTAATTAGTAGTTGGGTCAGTAACTATTCTGAAGTTGTCAATTAGGATTTTCCTTTGAAGAGATGTTTTCAGTTGCCGTTGCACCAGTTGATTCCATTTATACCATCAGCTGTTGTCTTTCTGGTAGATGTGATGTGAGTCCTATTTGTTATTTGGTATTTTGTAGACTACATATTCTGTTCGAACTGTTGATATGTCGTGTTGCTGTAACTTTGTGTCATCTTTGGCAAGACAATTAGCCATCCAATATTTGATAATGTTTTGGTATCCATCTTCCAGTGTGCTTTGAGAAAAATATATAGGCCTGCAGGTAGTCTGGTTTTCATGATTCATGGAACTTTGTGAGTCTATTAAGGGGTAGAAGTACTTTTGAGGATAAAAAATAGTGATTCAATTAATTTTTATGTAAAATAAATGTCCCTCTTTATTTCTCTTGAAACTAAATTTGATTATCTTGATTAATTATTGACTTATGACTTATAACTTGACAGCTTGTCATTTGAGTTTGCGTTTAAAACGACCTCCATGCACATAACCTTCGGTACGTTTGTCGCTTGTTTTCTGTAAATATTGTATTTTACAATCCTGTTTCCTTCGTAATTTGAAAAGTATTTTAGATAATCTAATGGAATTTTGCATGCAAGTACATTGTATATAGAGAAACAAAATGTACCAGAATATCTCCTGTAACATGACTATTTCATCTAAAAACATTGTCTCAAAAATTAAAAAAAAAATCTAGTGTTCGGATATTTATCCTATAGTTGCTTAAAAAACCTGGTGCGTCTTGTAGATATGCGATCTAAGAATAGAAAAGGAATCGTTGAAAAATATCCAGAATTATGAAAATTATATGGAAAATAATAGTGAAATGCATTTTTATCAGGTGCCGTTTTGAATGTTAAATGAACAGTTGTGGCAACTATGTTGTAATAGCAGAATATTGTTTCTTAAAGAAAAAGTTGTAATACTTAACCATAACAATACATTATTTGCTACAACTTCAGTTTTAGAATGAAGGAAAACAATAATTACCTACTCTACAGTATTCGAAAATATTTCTACCCACTTAAGAAAAGGACATTCCCTCTAGGTACGACAGAATGTCATCATTGTGTAGAGTTTTAAATGATGTCTCTGTGTGCACACAAATAAATAGATATTTACAAGGAGTTACCTGGACTGGACTCTTGTTAATGATAGCCATTATTTACTTATCTAAAATGAATAGTTTTGAAAACTTTTGTGTACAGTTAAATTGTTGGTATGTTATAAGAGAATAAAGTGCTTAGGAAAAATTGTGGACCAAAGAGACACGAATGGAATGTAATAAGAACAATTAAGTGTCAAGGCAGACCTAAAATTAGGCGATAATATATTTTCGTGCAAGACTTGATGAAAATTAACATACAAAATTTGTTCAACTGTATTCATGATACGAAGCTTCGGAAGGAAATCGATGAGAATGCCAAAACATTGAACTAAATGGAGCTATAAGTGCCTAATAATAATACAAAAAGAATATTTCGATGGACTTGTGACAAAAATAGGGCATGCAAGAAGGACAAGGAATCTTCCAGTATAAAAGCCAGAGGTGAAACACCAATAGGTAGATAAGAATGTGGTGGGGTTATAACAATAAATGCATGATTTTGAAGAGGTGAATTTTACAGGAAATGATTGGAAAATATTAGATGTTTGAAAAGCTTATGTCCATGTGACCACTAAATTCAGGATATGATAATACCACTGAGATAGTTTTATTTATTAGTTGTTTATTAGTTTTATTCATAAACAGGTTTACAATGTAATAAAATATCTTCCTGTGCCCAAAGTATTTAAAATGTTATTGTCTTTCTCCATTCTTCTCTTTTCTCTTATTCCAATTATTCCAGACTTATTTGTATCCTGTTATATTTGTGTACAAATATTTACGTGGGCGTTCACACCTCAATTAGAAAACTGACTTGACAGAGATTATGATCTAATTGTGGCCATTAAAGTAAAATGAGGACTGTCAGGGGAAAAAAACTAACGAAAAGCATTGTGAGATGCCAAAGGAAAACGGAGAAGAAATTATTGGGCGTAACGCTGAGGGACAGGTTGTCAGAAATTACCGCTTTAGAAAACGTCTAGTGGAAGTGGAGTAATAAGATTGAGATGAAAAGGGCATGTAGTGAGCCAAGCAGATGAGCGCAGGAAATCTCATGTAGGACTACATATGCAATCAAGAGAACACACAGAAGGCCATGCAATAGATGGTTAGGAATCCTCTAGACTACCGTCAACAGTGACAGGATTGTGTGGAGAATGTGTAATAATGAACAACCAATTTAACTGTAATTTTAGATCGTATAGATTTATAATACAATTATTTTCTCATGTGGAATAGCTCCTCACAGGAATCACAAAACACGAGCATCTCTCTTACAGGATGCCTAGCTCTTCATGAGACAAAATGGCTTATCATTCATTCATACAACCAACCATTTAATCAATAATTAAATCAATTAGTCATTCATTCATTTAAACGTTCGTTCCTCCAATCAATCATACAATCATTCATTCATCACTAACTTACGAGTGATCATGTATTGATATAAAAATACACCTTCTTGTAATTTCCAGTGTAAATTGCAGTTAAGATAAAAATATTGTATAATTTCAGGTAGCATAATGAGGTACACCAACTATTGTAACCCACAGATAATTGGTGAAATTAAAAGTTCAAGATTAAATTTGTTGGGACACATAGAAAGAAGTAAAGAGGTAATTACTAAAAACCATATATAAAGGACATCCTGTCGGTAGAAGACGCAAGAGAAGGCCGAGAAAGAACTGAGAGGAGGATATCGAGGATGATATGAAGGAGATGGGTGTGAGCACAGTATAGAAGAGAGTGGACTTATAATCGTAGAGCAGGCCCTCGTACTTCAAGTAGCGTAACGCCTCAGGAATAATAATAAAAATAATAATAATAATAATAATAATAATAATAATAATAATAATGATAATAATAATATTATTATTATATAATTTTAATTTATATAATAATGATAATCATAATAATAATAATCATAATAATAATAATTATTATTGTTATTATTATAATTGTAAGAGTAGATAGATCATCGGTTGATTAATGTCTTTGACATCGTCAGATTCCCAATAGCCAATTTTGTCGGTCCATCCAATCTCTGGTGTATAAACATATTCCCTGACTCCAGGAGGTTTTAGGTCTTCCTCTGCCTCGTCTTCCCTCAGGTTTCCATCCCAAAACAGATTTTGGTAGCCGATTCTTTCCATTCGCTGGACATGTCCTACCATCTTAGTTGCTGAGTTTTAATATAATCTAAAATAGTGTCTTCAATTTTCATTTTCTCCCTTATAACTGAGTTTCTAATTTTTCTCTTCTTGAAATTCTTGTTGCCCTCGTATAAAATCAATTTCTGTTGCCAAAAGACACTTATTTGTTTTTGTTGTTAATGACCAAAATTCTGCTCCATAAGTAATGATACTTTTAACATTTGTATGATATATATTAATTTTATTTTTATTACTTATATTTTTATCCCACAATATTCCATGGAGGCAAGCAATTGAAAATTTTCCTTTATTACTTCTATTTTTATTTTATTTTCATAACTTCCATTTTTATTTAGGTCTATTTTAATTCCTAAATATGAAATCTCACTACAAGATTTTATTGTTTCTCCAGTCTCCAAAATTAAATCTTGTTCAGGTTCACAAATTGATAAATATTTTGATTTTCTTCATGTTCAAAATGAATCCCCATTTATCATATTCTTCTATTAATTTTCTAGTCATATATTCTAAATCTTCATAATATTGTGCAATTAATAACACTGGAGAATACCAACTTCGTTGACTTACATCTGTGGCTTGTTTTCAACTAATGTTTGGCCTCTGAATCCAAAAATAACCGTAGTTTTTGTCTATCACGTTAATTTTGTAAGCCAAGGATACCTTCAAAAATCATACAAATTGTGCATATATAGGAAAATACAGTAAAACTTACCAAATATACTGTTTCTAAATAATTATTTTATTTATACAAAGGCTTATAATAGTGTTAATTGCATAATATGTAGTGTAAAGGTTGTGTTCATACAATAGTTTTTTTAGTATCCCGCGCCAATTATATATATATTAAGGTACACATTTTTGCTGATAGACTTGTTGGGAGTGTTAAATCTGTTGACATTCTCGCTAGATGCTTACATTAGTCAGCCATCATAGGTTCATCACATCTACCTTGGTACCGTGCCTCCATGACCTTAAAATCTTGGTGGAATCGCTCACCCTGCGCACCACTGACTGCATCAAAAATTTTCAGGAAAGTTAGCAAGATGGCTATGTAAAAATGCAACTTGGTGCTCATGTTGCAACCAAGAATTATGAAGCTCTCCAAAAGGTGCTAGACACTTTCGCAGGAATTACTAAAGAAGATATCCCAAACAGAGATATATTTAGAATTAAGGTGAATAAGTGGCAAGTTGACCAAGAGGACAAACCGAAGAAAAAAAAACGAACAACTTGGACAGATGAGAGAAAACAAGCTCATAGCAAAGAATGAAAGCAATTTGGGCTCAAAGGAACGCCTCTAAGTACTTTGCGTAGTCCTACATGGGCTCATCCGCAATTTAAAAAATAATAATAATAGTAAGAGATAAAATTAACTTTTACAACTTCTAAATTAGATAAACATTTTGAAATAACCTCCAGAGATTATGAGGCAGTAATGCATATCTTCGGGGCTGAGAATATTTCCTCAGCTTCCCATATGCAAACCATTTTACAGCAGATCGCTTTTACACATCTTGTATTCCTTTGCTCCACTATAGCTTTCTCATCGAGATAAACACTGTATTCACATACTACATTATGTATGACGTTTTAAATAACACTAGTGTTCAATGTAACTTTTTTATTTTTATCAAGCTTTTTCTGTGCAACACGTTTAGATGTTTGTACAGTTTGCACTTCTCTAAATTGGAATTTCATATCAGGAAATTAGAAGATGTCGGATGTTACAATAATATAAAATAAATTTAAGGTTTCTAATTTAATCTAACCGTTGACATGACTTTTTAATACTTTTCGCATCCCAAATTCTAAGTGTACTTTGTTTGGGAAGAAGGAGCGCTAAAGGCCTGTATATAACTAACATATAGCACACTGATGAGGAATGAGGTGCAAAAAAGTAATTAAACATGGCTAAACTCTGGAAAAGCATGGTATTATTACAGAGATTCTTTCATTCCAACATATTTCAAAAAAGTTGAACTAAAAATATTTAAAATGGTTATTCTTCCAGTTGTACTACATGGATGCCATACATAATCTCTAACCTTAAGGGAAGAAGAAAAACGATTACGAATAATAATCACAGTAAAGTACTTATTTTTGGACCAAAGAGAGTCGAATAGACAGAGGAATGAAGAAAAATACATAGCAACGAGCTGCATGATTTTATGGGGAAAAATCAGATATAATAACAATAGTTAAAACTCCTACAGTGACATGCAAGACATTGGGGCAAACGGGAAATGAAGAGGCGCGTAAACTTCTTACAGAAAAATCTGGATGAAAACCCCAAGAACTGAGCCAGTAATGAGATATTAGAATAACAACTAGAATTTACTACCCAAGGGAAGTAATCGTGTACATTCCTCTTGGAATATGTCTACAACGAATTTTCCGCATTTTTTAAAGCACTATTTTGAAAGTAGCCCACAATTTCATACATTTTCTTTGACATCTCTGGAAGTATAAAATGATAAGGTACACTCGCATTACCTTTTAAGTTGTCATTAATTTTTTATCAGCAATTATAATTAAAATATCTGCAAACGTATTTTATATTATATAAAAACTTCTACTGCATAACATATATCGTAAATAACTATATTTAGAATGAGTGAGTGGAAATACATAACTATATATATATATATATATATATATATATATAAGGAGCAAATTGTGGTTCTGACCACTATCTACTCATAGCATAGATCATCCCCAAATTTCTTACAGGGAAAAAAGTGTATGATGAAGTAAGGGAATCAACAATGCAACTGAAGCAGGAAGAAAAATTTAAATTGTATTTATTTAATCAGGATAGTATCAAAAACCTATATAAAGAAAGACTAAAGATTAAAATTGAGAATTTGGATTACAAAGAAGACATAGAAGAAGAATGTAATCAATTAAAAGAAATAATACATTCGGCAGCAAAAGAAGCATTAGGCACAATAAATAAAAAAAACAAATTCACAAGATTGGTGGAATGATGATATTGAAGAATTAACGAAAAAGAAGAAAAAATGCTACTTAGAATGGTTGACAAATAAACAACAGAGAATTGGATAGAATACAAGAGAACAAACGCCAAAGTTGAAAGGAAAGTGATAGAAGAAAATAAAAGAAATTATGGAAAAGCAAATGCCAAGAAATAGAAAGTTATATAGGAGGATCACAATCATCAGAAGTATGGCGATTTTTAAAAACACTGAAAACCAACCAAGGATTCAGCAAGATAAATGTGTTAGTAAAATCTGACGCAGAAAAACATTACAATGCTTTACTGTCAGAAAGTAGAAATGAGTTTAAAGAAAAAAACAGAAAATCCAACTATAGAAAAGAACGCTCTGGAATTTGATACAAAACATTAGAATTAGAAATTCAAACCCTAAGAAATAAAAAGGCACCAGGGCCAGGAGTTAATTAAATATGGCCCAAAAAAATTAATAGGTAGATTGAGGGACTTGTTTAATAAGTGCATTGCAATACAGAAGATTCCTGATGAATGTAAAATAAGCTACATTGTACCAATATATAAAAGAGTAATAAGAGAGACGCAAAAACCTACAGAGGACTAAGTATAAATAACACATTATATAGAATATTTACGAATTTATTAAAGACAAAATAGGAGAAGATCAAAATGGATTCAGACCGGGAAGGTAATGTGTTGACAATATACAACAACCCAACAGTTAATTGAAAACCGGACTACAGTTAGAGAAGAAACCCATTTGACAATGATAGATTTAGAGAAAGCTTATGACTCAAATCCGAGGAACAAATTATGGGAAGTATTGGAGAAATACAATATTGATATAAATCTAATAGAAATTATTAAACAAATTTATAAGATAACTCCGCTTATGTTAAAATTGGAAATATAATGTCTAATCCTATAAAAACACAAGGGATTGAAACAAGGGTGCAGTCTATCACCAATTTTATTTAATATTTATGTAGAATTTATATTAATTAAATGCGAACAAAGCAGGCAACAGATTTTTGCTGACATTATAATTTGCCGATGACCAACTGGTTTTAGCGCAAGACAAATTTGATGTGGAATTCATGATAAAAAGGTTTGAAAAACACATATGAATCATGGGGGTCTCACAGTAAATTTACAAAAACAGTATATCTGGCAATTAACAGCAATGAAAGAGGAAATTGAATATTGGAAGAAGGAATCCAAATAAAGCAAGTGAAACAAACTAAATATTTGGGAATAATTATGGATAACATTGAAGGTACAGGCAAAGAGAACATAAAACATAGAATTGGATTGAGTAGCAAAATAATATCACCGTTAAATTCCATATGGTGGGATAAGCATATTTGGAAAGACACAATAAAATATTGGTAAAACATTGGTGGAATCCGTTACAATGTATGGAAGTGAGGTATGGACAATCAATAAGTACTACAAGAATAGACTAATAGCTCTAGTAATGGATTATTTACGCCGAAGTGCCAGAAATTCTAAATTAGAACATGTCACAAATAAGGAAATTAGAAACATAATGGAAGCAGAAGAAAGCATAATTGAAAGAATTGAGGAGAAGGAATTAAAGTGGTTAGAACATGTTTTGAGAATGGAAGATGAGCGATGGCCGAAGCAACTATATGAATGGCATCCGAACAGAAAGAATAAAAGAGAGAGACCAAAGTTAACATGGAAGGAAAACATGAAGACAGTATTGCAAGCTAGAGGGCTAAGCATCGAAGATACCCAAGATCGTAGGCTTTGGAGGTTTGGCACGGGAAGACAGCAGCAGCTGTAAAAACCCGAAGATATATATATATATATATTTATATTTATTTATTTTTATTTATTTATTTATTTATTTATATTGTAGTGCATTTTTGATCCGTTGCTCAAATTACCGTCTTTGAATTTCGCGGGTGGTAGCATGACTTCATACAAGCCAATAGGATTTAAATTCGTGTAGTGCATAGCTAGCAAGCGATCTCTCTTGATGTGCTTTGAGAGAAAACATTTTCAGATACTGCAAGCATCTGACTGACTGACTGTCGATGGCTTCCATTCTGGAAATGTCTCGACTGAGCACCTAGAATGTTCCTACTTTGCATATATTGCAGTTAAGGACGAGCTAGTTGTGTATGTGTTGTGAATAGTGAATCGATCTCAAGAGCGAATATGATAATACGATCTAAGCGGAACGGTCAGCGAGGAAAAAAAGAACAGACAATCAGATAAATTGTGAAAAAAAAATTATTAGTAGTAAATTAATTGTGAAGTTAATGAAGTAAATTTGGATATTTTGTGTAACATCTGTGGTTGTTTATGTAAAGAAATTCCATCTACATTTTAAGCAAATGCAAAGTGCAACAATATTATATAATATTTGAGAGGTACGACAATTGACCAGACTCGAACTCTATTTTAATCCGCTCAAACCTTGGGCCAAAATCCGATCTCGATTCTTAATTACGTCCTTACCTCCCTTATATATAGGGTTTCCAGTATAAAACCGGACACTCTGCGGCTGGCAGAGTGAAATGCGGACGAGGAGAGAGCGCAGCCTGACGGGTGAAACCCCGTGAGGCGTGTCCGGTTTTATATTGGAAGCCCTGTAGTATAAATACGTATTTTTGAATGTCACTAAGAACGTGTTTAATATTATAATAGACCCGCAACGGGTATGAAACCGTGAGCTTTGGAATTAAGGCTAAGCACGGTAACCACTGTTCCATCATGACCGACAACAGAGTTTCATGAAAATATATTGAGACAATGTTGTGTATGTAAGTTTATGGAAGAACCCAATTTATTGTGGTAGAAGATAAAATATTGTATTGTTAGAAAATCTTATATTAAAAAATGAAGAATTTGATAGTGTTTTTTTAGATATAATCAAAATTTGGTGGATGAGAGGCGAAGTTTTATTAGATTATAAGAGGAGAGAGGTGGTCTGGGCGGTAACAATAGCTCACTATAGTAACGCTTTACTTATGACAGTGCTAATCTAAGTTCTCGCTCCGGGCGTAACATCGTGTCGGCCCGAAAACACCAACCAAACTAATACGTTATAAAGTTTACATAGAAAATGTACTGCATTCCCACCGGCAAGACTATATACCTCATTTCTGTGTTGAAACGTTAGCTCAGTGGAAAACCAGTCTAGCTCTATTCGTATTTTACAGTAAACTTTGTTCTATAGGGCCTACCTTTATCTAGACATTTAATATATTTGTATTCATTTGTGGTTATTGTTTAATTAATTTTATGTAATAATTATTATGTTTAATACATAAAAGGAGGGTTATATATATATATATATATATATATATCATTTCATCATGCATTAAAAAATCATATATAAATCTGCACTTCATACATTTGTTCAGGTTGAGTGAACAGAAGAGTTTTCGTCCTTAAATATTCCAAAATAAATAAAACATTATTATTATTATTATTATTATTATTATTATTATTATTACATCTGAGGGAAGACGAGGCAGAGGAAGACCTAAAACCTCCTGGAGTCAGGGAATATGTTTATACATGAAGGAGAAACATCTACAGCCAGGAGATTGGATGGACCGACAAAACTGGCTATTAGGAATCGGACGATGTCAATGACATTAATCAACCGATGATCTATCTATCTATTATTATTTATTATTATTATTATTATTATTATTATTATTTACTGTTGTTATATCCCATTTCAGTACTTAACAATTATACAAAAAGGCAGCAAAATAGAACATTATAAACCCGTATACTGTACTGTTTACAATAAAGGACACAACTTTCGCCAATATATGAATGATCCATTCCAAACGTAATATTTTTTTAAAAAGTGAACAAGGATGGGTAGTCAATAAAAATTATGTGGACATAAATAATAAGTTTATATTATCAGTACGTATTTCATTATAAAGCTAAAATTAAAACAAATATTCAAAAATGTGTTTTTAATATTTGTGATAAATTTATATTTTATTTTATCAATTGATATTTAATTTATTTGATTTGGTATAAGTAACAAAGGAAGTGTCTAGCTAACTAACTCACTAGCACTATTGAACACGCGCGGACATAAGCTCCCCGTATATCCCTATCATGAGTTAATGTTTTCCAATCAGAAGCTATCCATTCATCCCTATCCTGAGCTAATGTTTTCCAAGCATTCCCTGTATAATCTACTTCCCTCAAATCATAGTAACTGTTATTCTCCCAGCTCATCCTTGATCTACCAACTGGGCGCCTTCCCTTTGGTTTTCCTACAAGAAGCTTCCATGCATCCCTTTCATTCCTCATTCGTGCCATGTGTCCTCCCCATCGCAGTCTAAGAAACTTAACTTTTCTTAATATTTCTGACTTTCTATAAAGACCACATACTTCACTGTTATGTAGTCTTCTCCATTCACCTGTCTGTTCATCTCACCTTGCTCCAAAATGTTTTAAGAAGTTTATTCTCAAATACTCGTATTCTCCTTTCCTCCCTTAAAGTAAGAGTCCATATTTCGCATCCATATAATATAACTGGTAGAATAACAGTTTTATATATTTTCCATTTAACGTATTTTCAAAAGAGTTGGGACGTCAAGAGCCTCTGTAATGTATAACAGCACGCATTTCTAGAATTGAGCTTATGTTTAATTTCTTTGTGCACTTCATTCATATTTGTGATTCTTGTTCCTAGGTTTTTGAATTCAGCCACTTCCTCAAAATTTCCCTCATTTGTCATTAGCTATCCACTTCCATTATAATGTATTTCTATGTGTGACCATATATTTAGTTTTATTGATATTTATTTCCAGTCTCAATATCTGAGTGTTACTCAATGGTGTGTGCGTGTTGGCTTTAGTACCTCCTCTCTATCGCCCTATAGTACTACATCATCATAATCTAACAGCTTATTAATACCATTAAGTTGTAGGCCTTCTTCGTCCTCTAAGGATTTGATGGCGTGCTCTAGTACACAAATAAATAGTAGAGGAGATAGTGCATCTCTTTTCTACAACCCATTGTGGATTTCAAAAGTATCTGAAAGCTGTTTGCATTCATGCACCCTACTCTTTGTGCCATTTAGACACATTCATGTAAGTGTAACTTTTAGGAATTCCGAACTCCAGCAGGATACTATATATATCATCTTCCTCTTAATTGAATCGTATGCCTTTTTTTTGAAGTCTACATTTAGTTTATGTTCAATGCCATTATATTCCCATTCCTTTTATAAAATTATATAATGAATTTCTATGTGGCCATGTTTATAGTTTTATTGTTGTTTACTTCCAACACCAATTTCTTTGTGTTAGGCCTACTCAATAGAATGTGAGTCTTGGTCTTCAGAATCTCCTCGCTAACTCATAATACTGTTTCATTAGCATAAAGTATTGGATTATTAATGCCGTTGAGTTGTACACCTTCTTCATCCTCTAAAGATTCTATGCACGTTCTAGTACAAAATTGAATAGTACAGGAAATAGTGCTTCACCTTGCTTTAATCCATTATAAATTTTAGAAGTATCTGAGAATTGTTTGCCTATACGCACCTTACTCTTTGTTCCATTTAGACAGATTCGAATAAGTCTTAAATAACTTCTTTAGGAATTCCATTGTCTAGCAGGATGCTGTTCAACTTCTTCCTGTTATGATGAAAGTTAATAATTAAATTGTACCTGTTGGTAGGTGCCGTCGTCCTCAACTGTGTTTATATATTGTATATAAAATTAACTGGAGCGCTTTCGGAAGTTACCTTCCATCTTCTGCAGGTTGAGTTTCCATTACTTGTTGTTGTGTACGGTGATGTATACTCCAACTGTTTGTAGCAGCACACAACAACAACAAGTAACGGAAACTCAACCTGCAGAAGATGGAAGATAACTTCCGAAAGCGCTCCAGTTAGTTTTATATACAATATATAAACAAAGTTGAGGACGAGGCACTTACCAACAGGTACAATTTAATTTTTAACTTTCATCATATGACTTCATCTCAACGGAATTTTATATGAATTTCACTAGTATTGATTTTTCCTCTTAATTGAATCGTATTTTTTAAGTCTACATATAGTCTTTATCTTGTCGTGGTGGAGAGGCTTGCATGCTTAAATGACCCCGAGTTCTATGCCGGCGGTAGCATTGCTATTGAAAGAGTTACCAATGCAGGACAAGTCAAATATTATAAGCCAGATAAAAAAAAGTACCTTGATCGAAAGATCAACCAACCAAAAAAAAAAATTATTCCCTTTAAAGAAAAATGCCTATGGTCATTCTTTCACAGGAAAAATACAACCGTCAGGAAACATGGACATGGGTTCTAGCGAGATAACATTTTCTGGATGTAATTTAGTTCCCTATTCGGATGTAAGGGCGGGGATATTTAATGGAATCCATGGCAAAAACATGTTCCTAGGAATGTGGAATGTTAGGACAGTATATAATATAAAATATAATAGGACAGTATATAATATCACGATAAATATTAACACGCGAATTAGATAAATCGCCCCTCAAAATCCAACCTCAGTGGTCCGCGTCCCGAGGGGTGGGCCACGGGAAGTACGGAATAGCCTATTGGGGTGATGTACGGTGGGGACTAGTTTCTCCGTGACCGCTACGGTAGCCGAGAAGGCCCAATAGGAATCCCGAAAACCGGCAAATGAGGCTCTGGTTCGGTCCCCCAAATGCGGGGGTTGGCGAAGGGCTGAGAACCCGTTCCATAAAAAATAATTGTTACGTTTCCTGCAAAGATAGATAAATCCGGACAGATCAATAGGCATAGACTTTGGCTAAGAAAAAGGTCAATGATTTTGGCAACTTGGAACATACAAGGTTGGAATGCTAAGAATAATGAAGTACTTAACGAGATTACAAAGAGGGGGTGGATATAGCAGTTCTGACAGAAACGAAAAGGAAAGGGAAAGGTCAAGAAATGATTGGTGAATGCATGCATGTATGGAGTGGGGTGGAAAAATCGGAGAGAGCTAAAGAAGGAGTATCAATTTTAATTAAGAAGAGATGGAAATCCTCAATAAAACAAATAGAAGAAATAGATGAAAGATTTATAGTTATGGAAATAACAATGTATGGGAAAGAAGTAGTAATAATAGGTACATATGCCCCAACAAACGATGCATCACAAGTAATAAAGGAACAATACTTTAAAAAATTCACTGGATTGGTAGAAGAGATTTCTCAAAAGAAGGAATTAATAATTATGGGAGATTTGAACAGCAGAGTTGGAAAGGTGACAGGTGACATAGTTGGTCCATATGGAGAAGACATTGAGAATGAAAATGGACAACGTTTAAAAGAAGAATGCAAAGTGAATGACCTAATTATTATGAATTCGATGTTTAAACATCAGGACATCCATAGATATACGTGGGAACAACACACTAAAGGTCTACGATCGATAATTGATTATGAAATAGTGAGGAAACGGAGAAATATTATAGTTCAAGATGTTAGAGTGAATCGAGGACCCGAATGTGGAACGGATCATTATATGCTGTCAACTAGGATAGTATGCCCTATAAACAGACAAAAGGTAAATAAAGATCAAAATATATTTTGAAAATGAATTAGAAAAAGTATATATAATATACATTTACTACAATATGAGAGTATTAAAAATCTGTATGCCCAACGCCTCACCGAAAAATTAAAATTTGATGAAGATTGGAACTCTGTCGTTATTTATGAACATTTGAAAAAATATATACATGAAGCAGCAAGAGAAGCACTTGGTCTGGAAAATGATGAACACCATAAAAACCATTGGGTGAATAAGGAAATACTTGATATCATACCAGAAAAGAATAATGCATATAAAAATATTTAAGTTCCAAGAAAGATGAAGATTATCAAAGTTATAACATACTTAAAAGAAAGGTTAAAACAGAAGTCAAGAAACATAAAAAAGAAATGTGGAATAGGGTGTGTGGAGAAATCGAGCACACAGTAGGCTATTCAAAGTCAGCCCAAGCATGGAGGACAATTACAAACATGTGAAATGATAATATGGCAAAGAGTTTTAATTTAGTACCAATGAAAACTTTTCAGGAATATTTTAAAATGCTTTTAACTGAAACTAGGAGAGCATTTATAGACTATCCTACACTGGATAATGGAAGGGGTGACTTAATAGAACCTATAACAGAAGAGGAGGTAAGAAACGTGTTGAGAACAGTAACAAATGGAAAAGCGGCAGGTCCAGGAGGAATAATCATGAAACTAATTAAATATGGTGGTTCAGGAATTATAAGAATTTTAACTAGACTTTTTAACCAAGTGATAGAAGGAGATCCTATTCCAGATGAGTGGAAGTTATCGTATATTAGTGCAAGATACAAAAATAAAGGGAATAAAAGAGATACATTAAACTATAGAGGCATCAGTGTTATGGCAGCAATTAGTAGAACGTTAAGTACATTATTAAAATCAGATTGGAGGAACTAATACAAAATAGAATATCAGAAGAACAAACAGGTTTCACAGCAGGTAAATCGTGCCTTGATAATATATTTGTGATCAGGCAGATTACGGGATAGATGTTCGCTAAAGGAAAAGAAGTCATATGAACTTCTTTTCCTTTAGCGAACATCTATCCCGTAATATGCCTGATCACAAATATATTATCAAGGCAAGACCTGGAAAAGGTATATGACTCTGTACCCATCAACAAGCTTTGGGTGGCAATGGAGAAGTTTGGAATATCTAAATCTCTCATACATTTTATAAAAAGAATATATGATAGTAAAGCAATTATTAAGGTTGGAAATAGAATATCCTCAGAATTTGAAATAACAAAATGATTAAAACAAGGATGCGGGATATCACCAACATTGTTCAAGATATATTTAGAAGATGTATTAATGAAATGGAATAAGTCATGTAGGGGAATGGGAATCAATATTAATGACCATTTGCTGCACAATTTATTATTCGCTGATGAACAGATTATAATAGGACAAGATAAAGAAGATACAGAATATATGATCAGAAAGTTGGTCGATGCATTTGAGATAGGTGCACTGAAGATAGATTATATTAAAACAGAATATATGGTAATCGGAGGAAATTCAGAAGACCTACAAGTAAATAATATGATAATTAAATGTGTTGAAGAATTTAAATATCTTGGCTCTATAATAGATAAATCTGGTACTTGTGAAAAATATATTATTAACAGAGTAAATTGTGCAAGGAAAGCGATTAGATTCCTGAATGGTCTTTTATGGAATATAAATTTGACCAGAAAAACAAAAAAAGGGATTATACAGACAGTAATAGAAAGTATACTTACATATGGATCAGTAAGCGGGACAATAAATGAAAGGATGCAGAAAAGAATCTTGGCGACAGAAATGGATGGATTACGGAGAAGTATGAGAATATCCAGGCTACAACATATTCGAAATACATACAGGGTGGACCGCTCGAATGGACCTAATTTCAATTGCTTGTTACTGGCAAAACGGTTGAAGGATAGAAACTTAAAACAACGTTCATAGTTATAGAAAAACTCACCAAGTTTCGAATCCTGTCGGTAGATGGCACAAAGATACGTTTCTCGTTCTTAGATTTAATTGTTTGTGAAAATGGCGACTCCGCAGATGAAAGCGCAAGCTGTTTTGTGGTATGCGGAGTTTAAATCAATCATTAGAGTTCAAAGGGAGTTCCGGCGTGTGTTTAACCGTGATGCTCCAACTGCTAGAAGCATAAAGAAGTGGCGTGATACATTATTAGCTACAGGATCTGTGTTGAAGAAGCATGGTGGTGGTCGCAGAGCATCCGATGAAATGGTAGCAAATGTTCAAGCCGCATTTGAGCGAAGCCCCCGGAAGTCATTAAGAAGAGCTTCGCGGGAACTTCAATACCAAAATCGACATACAACGGATTGTCCACAAACGCCTCAAACTGCACGCATATAAAGTGCAGTTAGTGCAACGTCTGGAGCCGAATGACATGCCGAAACGAGTGGAATTCGCCAATACGATGCTGGACCGTCTCGGCGCTGATCCTGACTTCATGACCAAGATTTTCTTCTCGGACGAAGCCACTTTCCATTTGTCAGGCAAGGTAAACCGGCATAATGTGCGGATCTGGGGATCGGAGAATCCTCACGCTATTCAAGAGCATGTTCGTGATAGTCCGAAGATGAATGTTTGGTGCAGTTTGTCACATAATAAGGTCATTGGACCGTTTTCTTCGCCGAGAAAACTGTTCGTGGTACCACATATCTTGACATGCTGGAGCAGTTCTTCTTTCCACAAATTGAACAACTGCAGCCTAACATCGTTTTCCAGCAAGATGGTGCTCCTCCCCACTGGTCCAATGAAGTTCGTACGACTTTGGACAACATTTTCCCTGGCCGTTGGATTGGTAGGGGAGGACCAATCGCGTGGCCCCCGAGATCTCCCGATTTAACACCACTGGATTTCTTTCTCTGGGGCTATGTCAAAGATAAAGTTTACACCACCCCAGTCAAAGACCTTCGTGATCTTCGTGAGCGCATCATAGAGGCTATTGAGAACATTCCAGAAGACATACTCCAACGTACTTGGCAAGAAATTGTTCATCGCTTTGATATCGTCACAGTGACTGCTGGGGCTCATATAGAGATGTGGTGATCTGGATATCAAACTTGGTGAGTTTTTCTGTACTATGAACGTTGTTTTAAGTTTCTATCTTCAACCGTTTGCCAGTAACAAGCAATTGAAATTAGGTCCATTCGAGCGGTCCACCCTGTAAATCAGACAAGAAATGGATGCACAAGAAACTGTTATCGATAGGATAACAAAGAGACCTCTACAATGGTATGGACATGTACAACGGATGCCGGAAGACCAGTGACCTAAACAGGTGTTGGATTGGATGGTACCAGGCAGAAGGAGGAGAGGGAGAATTAGAAGAGCTTGGTATGAAGGAATGTATGATGCCATGATGAAGAGGGTTATGGAAGATGGACAATGGGAAGATAGGAATCTCTGGAAAGCAGGAATCAAAGGCAAACTGCTGTAAAGTTTAAAGCCTGTATTTGATAAATCACCCTTCATTACAGTCGCTTAAAAATAAGTTAGATGGCCATGAGAAGGTAGTCAGGAATAAGGGAAGCAAATTGCTAATTACATATTAATACATTTAATTCATGTAATAGTTATATTTTGTTGGTATACGTTCAGGATATATTGTTTTTACTCGTATTTTATCTCAACTATGCATACGAGCTCTGCGGCGGGCACATGGGCTCTCCATACTTCCATATTTTGAGATAATATTTTGCAGTTATTTCATGTATAATTAAATATAAATTAAAACATCATTATTAACATCATTACCCTCCTCATTCTTGGTCTACCTATTGGGCGCTTTCTTCTAATTTTCCTACAAGAAGTTTCTTCACCACCGTTTCTTTCCCATTCGTTCCACATGTCCAACCCATAGCTTTATGAGATGCATAACTGTTCACATTATATCTGGTTTGCCATGAATATCATGTAGGTCACTCTTATGATGTTTTCTCAATTCACCAGTGTGTTAGTCTCTATGTAGCCCAAAAAAATTCTATGGACTTTCTTCTCATATACTCGAAACTTTTCTTCTATCTTAAAGTATGTGAGCATGTTTTAGATGCATGTATTATAACTGAAGAATCAACTTTTTGTAAATTTTGGTTTAATATTTTTTTAGAGAAATTGGGATGACAAATGTTCATAACATAACAGCAAACGTTTCCAGAATTTGAGATTGCGTTTAATTTCTCTCTGCGCTTCATTCCAGTTTGTTCCTCCGTATTTGAATTCCGCCACATCTTTAACATTTCCTACGCTATTGGAATAAAATGTTTATTATCGAAATGTAAAACTGTTAAGTGTTAGCTGTGATTTAATATGAGTTTAAGCAACTTAACTATAAAAAATCCTCTAATAACACAATAATACAATGCGATAAGGGTGTATTGATTTTGTGGAATGTAATCCACTGTGGAGGGCATGTTTAATTTTGAAACAGGTCAGAAGTTTCGCCCTTAATATAATCTGCGCTATGTGTTGAATAATATAGCAAAACGATAAGCATAAATAGTGCATTAACTATTTTTTTTTATTTTGTGGATATTTTTAGATCTGGAAATATCTGACTCATTAACTAAATGGGTATAAATATAGGGTATTAGGAAATTCCCAATTACAAGCTATTTGGGCTTATATAGGAGACTGGCTAGTAATTTAATTATTTGTGCCTCTATTAAATACATTTACACAACCCAACGTTCACTGATTTCGTGACAATGTCCAATATCAAAGGAAACTACACTTTTCACAAAAAATAATTGTTTATAAGCAACTAACCAACTTCTCTAACACTATACTTAACATTATGGTTAGTATGCTACTTATCAATAACAGTGGTTCGATGAATGTCCGTCGCCGTGGCGTGGTCGGTAGAGTCTCTACCTTCCACTCCTGCTACCCGAGTTCGATTCCTGGCGGGATAGGGAATTTTAAATATCCACCTTGGGTCTGGGTGGGTGTGTGTGTCCTGTCCTTGTGTCTATGTGAGAATAAAATAAAGTTAACAAAACAGGTAAAACAAAAAGGAAAAACAGTATAAACGAAAAAAAAAAAAAACGAGTCGACCAAGCTCGTTGCACTTCGAAACATGTCCTGGTATACCCGCTCCATCGTATTCTTACAGTGACAAAGATCTATTTATACATTTTCCCTTGGCATTGAACATTCTCTCGAAATCAATGTCTGGTTCTATAAATGTAAACAATTAAGTCATAAATCGTGATATGGAAGCTTTCACTGCCGGTAATCATAATATTAAAATATTCCGGGCGTTTCTCCCTCAACTGCGGAGGGCATCTTCAGTGGTGAGTGCTTCTAGGTGATGTTCCCTTGTCGTAGACTCCACTGTGGCTACCTAGAAGCTCTAACCACTGAAGATGCCCTCCGCAGTTGAAGGAGAAACGTCTGGAAGAAACACCAGTTATAGTCCACGGCCAAGTAGCCCGAAACTTTTTAATATTTAAATATTAAGTCATAAATCATTAAATTGGTATCAATTCATCCCCGACAGACGCAGACGACTTAAATGCTTGTTCTAACTGCATTACGAAAACATTACTTTCTGTCTACTTAGACCTCTCTATAAGCATATAAATTTGTAATCGTAATTTTCTAACAGTTTGTAGCCTGTATAGTCCAACACCCTACTCTAAAGTTAATATTGCTGCCTTCATCGCACGTATCCCCGTCGGGGCAAAAATCCTAGGTGAATTTTTTTGGGGAGTTTTCTTACAAGTAAAACTACAAAATAATAAATGGGATCTTAAATCAATGTTGATAATACTAAATATGTGGCCACACGTAGAAATACATTATTTAATGGGAATCGATACTTAATAAGAAATTAAGGAAGTTTTGATGAAGTGGGGGAATTCATATATCTCCGATCCGATTGAGGGTCTTTCCACTTTTCAGCGGTTGCCCTTTTACCAGCCGGCTGCTGGCCCTTCACATCCACATGTGTCAATCACAGAGGTAGATGATCAACAGCCAGTGTAGGGGTGACATGTGGTTAGCATGTCGAGTCCCCCAGCCGTTATAGCTGGTTCCTCAACCTGGAGCCGCTACTTATTGTAGCTACCCAATTGCCTCACGATGCTGGGTGGGCACCGGTCCCATACTGGCCGAAATACCATGAGAAAATTTCTTCCCCCATGGAGACTCGAACCAGCGCAAGTCCCGTAGCTCTGCGCCAAGGCTTCCAACCTTAACCGCTCGGCTACGGCGCGGGACGAATTCATATATCTAAGAACAATAATTACAAACAAAAATGAGCAGCACAAAGAAATTAAATATAGGTTCAACTCTGGAAACGGATGTTATTATGTATTACAGACTCTTGTCACCATAACTTATTTTAAAAAATGTTAAACTGGACCGTTAATGTTAAACCGGTAATATACTGTATAACTGTTGCTTACTTAAAGAGAAAAGAAAATATTATGAATATTTGAGAATACAATTCTCAAGAAAATTCTTGAGTCAAAGATATGCGAGGAGAAGATACATAACAGTGGATCGAAAGCAGATATGAAAGCAGTTTAGCCCCGTAAATTGCGATGGGTGTAACAAGTTCCACCAATATGGAATGTAAGAGGGGCATGGAAACATCTTGTAGAAGAGCCAGGAGGGAATATTCCAGTAGGTAGGAGACGAACGAGTTGGGAGAATAACATTATGCATGATTAGAGCGAGCTGAATTATACAGGCAGTGATTAGAAAACGTTAGCTCAGAACAGGGATGCATGGCGAGTTTATATTTGCGCGAACATAAAGCTCCGGATTCTATATGTCAGTGATCTACATTGTCAGATGCAATACATTTTATCGTCTCGAGGCGTTTATCTCGATGATAAATGTTTCATATATTCAAATTATTATTATTATTATTATTATTATTATTATTATTATTATTATTATTATTATTATTAAGATTGAAGACACTATTTTAGATTATATTAAAACTCAGCAATTAAGATGGTACGGACATGTCCAGCGAATGGAAGAGGATCGACTACCAAAATCTGTTTTGGAATGGAAACCTGAGGGAAGACGAAGCAGAGGAAGACCTAAAAACTCCTGGAGTCAGGGAATATGTTTATATATGAAGGAGAAACATCTACAACCAGGAGATTGGATGGACCGGCAAAATTGGTTATTAGGAATCGGACGATGTCAAAGACATTAATCAACTGATGATCTATCTATTATTATTAAAACAAAAGTAAACAATAGTAAATCCTCAACTCGTCCCCGGCATATTGCCATATGGATGTTTGAAATGAGTTGAGATGAAGCCGCTAATTTTATTGAAGTTCTGTGATATACAAGGATGATCGATAAACAGAACTCTTGTACCATCACAGATATAGTTGAAGTGAATTCGGACGAAATGAATGCCAGAGTATGGAGAAATGGTGAGATTAAATTTTTGGCAGGTGTAAATACAAAGAAAACCCCGGCCACGCCACGATTCTTCCAACACGTTCCCCTTGGTCCCATACGTGGAGGTCCGAAATAAAATAATGTGCTAATTCATTTTAATTTTTACAACAAAAAAAGACTTAAAAATATTGACCTATGCTATTCTATGGATGGTAACCATTATCACTTCCGTTAAAATAAGTAAAAAAGCTAAAAGTAGTCCTTAATAGGATCTTAAGACTAATAGTCGTTCCACTAAGGAATGACAATGGGGAATTGAGACACCTTTCTGTGAGGAGCTCAGTGATTTATACCGTGTTCTAATGTAAAAGTAAAGTAAAGTGATCCCACAACAGGCCCGGAGGCCCTTGGGGTAGTAGGAGGTTAAGGCTCCCACTTTTTCTAGACAATCGGCACTTTACGACAGTCGGGTTGTCAGCCCTGCGTGACGGCCGCCTTTACCCCCAGAACAAGCGTCTGGTACTCATTTCCGTTAGAGGCTGAGTCGACCCCAGGGCCATAGTGCCGCCAGAGGGTTTGGGTCAGTTTAAAAATCCTGACCCCTACGGGACTTGAACCCTCGACCCTCCGGCTTGTAGCTCAGTGCCTTAACCACTACGCTATTCAGGGTTATTCTTAATCTTCTTCTTATTCTTCTTCTTATACGTAATTTTTAAGATTTTCATCCTGTTCATTTCACAAAAATCATTCCTCGGAGGAAGACGTATTGGATGTGCATCCACTCTATATCTATCTCTTGGTGGCTGGTCTTCCTCTTGTTCTTCTCGCGTCCATTGGTATATCTCCTTTAGCTCTTTTTGCAAGTCGGTTGTCTTCCATTCTTTCTATATGACATTTTCAATATTTTCGTCTATCTATAATAAATTTGGTATATCTTCAATATGACATTTGTCCTTAATTTCTGTATTGTGTAGCTTATCAAATAATGTTTTCTCCTGAATAGTTCTTAAGAACTTCATTTCAAATGTGCTTATTTTCAGGGTTCTTATTGAGACGAGCAAGTTATGTAGCCGAAATGAATTGAATATTTTATTATACATCATTTCTAGTTATATTTGTATTATACAGGATGATTCAAAAGTCTCATGACATTTCCGTGAAACCAATGTTTCATACCAAACATGTTATTACATATGGAAAGTAATGACTAATGGATGATAAACTCAGTATATTTCAATGTGGTGATCCTCTTAGTCACCGCACAGACTCCAACTTTCTGAGTACAGCGAAATACGTTTGCCAGCGTAGCTGGTGTGATTGCAACTACCGCTACAGCTCTTCGGTTTCTCAATTGCTGTAAGGTGTTGATCTTCACTTCATACATTTTGGACTTAACAGAACCCCAAACAAAGATATCTCGTGGTGTCAGATCTGGAGAGAGGGCTGCCAAAATTCTCGGTGAACCACGACCGGTCCACCTACCAGGGAAAACTTCGTTGAGGTGGTCACGAACAGTGATGGCAAAATGGGGTGGTGCACCATCCTTCTGGAAAACCACAGTATCTTGAACAACATCCTGTTCCAGGAATTGTTCTAACATGTTAAGATAGTTATTTCCAGTTACACTTATTCATTTTCAATGGCATTTAACAAATGATCCCACGTAGCTTCTGGAGCCTCCTAGTCTTGTGCATTATGTGGATGTGATAAGGGCGTTTGTTCAGTTTGAAGCGCAAGGTACACCATACAGTGCTTTGGGACATACCAACTCTCTGCTGAGTCTTCTGGTTGATGCACCGGGACTTCATGAGATGGCATCCTGTATGGTTTGCACGTCTTCTGGTGTTGTAGCCGGCCTCCCTCTACGTGCCTCATAAGTAGGGCCCGGATTTTATGTAATATCAAATTACGAAATATGTACACTTAGCGTCAAAAAGATTGAGCCGCTTCATAAAGCAGAGTTTCTGTTATGGCCCATTGCACTTACTCGAAAAGCTAAAGCTGTAACGAGGTAACTCACTGTTAAATGTTTTAAATACGCTATATTTGGTTTTAATTGTCTTAAATAGTTAAAGAACAGTGAGGGAGACATGTTTCTAGATATTTACGAGTGTTCGACAAATGCAATATTACTGAAATTACATTTTCAATAAAGTTAAACTCTCGTTCAAGTGCAAAAGTACAAGACAACCAATATTTAAACCGCTACTATCCGATTTCGAGTAGCATAGATCGTTAAACCGCTTACAAGAAGGTGAAATTTGATTCAAAGCCAGGGTTCGAATCCTTCAACAATGTTTTTTTATTAATTTGTATTTTCGCAAAATACATCCTATAAATGCTACACTTGTACGTAATCCCTGCCACATAATCTACGTCCACTTTACACTACAATAAGTAACATTGCTGCCTTCTTAAACTATATAACACTATTTAGTTACCGGTATAAATTAAATTGTGTATGCAGTAACACGTTTTAATAATAATGCTACAAATGTATGTAACAAAAGATAATATAGCTTCATATATTTATGTATTTATTTATTTATTACGTATTAGTGAGAAAAAAGTTTCACCCTTCAATTAAAATGTTCAGTTTATATATGTCAAGCCCAGCAAAATAATAGCCCATAGATGATGGACAATAGTAAAAATATTATTATTATTATTATTGTCCATTATCCATAATAATAATAATAATAATAATAATAATAATAATAATAAACAATGGAAATATCAAAGCATGTGAAGAATGTAATTAACTGGGGATCAAAACTAACTGAAAATGTACACAAGAAAATGACATAAAATATAGAATTCAAAAAGACAGATCTGTAATAACAATATTAAACGGCGTTTTGTGGGATAAGAACATATGAATGGATACCTAATTAGAAATTTATAAATCCATAATTTCAAGTACGCAGAAACTTGGCAGTTGAATAAAAATTTAGGTTTAAAGCTTATGTCTACTGGAATGGATTGTTCTGGGAGCTCAACTAGACATTCTAAATGGGAAAAAATCAGAAATACAATCATCAGACAACAAATGAAAATCCAAAATTCAATATTAGATTTTGTAAGATACAAATACGAGAATCCCTATAGTCATATATGTAGGATGCAAAAAAAAAAAAATTATCCAGACAACTTTGGTATGGATTCCACCTTTGAAAGGAAAGAGAGGTCGACCTAGATTTAAATGGATGGATAATGTAAGAAGAGGTATGAGGGAGCTAGGTCTGGAGGAATTAGAATATGAAGATAAAGAAGAAAGTGAAAGAAGATGAAAATTTAAAAAGCTTTGGCAGGAAGATGTTTTATTACATTGTAAACCTGTTTATAAATAAATAAATAAATAAATAAATAAATAAATAATATTAAAAATAGTAATACTTCCAAATAGTTAGCACGTTTTTTCTTTAAGAATGGACTGACAGAATAAAATAGAAAGCGTTTTAATAATTGAAGAATTTAACCTCATCGGGAATCGAACCTGTGACCTTTTGCATACACATCAAGCCACTAAGCTCTGAGCTAAGCATACGCTGGCTAATTGCGCTTGAAAGAATATTCTTCAAAGGAAGAAGGGAAGCGTATTGTAGCTCCACTGTGCAATTAATTTACTCGTGTGAATTGCGCGTTGGAACTTATAATATTCGAGATCAAGAGTCGGCTCATTCTTTTTGTCGCTAAGTGTACATAAATAGGTAACCAAACATTGTGAAATGTGTAAATAAATATGTAATAAAGCAATTATATGTAAAATCTAAAATGTTATTTCTTTTCTATAAAAAAGAAGTCCACATAGTCAAATCTCTATGTTAATTTTAATCAATTCATTTCTGCTACAAAGTACAGTACTGCTGTACAAGTGTCAACCATTCAAACATTTAGGCCACATTGGATCGGTGTCCATAATTTATTATACTTTTCCAAACGTTCTGTTGGCATGCACAGTCTACTGCATTTGCAAATTGAAACAGATCGCTCAACTTCGCAAGAAGTCAACGGTGCATATTTATAGAGAGGGATTGTGCTAGGAATAATATTCTCTAGGGGTTCATTTTCACCATTACACAAGCGAGAAAGAGTAACAAGAGTTGGGTATCCAGGGTTCGTGTTTAGCACAGATGCAGTTTAGTGGAAACTACACCACGTACTTTGCCTGGTACAACACGGACCTTTTGAACTGCATATTCCATAATTTACACAGCTTATTGGAGAGGTATACCTGAAGTTTCCAGTTTCTTGATACTGTTGGGAAGCCAGCTGAAGTTATTAGCGATGTATGAAACTGAACAGAGCACTTTAGAACTGTTGAATGCTAACAAGAATTCACTCACACACACTGCAGGATCAGAAGAAAAGTTCTCAATCACTGACTTCACAGTTTCGAAGTGCTTACTGTAGAAAATTACACCTTCGATCCAAGTTGTTCACTTCTTTGCTGATATCAGTGTATTTACTTCTGGAAATTCACGTCTAACTGTCTCTGCCACTCGTTGCAATGCATGAGCCGTACATGTAACATGCACTAAGTTTGGATAAAATGCAGTAAGCGATTTTCCCGCTTTTAACATGTATGGAGCTGCATCTGTGTACATCAGTAGGACCCTCTCTTCTTTTACATCATCTAGCCATAGTACTATAAGCCCATCATTAATCAATCTAGTAATTGTTGAACTATATGTTACCTACAAAGGTTTGCAATAAATTAAGTAGGGTTTTTATGCAGATTCAGAGTCCATCTTTCCCACAATTAGATTAGCGATGAAACGGCCTGCAGCATCCGTCCTCTCATCAGCAGAAATCCATATATGTGAGTTGCCTATGGCAATCCTGATTTTTTTGTAATATGTCAACATAACAAGAATCCAAGAAATTCTTCCTGAGAGTGGACTCGTCGGGAATGTTGCAGTTGCAGTATTTTTGTAAGAAATACTTAAATTCAGGCACCTGAAGTTTGTTCCATGGCATGGTCCCTGCAACCAACGCCATACACAGTTCTTTGTAAAATTCACTACTACTCGTAGATGATGTAGGCTGTCCCTGCAACTGTGTAAGTAGTACCTGTTTCTTTGAAGAAACTCATTGTTTATTTCTGATATGCAGATTGCTTCGTAAATGTTGTTCAATTTGAGATTTCATCGTACGTTTATCACAAGTTTGGCAGAGGACTGTTTTACCATTAGTGATTAAGGCGCTGTCAACAGAAATCCACGTTTCTAGCTTTGAAGAAAACGAAGACGCAACCGGTTAAATTAAATGCAATTGACTGTTATAAATTCTGAAACGTTTGAGAACAAGGAAGAAAAAATGTTTAAAACAATTCATTGTTGCCCGCATCGAATTCGTACAATTTAGCTTTAAATGCAACGGAAATGTAGATTGACAACAATGCATGTGAAGCACAATAATAAAAATTACAATTGTTTTTTTCCTTTCTTGCTATGTAACGAAAATTAATGGGATTGACGAAAATTTATAATAATTCCGCTAAAAATCTTAAAATATGTAAAATGATGAACTATGGTGTGAAATACGTATTATAGCTCGAAATATGTAAAAATATGTAATTTAAAACTTTGGAATAAGGGTCTTTTCAGTTCAATTCGTCGACATTTCAGATTTTTTTAAAACTACATACACAGCAACAGAATATGTAATTACATAAATTCCGAGCTCTACTCATAAGCAAACAGATCCCGTCCGTTTCATTTTCAGTACCATATCTCTAATAGGACCTGTTTTTCTGAACGTTCTAGTGATTTCTTCTTGAACCTACCCGTACTTCAATCCTCGTATACGAGCAAAAACGATAGCTAGTCTTTTCTCTATTGTTGGCATCGTTTCCAATTACATATAACAAAAATACATGAGGAAAATGTCAAGAGACTTTTGAATCACCCTGTATATTCAATAGTTTTTTTTTAAACTTTGTCCAGAAGTTTTGAAGTGGCAACCCCACTCTATTGGATTTACCTTTTCCTGACTAGCAATTAGGAAAATACATTGCTTTCAAATCTATAACGAAGAAAACCGGACACCTTTCATTTATGACGGAACTTGTGTGACTAAAGACAAGAGATGGAAATAAGATTATATAATAAGATTTGCAACTTGTAATGTTCAAGGAATAGCACATAAAGAAGAACAGTTGGGCGACATCTTAGCAAAAAAAGATATTTCGATTGTTGTCATATCAGAAACTAAGAACAAATATTACGAAGTACTAAAGAAACTCAAAACAATGTTCAATGCTACCGTGGTGTGAACGAAAAAGTTTGACCGAAAGCAAGAATAGTGTTAATGTACATAAAAAATCAAAAAAGACAATAAAAGATTAAACCTTTGGAATGAAAGAATAATTCAGTTATGTGTGCAATTAAATAGAGGATATCTGCACATAATTGGAGTTCATTCCCCAGTAGAAGGAGATGGGGAAGAAAATTATATATTTTACATGAAGCTTCAACAAGTTATAAATGCAATTTACATGAATTACTTCTTCAGGGGGGATTTTAATGCTCGCATTGGCATTCTTAAAGTTGCTCAAAATACTGGTATATTTGGAGAGCAAATATGCAATACGAATGGACACCACTATCGATTTTGTATCGTATAATCACTTTAAAGTTGTATACACTTTTTCAAACATTAAGCTAGTCATAAATTTACTTGGGAAGCAAGAGTCTCAGTATCTATTATAGATTTTGCAAAATGTAACACAAAATTCACTGAATTATGGTTAGATACAAGAGTTTTCAGAGGATTTGAAATGGAAACAGACCATTAATTTGTTATATGTCCAGTTAGGATGAGATCAAAGTTGGATAGAAAGAAGCTGAAACCAAATAAATTGGAAAACAATTCAATATCAAGTATTTCCTATAAAGTCCCTTATTCAGTGATACCAGTATTAAATGATTATATCGAAAAAGATTAAATTATTTAACCAACAAATATCAGTGAATGAAAATACTGAAGAAGAATAGGCCAACATCTCCAACATGGTTAATCAGGCAGCATTTGAAAGTTTAGGCAGAGAAAGAAAGGCCTTAGAAACTGAGATGATACTATTCAGAAAATAATAGAAGATAAACGAGAGGCATACAAAAATGTTCTATGTACAAGAAAAGTAGAAGATAAAATTAAATATCATCAACTGAGAGCCATTGCTAAACGAGACATTCGCAAATATAACAGGAAGAGTTGGGAACAATTCGTAAACTTCTTAGAAAATTATGTCACACGACCTCAACCACATATAATTATATAAAATCTTAAAATTCGTGGGTTCAGATAGCATTGGAGCAATACCATTAAATATAATCCCGTGTCAATCATGGCTGAATTATTACCAATAACTTTGTTCTCAGAATACATCTCCTTTGACGTTAACAAATTCAGACAATTCTGATATCGAACCAATAACTTTGAAGGAACTAATGAATACGCTATTAATACACGAAAAGTAATAAAGCACCAAGAGAAGGTTGTATTAACGTAGAACTCTTCAAATATGCCGAACAGCCAATCCTCAAGAGATTACTTCCTTATTTTAACATAATTTGGAATGGAAAAGACCTACCCAAATGCTGGTCTAAATCCATTCTAAAACAGATGAGGAGGGAGACATGTTTGTGATAATAAAGAGGCATTAGCCTATTTAACACTGGTTATAAAAATTTTACTGATATCATAAAAAAGAAGATAAACAGACATTGAGACAATTTAGGAGAAGAAAAAACAGTTTCAGAAAAGAGAGATTCTGTTGTGTTGGATATTTTACTATGAAACTTTTATTAGAGAAACACAGGGAATTTAATATTGAGACACACATAGTATTTGGGGATTTTCAGGAAGCTTTTGATCGAGTAAACCGTTCTTAATTGTTAAACATACTAGCATTGGACATCCTCAACAATACATCCATACTACGTACAATATATAAAGAAACATTTATTTCAATTCGCGTTGGAAAAGAATTGTCAGAATGGACTGACATTAATGCCGGCTTTAGAAAGGGTGGCCTTTCAACTCTTGTGTTTAATGTATATATATCTTTTTTTATTCGAGAGTTCAGAAATCAAGACATACCTCTAACCCGTACTTTGACCTTGGATACCTTATTTTTTGCAGATGATCTTGTTCTCCTATAGCGCCTTGGAAGATGATCTTCAACGAGCAGTACATAACACGCAAATGCTAGCAGATAAATACTTTATAAATATTTTTTTACAGAGAAAACTACAATAATGGTTTTTCGGGGAAAAGAGCCAGAGCAAAGAAACATTTGTCTTCATGGTAAAACTCTGGAAAGAGTCAATGTATTTAAATACTTTGGTTATACTCTGTCTTTTCAAGAATAATTAGATATCCATGCCAATTGTCAACTTTAATAGATCAATTGGAATTAAAAACAGAGTAATGAAACCATCTCTCGTTCAAAAATACATACCTCTTCGTCTATATAACACTCTGGCAAGACGTATCTTATGTTATGGCAGTGAAGTGCGGACCCTGCGGACAACAAACGAGAAGGGGATAACCTCCAGTGCAATGAAATTCATGCGCCGAGCAGCAGGCTATACTAAGTGGAACATGAAAAAGAATTTCTTTGGGAACTCGACATAGATCCGGTCCTTGACCATATCCATAACTATACAAAAATTGGAAACAACATATTAATACCCCACATGGGAAGAGATCAATGGATCGACCCACGAAGAGGTGGAAGGAAAACTTCAAATAGATCGAACAGTCCTTCGAGGACTATATTACCTGTCAGGGTGATGATGATATTCAATAGGTCTATAATGTGTATAAACAAGATTTTTTTTGCTCTTATGTACCATGTCACTAATTAATAGTTTATAATTTTGCTTTATTATTTGTTGATTTGTTATTTTAGATTTATGTTGTGTGTAAATGATAAATATTGTATACTTTAGGCAACTTATAATATATATAATAGTTTTAATTTTAATATTATATACAATAGTTTTAATTTTACTAAAATTATGGCATTTCATGGGAAGGACCCCATACAAAGTAAAATCTGTCTCCAGAATAAAATTTCAGAGAGATCTAATCAATTAATATCTTGGATATTATCTCTCTATCTGGGATGAAAAGGATATCCCTGAAAAAATTACTGGTTATAATAAAAGTTTGAGAATTATTAATCAAGTTATGAAACCATCCTTTCTACAAAAAAACACCAGATTACGTTTAGGCCTATATAACATTTTGGCTAGACCAGTGTTGACATATGGTAGTGAAGCATGGACACTAAAGAGACAACATGAAAGCAGAATAACGGCTTGTGAAATGAGATTCATGCGCAGAACAGCGGGTTACACCAGATGGGATCGGAAAAGGAACACCGATATCTTAAAAGAATTGAATACTTCGCCAATATTGGAATATATTAAACAGTACCAACTAAATTGGAAACACCATCTTGAAAGAATGAGTTCACATCGGATCCCCAAACTTACTTACTTACTCACTGGCACTATCAAACCCGAAGGTTCATGGCCGCGCGGACATAAGCTCTCCATACATCCCTATCCTGAGCTAATGCTATCCAATCGTTCCCTGTATAATCTACTTCCCTCAAATCATAGTTAATGTTGTTCTCCCACCTCATTCTTGGCCTACCAACTGGGCGTTTTCCCTCTGGCTTTCCTACAAGATCGGATCCCCAAAGCTATTTATAATTGTATACCAAGAGGACGAAGATCTCTCGGCCGTCCTATGAAACGCTGGAGGGAAAATTTTCTATAGGATAGTAACAGGCCTTGGCCTAATACTTGGAACGAAGAAGAAATAAAAGAAAGTTTTAATTTTAAGAACAATTAAAATTTTTAAATTCTGAGAGAAAGTAAAGCATAAAAATCTTAACACGACAATGATTAAATATGTTTTTGCATAAATCTCCTCTAAAAATATAACAATTTTTCAGGACATTATCTATAAAGAGAGAAGGAATGTGTAATGGATAAGAAGATTTTTAAGTACCCCTGTGGAGAGCTTTATGACTAGCGCATGCTAGAATGTGAATCCTGTTTTAGTTATTTTGGGAAAATAATTAAAGTTAATATGTAGACGTCCCGTCCTAAATGTTCCATTCTGTCATCCACTCATTGTTTAATGCAATGAGAATGCATAAAGCATTTTACTCTGTAATGTTCGCTGATTTCGTCTATATTGTTCAGCTCCATTTTCCTTACTTCAATTCAACTCGCTACACAAATGCATTCATTTTCATATTTCATTTCAAACTTACACGTTTTCAATTTGTATTTCAATGTGTCCGTTATAGATAAGTTAAGTGTATTTCATCATGAGGAATAAATGAGTTAATTTTAACTGTTTTGACACAATGCAATATTAAAGTTTCTTCTTCAAATATGGAAACTCGTGAAAAATAAAACTCGTTCTTAAATTCTCGTGAATATTGCATAGTTCGTCCAACACAATGGTCTCCATTTCAGATTTCCAGTTAACTAGTTCAACTTGTCCAAGAAATATAAACGAATGTGAGCTACATAACACCAATTTAAAAGTTCAGTAATAAAATTTTAAACTAATAAATATTAGTAATAATAATAATAATAATAATAATAAATAATAATAATAATAGTAATAATAATAATAATGATAATATGGAAGAATATGAAAAGGGGATTAAAAATTAAAGAAAATAAAACTCCATCCATACATACTAATTCGGCCCGAAGGCAGGTCTTTCACTGCAATCATAGCATTTTCCTACTACGCTTTGCAGCTTTACTAGGGTATTAGAGGCGTGGTAGCTTCCCGTTGCTTTCCACACCGGTGAAGGATGGTGATGATAATGATAAGGATGATGATAATGATGGCCCCGGATGATTTTCGGGGACAGTTGGGCCCTAAGCTTCCTGACATTTGTCTTACAGGTGAGGAAAAACTCCGAAAAAATCTCACCCAGGAGCCTGCCCCAACCGGGAATTGAACCCGGGCCCGCTGCGTGACAAGGCAGCATGCTACCTCGAGACCACAGCGGTGGACAATAAAACTCAATATATGTTAATTGGGGATAGCGGAAAAAATATGGTATTAGAAGATTCCAAATGACCATTAATATTTGTAACAAAATTAAATATTTGGGAGTTGAAATAAATGAAGATGGAAATAATGATTTGCAAAATATGAGTAACAAAAAGAATAGTTAAAGATCGATCTGCAATAGCAACGTTGAATGTAATTTTGTGGGATAAACATATATTTAAAAAAACAACTAAAATCCATATTTATAAATCAATAGTATGAAGTTTACTGACCTATGGAACAGAAACGTGGATTATACCGTAAATGGCAAAATTGTAATGTACAGAAATTGGTTTATAAGATGATGTGCACGATGTTTTAAATTAGACAGGATCAAAAACAATATTATCCGAGAAAAAATTATCTTTAAGGAAACAATTATATAATTTGTGGGAAATAAACAATTACAATACCGTAGTTTGGACACGTGAAGAGGATGAATGAAGAAGATATATTACAAGATAGGAGTTTATACTGGATTCCAAATCGAAGGAAAATATGATGGAGACCTAAGAGGATATGGATAGATAAGAAAAAATATTACGAGTATTTGAGAATAAAGTTCTTAGGAAAATTGTTGGATTAAAGAGAGACGAATAGAGGAAAGGAGAAGACGAGACGATATTTATTGGAAACCACTTTTAACAGAAAGAGTTAATCTCGTACACTTCGACGTGTAGGTCATATGGTATGAATGGGATATAGAAATTCTTTGTAGTAGTAACAGAATGTATTGCCTTTTTTTTTCCAAAAGAAAGAAAATACATTCGCATTTACTTTGCGCACGGGCCTGCTTGGCTGTACGTGCATTATTTTCCCATGAATAAAAAATAAAAATAAACATAAGAATTCATAAAAAATACCTACATGTCTGCACACCTCGATTAAAAAATGGAATAATAATAATAATAATAATAATAATAATAATAATAATAATGTTTTATTTATTCTGGCAGAGTTAAGACCATAAGGCTTCTCTTCCATTCAACCAGCACAAATACAAATAAATATTTGACAAATATAGATATACACTGTATTAACTATAAAGAGTTATACAAGACATTAAACTGTGCAATGAACAAGGTAAGGTAGGAAACATCATTTTATCCGATTAATACACCATAATAATACTTGTGATAATAATAATAACAATAATAATAATAATAATAATATTTTATTTCGGCGAATTATCCCACAAATACCGAAAGTTATTTGTCGCCAGAGGTTCCTGTCTGAAACATCTTCCTTCAAATCTCTAGCTTCCTTACTTCTCTTCACTCCATAAATCCATCGTTCTCTAGGGCTGCCTCTCTAGGGCTGCCTCTTCCACTTATTCCATTAGCTTTCCAATTAAGGATCTTCTTTGGTATTCTCTCTTCTTCCTTATGAGGTGACCATACCATTTCAAACGTTTTTCTCTTTTTCCGAATATGTTTTTTTCATCATCATCATCATCTTCTTCTTCAAGGCTTGTTGGCCCGTTTCGTTCCCCGGTGCACTATATGCTGCAGGTCCAGGTCGTCTTTCCAACGACGTTTTGGTCTTCCTACATTTCTTCTGCCTAGATACCTATAATGAAGCAGCTGCTTTGATAAACGATTATGTGGCATTATTTGTAAATGTTCAAACCAAGTACGTATTTTTGTATACTATAGTTCCGATTATCTATATATTTGTAATTCTTCTCTGATATTCTGACTTACATGTTTTTTTTGGTGTACGGTCCCTCACGGCTTTTAAGTAAGAAACATTCCTCAAAGCCTAGATTATATGTTTTTTTTAACTTGCATAATTTCCCTTATTGTGCTGTTTCTGACCTTATCCCTTCTTGAAATTCTTGTCGATCGCCTCCAAAAATCCATTTCTACTGCTAACAGCTTGTTGGCTGATTTTCCACTTAATAATAATAATAATAATAATAATAATAATAATAATAATAATAATAATAATAATAATAATAATAATAATACTTACTTACTTACTTGCTTACTTACTTACTCACTGGCACTATCGAACCCATAGGTTCATGGCCGCACGGACATAAGCTCTCCATACATCCCAAATCCTGAGCTAATGCTTTCCAATCATTCCCTGTACAATCTACTTCCCTCAAATCATAGTTAATGTTATTCTCCCACCTCATTCTTGGTCTACCAACTGGGCGTTTTCCCTCTGACTTTCCTACAAGAAGCTTCCATGCAAGTCTTTCATTCCCCATTCGTGCAATATGTCCTGCCCATCGCAGACTACGAGACTTAACTGTTCTTATATAATAATAATAATAATAATAATAATAATAATAATAATAATAATAATAATAATAATAATAATAATAATAATAATAATAATAATAATAATAATAATAATAATAATAATAATAATAGTAATAGTAGTAGTAGTAGTCTAAATATGATAAATTATACGAGAAACACCAAATGTATGAAACAATGTATAAATATAATTTATGTCTACACAGCCTACACATCTACGGTCATATATGAAAAGAGGATGAATTCTTTGTATGATGACTAGACGGAAAGCGCCATCATCATCATCATCATCTTCAAGGTATGGGCCAAGGATGAGGCGGGTAAATAACACTAATCATGATTTAAGGGAGGTAAATTATACAGGGAAAGATTGGAAAATATTACCTCAGGATAGGGATGTATGGAGAGCTTATGTCCACGCGATCATGAACCTACGATTTCGATAGTGCCAGTGAGTTAGTTGGTTGATATTTTATTGAGAAATAAAAGTCGAAATGTTCTCTAAGAGTGATGGAACATTATACGAGTATATATATATATATATATATATATATATATATATATATAATATTGTAATTATTACTGCTGTTATTATTATTATTATTATTATTATTATTATTATTATTATTATTATTATTATTATTATTATTATTATTATTATATTACTATTAGTGCTGGTAGTTGTAGTATTAGTATATTGTTAGCTAAAGAATTGGACTACTGGCTTAGCGGCAAAGAAAAATGAAGAAAGGATAAGTTTAGAAACCAATGAATTAGAAGACAGTTGCTGAAAGTGAATAGTATATTCGTTAAATAACTGAAGAACAAAAATTGATATGGTTTGGACACGATTAAATAACAGGGGAAGACAGAATTTCGATTTTTTGTAATGGAATACTGTAAGCGAAAAGAGAAGAGGAAAAACACGAGGAACAATAGATGGATGGATGGGAACAGGAAGAGTATTAATAGAATGGAATTGACGGAAGAAGATGGGGAAGGCCGGAATTTTGGAGGATAAATTTATTTTAGGTTGAAATAAAATACTTTAGTGTAAAACAAATCCTAATAAATTTGTTAGTTATTACGGTTATTATTAATATTATTATTAATGTAATTGTTATTATTTTTATTGGTATTATTATTTATTATTATTATTATTATTATTATTATTATTATTATTATTATTATTATTATTATTATTATTATTATAGTAGTAGTTTGTATTTAAATGGAAATGTGATGGAGGAATAATATCTATCTATCTATCTTCGGGTTTTAACAGCTGCTGCCGTCTTCCAGTGCCAAACATCCAAAGCGTACGATGTTGGTCATCTTCAATGTTTAGCCCTCTTGCTTGCATTACTATCCTAATGTTTTTCTTCCATGTAAACTTTGGTCTCCCTCTTTTCTTCTTTCTGATCGAATAATATATATAAGAAGTACCAAAAAACTGCAAAGTAGAATACAAAGCGCAGAAATGAACTTCCTTAGAAGAACAAAACGCTGCACAAGATTGGATCGGATAAGGAATGAAGATATAAGAACAGAGTTAAATATGTATCCATTGGATGAGAAAATCAGAGAATATAGAGAGAAATGGTTTACACACGTGGAAAGAATGAATGTATCAAGATTACCAAGAGCAGCATTCAACTACAAGCCAAGAGGTTCAAGGAATGTAGGAACGCCAGTGAAAAAATGGACAGAACAACTGTGTGGCGGAACAGGCAATTTGCCTAGCCCGTGAAGTGAAGAAGAAGAAGTAATTTATATAGCAATAACATTTAGTTGAACAGTTCTCCGCTGTGGCGTCCACGTAGCGTGCTGCCTTGTCACTCAGCGGGCCCGGATTCGATCCCCGGTTGGGACAAGTTTCCTGTGTGAGGATTTTTGGGATTATTCCTCAGCTGTAAGACAAATGTCAAGAAACTTTAAGGCCCTAACGGCCCCCGAACATCATCTGGCCATCGTATAATGTTCGCCTCATTAGATTAAGTTTAGTTTAAGGCATCTCTGTCGCATCATAACGTTCATCATCACCTTACTAATAATTAAGGCAGCATAATCCGCCTTGCAGGCGCCCAAACTTCAGAATGGGTTACAGGTATGTCATGTCAGGAGAGAATACTGGAAATATCGTTATGACAACCTGATTGGCATTGATTAAAAAAACCTTTTAATGGAACATTAATACTAATGATGTTTCTCGCAACAATTTTAATACTTCTTGAACAAATAGCAATTAATGAATAAATTAATACGTTTTTGCAATCTACACTTAATTAATATAAAATTATAGAATGTTCACCTGAAAGGTCCGTCTCCTCAACTTAATTATCATTTAACTGTAGCGCTTTCGGGACTTGTCCCATCATCGGCAGGATTCAAAACTGGTGTTTCACTGAAGATCTGGTAGAGGGGGTTGCATGTATTGGGTTCGTTTTCGTTTATCAGGCTGTCGTTGTGAGCTGCTTTCATGATTTCCATCTCTTCGAGTACGTTTATCTTCGCTGGATTATTTTCTCTGTGCATCACTGTTAGGGTGTTTTCAATATTTAACCGAAAGCGCTACAGTTAAATGATAATTAAGTTGAGGAGACGGACCTTTCAGGTGAATATTCTATAATTTTATATTAATTTTGAATAAACCTCAACGGAACACATCATGAATCTTATAAAAGTTGAATCTACACTTAGTTTAATAGCAATTTAAAGTTTTCTGATTGAATGCGTAGCCTATATAGGAGAAGAAATTTGATTATTTTTAAATAAAAGTATTTTTATTTGTATTATAATAGATTAAATGTGGGTGAATGATAAGATAAATTACGTTGTACGGCAATAAAAAGTTTATACACAAAAACTAATATATACCTTGCAGCAGTGTTTGTATTAAAGGGATTATTAGAAAAATGTCATGTTTTTATTGGGGTTGGGGGATGTACAGGTTTGGAATGAAAGTTGCGGCAGTTTAACGACATTATTTAGCGAGTGTGTAAACCCTTGAAGCGAATAGCGGTGCGTGCGACCTTAAAATTGACTGGTACACAGTCCCACGAGTCATACAGATAAAGGCAAAATTAAAACCCTTTTTTGGCACGGTTTTTATAGCGGGGAATGCTTCTATGAGATAAAAAGCGCTCGTATCTTATAACTCCATATCTGTTTATGTTCCTAGTTTTTACCGTTATTGTGTAAACTAGATTTGTTGTTTTTAAAACCAATTGAGTGCATAACTTATATTAATAATAATAATAATAATAATAATAATAATAATAATAATAACAATAATAATAATAATTTATGCAATGAATATAATAATAATCCATCCATAGTAATTCTGCCCGAGGGCTATGCTTGCGGCTTTACTAGGGAATTATAGGTATGGCAGCTTCCCGTTGCTTTCCATACCGGGGAAGGATCATGATGTTGATGATAATGATAATGATAATGATAAGGATGAGGATAATGATGATGATGGCCATATGATTTCGGAGACCGTTAGGGCCTTAACGTTTTGCTGACATTTGTCTTACAGGTGAAGAAAAACCCCGATAAAAACCTCACTCAGGAAACTGCCCCGACCGGGGATCGAAGCCGGGCCCGCTGCGTGACAAGGCAGCACGCTACCTCGAGACCACAGCGGTGGACAATGACAATAATAATAATAATAATAATAATAATAATAATAATAATAATAATAATAATAATAATAATAATAATAATAATAATAATAATATTTTATTATTATTATTATTATTATTATTATTATTATTATTATTATTATTATTATTATTATTATTATTATTATTATTATTATTATATTATAAATTAAGTGAAGCAACAAAACAAGAGATGAATATTCAAACATCAATTGTGCATTTCATAAAAACAATTAAAATGGTACGATCGGGTAAAAAGAATGACGAAGGCAGATTCCCAAGAAGAATACTAGAATGGGTGCCACTTGGTAGAAGAAGAAGAGGACGGCCAAAAAAAAAAGTTGGTGATGGTGTTTTGAGCAACATGAGTGTAAAAGGATTCGACGATGGAGACTGGAATGGCAGAGAGATGTGGCGGAGAATGACAGTAGATTAATCTTGTGAACCATTGTAAAACCTACTAAATAAAATACATAGGCATAATGAAAATAATGATAATAATGGATATCGTGACTATAACCATAATGATAATAATAATAATAATAATAATAATAATAATAATAATAATAATAATAATAATAATAAATAATAATAATAATAATAATAATAGTAATATAATAATAATTAGAATACCAGCCAAAATATTAAAACATGTATCCGACCATTTATTTGAACGACTGAGAAAATTATTTACAAAATTCATGAATGGTGAAAAAGTTCCTGAAGAATGGAAACTAGGATACATTTCGACAATCCATAAAAAAGGAAGACTAATGTGAAAATTGTAGAGGTATAACAGTAACAAGTACTATGAGTAGACTCTATGGACGTATACTAAAATATTATTTGGAAAATAATTATAGTGATATGTAATTAGAGAAACAGTCAGGATTTAGAGCAGGTCGTTCCACAAACGACAATTTATTTTGCATTACTCAGGTAATAGAAAAGAAAATGCAATATGGACAAACTTTGCACCTACTATTTGTAGATCTAGAGAAAGCATACGACAATGTCCCTATAGAGAAACTATGGATTGCTTTAAGACGTATGGGAATTAAGACTATAATAATTGAAGCTATACAAAATTTATATGACAGTTGCATGTTTAAAATTAAAATTGGCAGTAAATTGTCTCATGGTTTTTTGATACATAAAGGTCTTCGTCAAGGTTATTGTCTATCACCGACTCTGTTTAAAATATGTGTACATGAAATATTATAGAATTGGAGGAGAAAATGTTCAAGCATGGGAATTCCTATTTCAAACAACAAAACTTTATACAACTTACATTTTGCAGATGATCAATTGTTAATTGCATATGATTATGAAGATTTAGAATATGTGACTAGAAAAATAATAGAAGAATATGAAAAATGGGGATTAAATTTGAACATGAAAAAAAAAATTATCAATTGGTGAACCAGAACAAAATTTAATTTTGAAGACTGGAGAATCAATAAAATCTTGTAGTGAGATCACATATTTAGGAATTAAAATAAATAAAAATGGGAGTTTGGAATGAAGAAATAAAAGAAGCAATCAATAATAAGAAGATAGCTTATTTAAAATGGCTTAATTCTGGGACTATTAATGATAGAATAGATTACAAACACAAAAGAGCAATAGTCAGAAAATTATCTAGAAAATTAAAAAATGAAGGATGGGAAAGTTTTATAAAAAATATAGAAAGAAATGTCACAGGAGCAAAAAGATATGGTTTCAGAGTATTCCAGCGATAAAAAGAAGAGTGTACGGATAAATTGGCTATAAATGGAATGACAGTAGAACAATGTACACAGCATTTCAGACAGTTATTATATGCAGAGGAAGAAGAAACAAATACACCTCCCTGTCCCACAGAAGAATATAATGCTATAACATTGGATGAAGTGATAGAAACTATCAAGAAAATGAAAAATAGAAAAGCTAGTGGAGTAGATGGTATACCAATGGAGCTTTGGAAATATGGTGGGAAACCACTCTATATTAGATTGGTACAAATTTTTAATGATATATGGGCACATGGAATAATACCTCAGGACTGGAAAACATCATTAGTAATACCCATCCATAAGAAAGGAGAAAAAAGTAACTGTTCAAATTATAGAGGTATATCATTGTTGACAACAGCATTTAAAATATATACATCCATTTTAAAACGAAAACTTCAGAAAATTACAGAAGATAAAATTGGAGAGGAACAATGTGGATTCCGAAAAGGCCGATCGTGTATCGATGCTACATTTGTTATAAAACAACTAATTGAGAAGTGGAAAGAATTTAATATCCCCTATATATATTATTTTTAGATTTTGAAAAGGCCTATGATAGAGTCAAACGGGACATAATGTGGAAAATATTGGAAAGCTACCAAGTCCCCAATAATCTAATAAATGCTATAAAAAGTTTATATGAAAACACATTTATAAAAGTAAAGTTAGATCATGGGAAAAAACAGATCAATTTGAAATTAAGCAAGGTTTAAGACAGGGATGTGGACTATCTCCATTACTGTTTATTCTATATCTAAATAAAATTGTCCAGGAGTGGAAAAAACTAAACCCCCCAGGAGTAAAAATATGTAGAGGAAATCAAATACAAACAATAATCTTCGCAGATGATCAAGTACTTCTAGCGGAGAATGAAGATGATTTGCAGAGATCAGTGTTTAAATTGCAGAACACCCTGGAAAAATACAACATGAAAATATCTGAAAATAAAACCAAATCCATGGCAATCACTGGAAAGGGACTTTCGAGAGTAAAAATAATAATAAATAATAAACCGATAGAACAAGTAACACACTTTAATTATTTAGGTAATAATATATCACAGTTTCATAATCAAAAAGATGTGGAAACAAATTTAGAAAAATATAACAGATTAAATGGTATAATTAGGAGAAATTTTGGAAAACAAATGAGGAAAGAAATCCAATTGAGATTTCATAATGCCATAGCCAAACCTGCTCTACTATACGGAAGTGAATGCTGGACACTTCGAGCAAAAGATAAATCCCGCATTAATAGTTCACAAATGAGATTCCTCCGATCACTAACTGGAGTAACATTAAGGGATAGAATGAAAAGTGATGAGATAAGGATGCAGTGGAATAGTAGGGAAATGGTTGAACATATACAAAATTATCAGATTAAATGGTTCCAACACGTCCAGAGAATGTCAAATTCCCGTTTACCAAAGATGATTTACCACCTCAACCCTAAAGGCAAAAGAGACCTCGGAAGACCCTTCAACCGATGGAAAGATCAGTTTTTGTAGTCGCAGAACGGGCATCATCACCCAATACTGCATTCGGAAGAAGAAGAAGAGGAAGAAGAAACATGGGAGTTATGAAGAGGAAATAAGAAATAGAAATATATTAATAGTAAGTATATTAATAATGATAACAATGTATTAATAATATCTATACTCGTACATCCCCACGTGGGATAATATGCTTTCTTGTCGAAATTACTTGACCAAACTAATTTTGTTATGCTTGTATTCCTACATATATCAGCGAGTAACAAGAGGTTAGCTCATCGCCGCAAGAGGCATCTACTAGGTAACGAAAATATTACCTGGATGGGAAACTTCCTCGGTAGCAAAGGCAAAATAATAATAAATTACACAGGCCTGCGAATTTAATTTTTTTTCTAATCTTAGTGTGCTGAATTCAATTATGTTGCTAGTTTTTTTCGTATCACGTAAGGTTTTTGCTATGCTAAAATTAATTATTTATTACTTTTTTCTGTATATGTAATGTTTAACATTTTCCAAAACTGTTATTTTAACACAGTTCCAATAATGGATCATATTATAATATTATAATGATATTGTGAAAAAAAAATTAATGTCTGAACAGGAATCGAACCGTGGACCTCTAGTTCTCCACACTAGTGTGCAGCCCACTACACCATTCTAGACTTGGCACAAACATTAACAATCCTTTCCACATATACAAATCTATAATTCTCATTTCGTCCGCTGCCAGGTAGGTGTCACTACCATCGCCAACGGCCGGCTTCGTTTAGAAGTATCTATATTTGAGAATTTTACATCACCACTTTTATAAGCAGTAAACAATGTTATTTAACATTTTCCAATACTGTTATGGTGCAGTGGGCTGCACACTAGTCTGGAGAACTAGAGGTCCACGGTTCGATTCCTGGTTCAGACATTAATTTTTATTTTCACAATATCATTATAATATTATAATATGATCCATTATTGGAACTGTGTTAAAATAACAGTATTGGAAAATGTTAAATAACATTGTTTACTGCTTATAAAAGTGGTGGTGTAAAATTCTCAAATATAGATACTTCTAAACGAAGCCGGCCGTTGGCGATGGTAGTGACACCTACCTGGCAGCGGACGAAACGAGAATTATAAATTTGTATATGTGGAAAGGATTGTTAATGTTTGTGCCAAGTCTAGAATGGTGTAGAGGGCTGCACACTAGTCTGGAGAACTAGAGTTCCACGTTTCGATTCCTGGTTCAGACATTAATTTTTCTTTTCACAATATCATTATAATATTATATATGTAAGAGCAATAATCCCTTAAATTGTTGTATAACCTACAGATGCTTGATACAATATCAATTGTGTAATTAAAATAGTTTAAAATTAATAAAAAAGTTACTAATATACTATAAGATCTATATTTTCTCCTCCGCTTAGGAAGAAATAAAAAGTGAGTTGATTGGCGTTTGTGCTCCTGCCGAAGATTTTCTCTTACCAAACATCATTCAGTCATCCCATCGTCCCTAGTATCTCGTTTCCATCTCCCTTTATATCTTTATGATGTAATTTCTGACCACGTTCTTCACTTAGTGCTCCTACATTTTCTGGGAAAAGTTGAAGATGGGAGTGAAGGGGATGTGACTTCAACCTCATATTACATCCCAGTGTCCTGAACTTTTCGAGCATGGTTTTTACAATGTTCTCATATTTATCAACTTTAAGATTGCTCAGAAACTTGTCGATAACCTCCTTGTATGAATCCCAAGCTTGTAGTTCCATATCAGACATATAGTTTTTTTAAGTAAGACCCCTAATAAGTATGCGAATTTGTGTCCATCAAAAAGTTTGACTTCACTTTTTCCTCCGAGAGTAAGAGAGTTTTGTTAGCAATATATTGCTAACAAGGGACATTTTTGTTCAAAAATTTAACAAATTGTTTAATTAATCCTAGTTTTATGTGCAAAGGATGTAGCAATATTTTTTTATGATCAACTAATGGGCGATTTATTACAATTTTGTTCCTGGAATCCATTGTTTTCTTTTCGACCAATTAGTAACTTTCCAGTGCCTTTTCCCTGCTCTGAAGTCTCAATCGCACGAAAAATCGAAATGTTCTGTTAGACCCTTGTTGCTAGAATAAAATACCGCACACCTTAAGATCACAGCACACGCATCACTTGCGTTCATTACATTATATTTTTTATAGAATAGCATACATATTTCTATATGTACACTGAATGAACTACTGGAACTGAAGCTATTTTTTCCGCATTATCGCAGGCTGAGACGCCCTGTAGACCTTGATTTTGCTACTATCAATACATAGACGCCAATATGCGGTTTCATAAACTGTTCCCAGGTGACCATTCAACCCAGTGATGTAACAGTAATAATAATAATATAATAATAATAATAATAATAATAATAATCATAATAATAATAAATTAATAATAATAATATTAATAATAATAATAATAATAATACTTTATTTATTCTGTCATAGTTAAAAGCCATAAGGCCCTCTCTTCCACTCAACCAGCACAAATACAAATAAATATTCGACAAATATAGATAATACACTATACTAATTTATAAACAGTACATTACAAAACAAACACCCTCCACCTCCACCCCTAACCCCACTTAAAAATACTTTTTAAATTCTTCTTCACGTTATTTATATCAACAAAAAGTTTGTACCAGGAGCTAACAGATTGTCTTCTTTAAATTTCAAGCATAAAAGTTCACTTTTTTTCATTCGTAAGACCCAAATCGTTTGATTTTGATTAATTGGTAGGCCGCGGATTTTTGTATTTTGATTTTAGGGACAAATTGAAATCATCTTTTGTACTGGAGGTGGAAGAAGTGCGGGTACTGTAATGTTGTTGGTAGTATTGTAAATTGTAATATCTGGCCCATGTGCTGGCGGCTTATTGCTTTCGCAGTTTTTCGCCGGAAACTGATGTTAAGATACATAAGTGAGGGTCTGGGATGAACCTACCCTCAGTTAAACACAATGACAAACTAGTATGAATAAAATCAGTGATTATATTATAAAAATGTATTATATTTTAGATGTTTACATATTTTAATACAACACATACATACAAACATACAAGTGGTGGACCGCGCGCTCTCATTTTTTTGTGTTAAAAATAGAATTGTGCAAAATCTGTACGTGATACGCAAAAAACTAGTAACCGTTCCGTTATCAGGGCATTTGACTTGACTTATTTGCATTAAAATATCTCATGCCACAAAATCTTCGCAGGCCTGAGTTATAAGTCTTTCATGTTCAATTATTGAAAAATTGAATTGAAATTTCCGACTCGCAGGAATTGCGTTAACCTAGCAAATTCCTCAGCAAGTAGAATTTAACGTCCGATTTTGCTGGTTTACGGAATATTTATTTTATTTCATTTTATTAATCTAATACCATGTAGGATACATTGAATTGCGTAGCGGAAAACAAACTTGGCGGCTCTATGGCGATTTTTAAATTACGGGTTTCAGATAAATCCCATTTCTAATGGTCGGATTTCGCTGATTTTTGGAGGAAACGTTATTCTTATAATTTGAGTGGATACACTGAGATTCATTAAGGAAGCTGAAAAAGCAGTTACAGCTGGAGATATTTTTTATGTTTGGCTCAGGTTAATTCCAATTTGTTGGTTGTCGAACCCGACATTACGTTTTCAATTGGTTGTTTTATTTGAAGCGCGGGTGCAAAAAAAAAAATCCAGTTTGAAAGTTAATAAACCCGCAGACGCATTTGTATGTATGTTTGTATATATGATATGAAAAGAAAAATAAACGCCTGAACCGGGATATGAACCCGAGATCTCTAACGTTTTACGTTAGTGATATACAATCAATTCCTCAGGCATTCTAACACAAAAAATTATTTTTCTTCCATATATATAATTCTCTATCATGAGAGGCAGCGGGATATCGGCGACACTGCTACCTCGTGACTTCAATAACAAGTAAATATTTCAAGAAAATATTTACTTTATAGCAGTGACGCTTCTTTATTTCTAGGTTATAATTAAATGTTGATACATATACTATTGTTTATGTGGTGTATGTAATGTGTATGAACTGTCGGCCGCAGTGGTCTAGTGGTTATGTTCCTTGCATCCAGTTCCGAAGGTCGCTGATTCAATACCCGTGCGGGTTCGATGGATTTTCTTAGGAAGCAAAAATTCAAGGAACGAGTCCTCCGGGTGGGACTTCAAGCTTTCGTGTGTCCCGAGTCTGAAGACTTTATTGTTCGTAAAGGAACCTTAAGCCTGAAGAAAGAAATATCTAAACAAAGTTTACCTACCTTCGTCATCCAAATAGTCCACCGCTGTGGTCTCGAAGTAGCGTGCTGCCTTGTCACGCAGCGGGTCCGGGTTCGATTCCTGGTCGGGACAGGCTTCTGGATGAGGTTTTTTCTGGGCTTCTCTTCGCCTGTAAGACAAATGTAGGAAACTTAGGACCGAACGTTCCCCTAAAATCATCCGGCCATAATCATCATCATCCTTCACCGGTGTGGAAAGTAACGGTAAACTATCACACCTATAATTCCTTAGCAAAGTTTCAAAGCATAGCATGAAAATGCTGTGATTGCAGTGAAAGACGTGCCCTCAAGATGAATTACTATGGATGGATGGATAATCTAAGTAATACCATAGTTGCCTACTAGATGTCTGATTGGGTCGGTTTGCTGACCACATGCCACTCATGGCATCTATAACGAAATAGGACTATGTAAATTAGCTTTGTCAACAAACTCCTAACAAAGAAGAGGGTATATCAAGAATCATAGGGCCGTAAAGCCAATAAATAAACAAGTATGTTTGAATTATAGTGTTTATAAAAATGCTTAAAAAATCTTTACATGACAACTACTTATGCAGCTATGTTATTGCGGAATTCGCTAAAATGACCTGATGAACTTAGTGTTCCTCAAATAACTAACTCACTCGTATCACCAGACCTGTAGTTGCATGGCCGCGCGAATATAACCTCTCCATACATCCCTATCCTGAACTATTTTCCCAAACATCTCCTGTAAAATTTACTTCCCTCAAATCATGGTGATTTTTTTTCCTACCTCATTCTTGACTACCAACTGGGCGTTTTCTGTCTAATTTTCCTACAAGAAATTTCAAGAATTTCATTGATCCACTTTCATTCTCCATTCGTGCCACGTGACCTGCCCATCGCAGTCTATGTGAGTTAACCGTTCTTATTATATCTGGTTCCCTACAAATATCTAGTATATAACCGGGAGATTGTGAATCCTTCTCCATATTCTGTCTGTTCATCTCTATTTGATCCAAAATAATTCCTAAGAGCTTTATTTTCAATTACTCTTAATCTTTTCTCCTCCCTTAAACTAACAGTCAGAGTTTCGCATCCATGTAACAACTGGGAGAACAACATATATATATATATATATATATATATATATATATATATATATATGTGTGTGTGTGTGTGTGCGTGCGTTTTAGAGAAAGAGAGAGAGAGAGAGAGAGAGAGAGAGAGAGAGAGAGAGAGAGAGAGAGAGAGAGAGAGAGAAGTTTCCCTGTAATGCATAATAGCATGCATTTCTAGAATATAGGCTGTGTATAATTTCTTCCTGCAACTAATTCTTCTTTGTAATTAACGTTCCTAATATTTGAATTCTGGAGAAGACTACATAAAAATGAACTACATGGTCTTTATAGGAAGCCAGATATAATAAGAACAGTTAAGCCTCGTAGACTTCAATGGGCAGGACATGTTGCACGTATGGGGAATGAAAGACTTGCATGGAAGCTTCTTGTAGGAAAGCCAGAGGGAAAATGCCGAGTTGGTAGACCAAGAATGAGGTGGGAGAGTAACATTAACTATGATTTGAGGGAAGTAGATTATACAGGGAATGATTGGAAAGCATTAGCTCAGGATAGGGATGTATGGAGAGCTTATGTCTGCGCGGCCATGAACCCACGGGTTCGATAGTGCCAGTAAGTAAGTAATATTTTAATTCAGCCACTTCTAAAATTTTCCCTCAATTGTCATTAACTGTCAATTTCCATTAAGTAATGTATTTATATTTGTAAACATATATAATAAGTTTTATTGATTATTATTTCCAGTCCCAATTTCCTAGTGTTACCCAATAGAATATGCATGTTGACTTATTAGTGGCAAGAGTGCGGCAAACCCTAATATCTGGAGGGAGGAATACCAGGAGCGGACAGAGAATACCGTGAATGATGTAGAATGAGAAGAGGTGCTGTGGAGAAGGATTCTTAGCAGACTGTTTTATTCTGACTAGTGGTCGCCCAGCGGTCGAAATTCGACCACAGTTCATTAAAATGTTTAGGTTTGTGACAAATATGTCATTATGAATTAATTTTCGATTTATTTTAAAAATACGAACGATAGCTAAATATGTGGTATAGCTTGGATAAGCCATATTTAAAAACAAAAACACGCCATTTGACATTTGTATACTATTTATACTATTTAAATTTGCATTTGGGCTATTTTTATGTGTTCGGGAATGTATATCCTTTCTTCTCTGTCTCTCACTCCGACCCGTCAATGTTCTATGTCGAGGCATAATGGAAGTAGATTCGAATATCTAAATAAAAAATATATGTAATGAAATTACTGAAATCAAGATTAGACAGGGTTTAATTTAGATTGAAATAATAAAATGTATTAATTTTTTTTAAAAACGTTAATAATAAACCTGTAATAATAAATACGCGAGAGTAAGTCAATTCACATTGCTGCTGACAACTTTATTTTTGCAACAATGCACTTTCAGTATGAACGTAAACAAATGAATGAGTACACAAATGAATGAATAATACACACAAATTCCTTAGAGAGAATTTATTTGTTTAATTTAATTTATTTGTAATGCATATTATACATACATTTTATTTTTCTGCACTCCTGCTCTATGTGAACTTTAATTACGCCAAATACCACACTCCTCCGTGCACGCAATATGCTTAAAAAAAGGGGTGCAAAGTTTTTCCTTCACGTATTAATATATAGATACAGTATTAATATTGCGGTAAGATGATTTCTTCTTAAAACTGGTCGCCAAGTAACTAGGAGTGTAAGAATGCAAAAGCTTGAAAATAAGTGAAAGAGAGTCGCTAAGACGGAGCCTAGAGAGATTATTATTGAAGTGTTCGGAAATGTGATCATTACGTCGGATGTTGAAAATGAAACGATAGCAAGTATTATGAAGACGCTGCAGTCTCTGCTGTAAGTAACAGTTTAGGTCATTACACAGGATGAACGGTAATTACACCGACACACTTCAGGGACTGATTCCTGACTGGAAATGAAGGAAAAAAAGGTCCTATAAACATGTGTCCAGAAATGAAAGATGTGCGTGCAACGACAACAAATCGTCCCGGCACACAGTACATAGCAGCCACGTTACAACAGATGTTCAACGTGGCCTCCATGGGATGCAATACACGCGTTCACACGTCATAACATGGATTGCCTCACTGTTTCGCAAGTTCCGGCCTCTCTCCGAAAGCGTCACAGATGAAGGGTATGCGCTTCTGGAACAGGTTCAGCATACACAATACTTTTCAGATGCACCCAGTGGTAAACATCTAGGGAGTTTAAGTCCGGTGATCTAGTAGGCCATGTAACAGGGCCGAGAGAATAATGCCATTCGTCAGTACCATCTACCGTGGCAACGATGCATTTATGGACACTTATTAATAGGATTTTTTCCTTCATTTACAGTCAGGAATAAGTCCCTGTAGTTTGTCGGTGTAATTAAACTCACCCGGTATATAACGTCGCAATAATTCCAGTATGGCAACACAAGTGTATGTTATAATGAAACAGGGAGAAATGCCTTTAATCATAGGTCACAATAATAGTATGCCGGCTATCATGTTAGATAACGAACAAATTCCATATACCGACGTCGTTAAACATTTGGTATTTTATCTAGATTCTAATCTAAATTGGAATACCCAAATAAAACAAACATCTAGAAAGATCTTCTTCATAATGCATTCCCTAAAGTGGCTCAAGAACTTTCTTCCTACAACTTTTAAATTAATTTTAATTCAAACCTTAGTGATGCCACATTTTGACTATTGCGACGTTTTACTAACTGACATAAGCGACGGATTATTGGACAAATTGCAGCGTGTTCATGATATATGTATCAGATTCATATTTAATGTCCAAGAATATGATCACATTTCTCCATTTTTCCACGAATTGTCATGGCTACATCTAAAAGAGAGAAGAAAATTTCACTGTCTCATTCTCTTATTTAAAATCCCACACACCTCGATTCCCAACTATTTATCACCTCGTTTCCAGTGTCTATCATCCGACCATAAGTTAAACACATGATCAAAACATAATCTCTTGCTTAATATACCGCAACATACGACGTCACTCCATTTCATATACTATCTTCACTTCTCGCAACTGGAATTCCCGCAATAAATCAGGGACTGCCGGACGTTTAAATATTTTGAAAGAAATGTAAATTTCTTGGTTTCACCATTACTCAGTGTAAGTTTCATATATTAATTGATGTTTCTCGTATAATGAATCATATTTATATTATTATTATTATTATTAATTTATTTATTATTATTATTAGTATTATTATTATTATTATTATTATTATTATTATTATTATCGTTATTAAAATTATTATCATCGTATCAAATGTTGTTTGCACTTGAAATTTATATTGCAACATTTAATATATTTTTAACTCTTTATATTAGTATAGTGTGTATTTATAATCTATACAGTCAAATATGTAGCCTATTTATAATTTTTGCTGGTTGAGAAGAAGAGAGGACCTTATGGCCTTAACTCTGCCAGAATAAATAAAACATTATTATTATAATTATTGTTATTATTATTATTATTATGATTATTATTATTATTATTATTATACACACTACTAGATCACAAAAAATGAAGACATCTTAGAAGAATTACACATGGAATCTTCAGAAAACAAAATTTCTGATTATAAGTCAAGATGGATGCAACATGTTCATCGAATGGAAGATCACAGAATACCCAAATAAATGTTAAGATATCAACCTGCAGGAAGAAGAAGACCAGGACGTCCACTCAAAAGACTTCTGGATGGTGTTTCTCTTGAGGCCGAAACAGGTCAACAAATGGCCTAAATTCGTGAATGTACTATGATGATGATGCTATTATTATTATTCTGTAAAAAACAAAATAAATTCGTTTTGCTGAGGAATTCGCTTAATTCGCGCAATTTTTCCATGACAGACTTTTGATTTGGTAGCTTCATGTTTTTTTTTATTTTATCTTTTACTTATCTTCATTCATGTTGTATGAATACAATTATTCTTGTTCTTTGTATACCCTTGTCCCTCATTGTGATTTAAGTGCACCCCTAACGGAAATATCTTAACCATGCTAAATTACTTAACTTATTTCTCTATAGATGTCAGCGTTTCAACTCAATAAAACATCTAGTAGGCAAGTAATGTATTACTAGGATGGATGAAAATCGGTTAAAATTTGCACAGAGATCCTTTTATTCATGCTTGGGGTTCTTTTACAGTCTGAAAATCTTCAGACTCGGGTTCCAATTAATACAATCAGGTATCCTATTTTAAAACCAGAAGGAAAATGCCCAGTTGGTAGACCTAGAATCATTAACCATGATTTGAGGAAAATATGTTATACAATGGATGATTGAAAAATAATAGCTCAGGATAGGTACGTGTGGAGATATTATGTCTATCTGACCGTAAATTTATAGGTTCAATAATGCGAGTGAGTTGGTGATTTAGTTAGTTAGATATTCAATTTTAAGATAGCGCAATTATTACAGTTAAGTATCCTATTTTAAAACTAGAGCGAAAACGCTCAGTTGGTAGGCCAAGAATGAGGTGGGAGAATAACATTAACTATGATTTGAGCAAAACAGGTTATGCAAGGGATGATTGGAAAACATTAGGTCAGGAAAGTTATGTGTGGAGACTTTATGTTCGCGCGGTACAGCCAGTGAGTGAGTTAGTTATTTTAAAATAGCGCAAATACAGTTGTAAGTTTAACATCCTCTGTGTATTACACATTTATTAGGATTTATTTTAACCGCAATGTCGTCTAGTCTCTTCTGTATTTGAACTAATTTGTACGAAATTTAGGGAAGAGTAGTTGCAGAGTACAGAATAAATGCGTTAATTACATAAAGCAAGCAGTAAAATCGCATTTCCTGGAATACAGAAGTTGATAATTTGAGTTTAGTGTCACATTTTCAATTAAATCACATGGATACTCTCCCTCTACGGTGCTTCTGTAAACAATCAGTCTTTTATATCCAGTTTGTAGTTTGAAATTTCTAAGCGCAGAGCAACTCTGCACTCAATTGGATAAATTTTAATTAACTCCGTTCAAGGCCATCTTATAAATTTTAGAGAGCCCTCTACAAGTATATGATAATATTTTACTAAATTATGGTTTTTATATCTGCAAAACGATTTGATACCGGTGGAAGCTGACGAGTTCAAATCTGACTGGGTCCCATGATTTTTTTAAGAGCGTTAGACTTTTGAGTATGACTTTCTAACAAACAACGCAGGAATAATTGTGAGTTTACTGAATTGTGCAGGCATAGATACAGAAACTGTAGTAAGAATTTATGAATCGCTAGTATGACTGTCCTAAGCTTATGAAATAAAGACCGAAACATCCAGATCAAAACAAATGTTAAAATTACAAAAAGTGGAATACAATTACAAAATAATGTGGAAAACAAGATGTACACTGGTAAAGGAACATTAAAATTGGCCAACACACTAAAAAAGCTCGATAAGAATATTAATATATCCTACAGAACTGACAACAAACTAAACAATTTAATAAACAACAACATCGAAGAAATAGATGAATTCGACAATAAAGGCATCTACAAATTAACATGTACAGACTGAAATAAATTCGATATTGGGAAAACTAACAGAAGCTTCAACATTAGATTCAAGGAACATTTCAGAGATTTCGTTTACAATGGAGGAAAATCAAGTTACGCAAAACATGTAATTCAAGCTGGACACCATATGCATAGCATCGATAACACCCTCACAATAGTACATAGAGAAAACATTCCAACGAGAATAAATACACTGGAGGAAATCGCAATCCTAAGAGAAATCAACAGCAACCTGATTCTCAATGAATACACACCTAATCCACACAATCCTCTGTACAAAATTCTCACAACCAAGTCCGTGCTTCAACAAGGGTCAACAAGAACGGACCTAATGTATTCTGCTGATGATGGGACTAGTTCCGGAAGGCCTACAGAGTTTTAAAAGAACTTGAGTTGAGGAGACGGACCTACAAGGTAACTATATTATAGTTTTTAACCGTACATTATATTACTGTGAACTAATACCTCAACGGAAAATCACCATGCATTTTACTAGTATCAATTTTACTAGTATCGAGTCATAGAGTTCAGAACGAAAATATTTAAGAAAATGTGAAATTCGATCAATAAATAAATGGGTATTGAGAATAAATTGAATAATAATGTTTCAAGACTGAAAGAATGAGTGATGGCAGTCGTACGAGATAATATTCCAACTGGCTGGACATCCCCAAGAAGACTACAACAACGATGAAAAAAAATCTTAAGGGATTTTGTGGGCTCGTGTATTAGATATATGATACATGGAAGGACTTTTTTGTCTGAAATATGAGGCCTCTTACAAACATTTTTTGTCACTTCCACGTCACGTTTTCTAATTCAACATTTATGATTGTTGAAAACAATTTATAATAAAATACGTTCTACTAATATCGTATCTTTGTTCTATATTGATGATATTCTAGTAGATGTTCAATATGGATTTAGAAGAAACAGGTCTACAACAGACCAGATTTTTAGTATAAGACAGATTTTAGAAAATAAATTGGAATATAATGGTACTGTACATCAACTATGTGTAGACTTCAAAAAGCATACGATTCAATTAAAAGGGACAAGTTATACAATATCCTGCTGGAGTTCGGAATTCCTAAAAAGTTAGTTCGACTTTTACGAATGTGTATAAATGGCGCAAAGAATAGGGTAAGTGTCGGCAAACAGTTTTCGGACACTTTCGAAATCCAGGATGGGTTGAAGCAAGGAGATGCACTATCTCCTCTACTACTTAATTTTGTACTAGAGCATGCAATCAAATCTCTAGAGGACGAAGAAGGCCTACAACTCAATGGTATTAATAAGCTGTTAGTTTATGCCGATGATGTAGTACTATTGGCCGATAGCGAGGAGATATTAAAGGACAACACGCATACACTATTGAGTAACACCAAGAAATTAGAACTGGAAGTAAATACAAACAAAACTAAATATATGGCCATACATAGTAATAGACTATATAATGGAAATGGACAGCTAATGACAAATGAGGGAAATTTTGAGGAAGTGGCTGAATTCAAATACCTAGGAACAATAATCACAAATAGGAATGAGGCGCATAAAGAAATTAAACATAGGCTCAATTCTGGAAATTTGTATGCTATTATGCATTGCAGAGACTCTTGATGTCCCAACTCCTTTCAAAAAGCATTAAAACTGAAAATATATAAAACTATTATTTCTACCAGTTATATTATATGGGTGTGAAACATGGACTCTTGCTTTAAGGGAGGAAATGAGATTACGAGTACCGGTATTTGAGAATAAAGTACTCAAGAATATTTTTGGACCAAAGACAGATGAACAGACAGGTGAATGGAGAAAGCTTCATAACAATGAACTACATGGTCTTTATAGAAAGCCAGATATAATAAGAACAGTTAAGTCTCGTAGACTGCGATGGGCAGGACATATGGGACGAATGGGGAATGAAAGAGATGCATAGAAGTTTCTTGTAGGAAAACCAGAGGGAAAACGCCCAGTTGGTAGACTAAGAATGAGGTGGGAGAATAACATTAACTATGATTTAAGGGAAGTAGATTATACAGGGAATGATTGGAAAACGTTAGCTCAGGATAGGGATGTATGGAGAGCTTATGTCCGCGCGGCCATGTATCTACGGGTTCGATAGTGCCAGTGAGGAAGTAAGTAAGTAAGTAGGTAATATAGTATCTTTGTTAGTGATCCGATTGCCAGAAACAAAATTGATCATAGAAATAGATGGAATTCCCATGTCCTGACGATTCCAACATTCCGCATTCCAAGGGATGTCTATGACTAGAAATCAACTGGAAGACGGAATTTGGGACGACAGGAAACATTGGAAAGAATCCATTTAACTGTATTATAGGCAAGAACAGGATATTCTCCAAAACCTTAAAGTGATGATGATGTATTATGAACACCACCTCCACCATCACCACCACACCTACCACTACTACCATTACCATTACTTTTAATGCTACCATGGGTCACGCTATAGTGTAATTAGTAAGAGTAATATACTACAAGCCTGAAGATTCGAAGTTCGAAAAATGGTGGGGTCAAACATTTATAACTGGCCTAAATGCTCTGATGGCACAATGGCAAAGTACTTATAGGCGTTTCCTTTTACTCCATTTTGCCTGAATTTTTTGGCTCTTCACCAATCCATCTCATAGTATCCACTAGTGCTTTACTATTATTTTCGGACAATTCCATTATTTAATGTATTATTATTATTGTTATTTTTTTTGATCTTTTATAATAATAATAATAATAATAATAATAATAATAATAATAATAATAATAATAATAATAATAATAGAAGGTAATTGAAGAGAGACGATTAAGGTATTAAGGACATCTTAAGAGGATGACATCTGATAGAATCCTTAAGAAGATCTTGGAGTGGAAAATATATGGAAAAATAAGAAAGAGAGGACCTATAGAAGGTTGGATAGATGGTGTGAGAAGACGTATGAGTGAACTAGGACATACAGATAAGGATGTTCAGGACCGCTACAACTGGAAAATACGAATTTGTTGAGGGTGACGGAAAACCACTGTATTGGGGACAAATTTCGAAGTAAAAAAAATTATTATTACTATTTAGGATTTGCGTTAAAGAAACAAAGTCTACATAATAGGCTATATCTCATGTATGCGTAATTCTAGCGATTGATGGAAAAAGCTTAAATCTCTCATCTACCGCGGTGACGAAGCGAAAAGTTTGTTACGTAGTCAATGTATAATATTCATTGCCAGGACGTTGTACTGTACGTTGATGTCAGGCTGTATAATATAAATGAATAATTCAGCTCAGGCATCCTTCACTACAAGCTTATTTCTTAATTTTGACGTCATTTTTACATCATCCATGACAGAATCGGCATCGCGGAGGAAGACACTACGTCTCCGCTCAGTGCCACATTGTTCACAAATGCACATCCTTGGTATAACTTATCTCTTTCCATAATTCTAACCAGGTCATTCATTTGAATAAACATTACTTTCCGACATTAGCATAGCAATTGACTGTGTTAGGTAGATAGGGGCGTTAATGTTTTAATAACTTATCGGGGCTAGTAATGTTATGTCGCGGCAACTCTTTCACTGCATGACTTCACCAACATTTTGTCAGTCTCCATCAAAGTTTTGGTGAACAGACGCCACTATTTATCATAATGTGTGTTTATCAACAATTGCATCAGGGTTTAGCCTTTTAGTTCGTTCCGTATCCCCATTGTAACATCTGTTAGATATTCTTCCCAGCATCTTCTTGGTCTTCTTAATTTAAATTTCACCTTAGGTCTGTAATACAGCATTTTTTGTGTATTTATGAATGTGGAAAAGTATAATGTTTTGTTAAACTACCGGACATTGTTTTTCTCTCATTCGATACTTCATGATTAAGAAAGATGATCATTCATATATAATTTTGTAGCATTATTATCGTACTTTTGTATTCTGTTTTAAGTTAAAAATAAATTTACCTTTCTTTGTAGTCGGATGTCCATTATGTGGGCCGATGAATATTTAAATTATATTATTTTTAGATTTGACCTGACCTAAAATCGATTGCCGGAAGTTCTTCTGTTTTCATTTCTTCTTTATCACTCATAATCCTTCATAAACACAATTAAACCAGTGAAATTGTTGAGGGGCATGAAATGTGTCAACTCTGGACACAAGTGTGTGTAACATACCATACGTGGGCAGATACTTCATAAAACTGCAAATTAACACACGTGTCATAAAATGCATGGATAGTTACGGAAAAAATATAGGATCTCTTGTGTCATATACTCAATGACTCAAAAAATAAATAGATAGTATACTGTGATGGACAGGACATTTGACACGGATGAGGAATGAAATAGGGGCATGGAAATTTCTTGTAGGAACCAGAGAAAAAGTACCCAGCAGGTAAGTCAAGTGTGAGGTGGCAGAATAACATTAACCATGATTTGTAGGAAGTAGATTATATAGGTGATGATACACGTAGGAAATCATTAGCTCAGGGGAGGCATCTATGGTAACAGTGAACCACATAATCTTTATAGGAAACTAGATATAATAAGAATAGTTAAGTCTCTTGACTGCTATGGACAGGACATGTGGCACAAATGGGGAATGAACCAGAGCACGGAACTCCTTGTAATAAAACCAAAAGGAAAACGCCCAGTTGGTAGACCAATAATGAGGTGGGAGAATAGCATTAACCATGATTTGAGGGAGGTAGATTATACATTGCCTCAATCAATCAAAATTTAAAAATTGATATCTTAACTTCTTGCACATAGAAAATTTCCACATTAAATAAGTAATTTCCTTTTTTTATTTTACCCTGCAAAGCCATGATTTTCCAAATAATAAAATTATCACTTAGCTTTTGTAGCAACCAGTGAACACGATATTCAGTATGTATTACATATTTTGAACATTGTACACAATAAACACAATATGGATATCAATATAGAAAAAACTGAAATGATGCCCTTATTGAGAAATCATCTATCTACAATGGTGTAACAGCCCAATGTTGGGCCATAGCATCTCCTTGTTTAGGAGTTACTAGACCAGTTAATTCAGTTACACTTTTTTCCCAAAGGTGTCATGAATGATACGCGGTTAACATACCGACCTAGTGAGACATCTAGTAGATAACTAAGATATTACTAGGATGAAAAAGTCGGCACAGAGGCCTTTTATTCAGGCTTGCGGTTCTTTTACGAGCCTAAAAACCTTCAGACTCGAAATCCTCGCGCTTAAAGTACCTCCCGGAGGACTAGCTCCTTAGATTTTTTCGTCCTAAAAAATCTATCAACCCCGGCCGGGTACGAATCAGCGACCCTCGGGACCAGAGGCAAGGAACATAAACACTAGTCCACATACACAATGTTACAAAAAACTTGGTGTTAAAAATAAATTATGTTTAAGAATGAATTATTTTTTACGTCAGACATATGTTGTCCTTTTTTATTAATTAGAAATCAGTGATAAAATATATTAATACAGCAAAACAATGGGAATATTTGACAAAATTATGAAACTTTCCATAGTACAAGAGCACATAAGAAAGAGTATATATAAACGGATGCAGTAGTATGTTACGGAAGTGAAGGGTGGACAATGAGAATTAAGGGCGTCCATGGAATAACAATTAGCTACATGAAGTTCATGAAATCAACAAAAGATTATTCCCGATGGGATCAGAATTAAAGTGAAGATCAATTATCTATTTTATGAAAATTTGCACAATTGGAAAACTCATGTACAACGTATTTCCATGAACAGAATCCTAAAAGCCATGCTTCACTGCCATCCATTTGGACGTCCAAAGAAGAGGTGGGTTGACAATCCAACCTTGAGATCGTAACAGACCATGAGGCCTTATGCTTCTATGTAAGATGATGATAGTGATGCTATTAGCACTGCAGGATGCAAATAAAGATATAAGTTACATGATTCTTTGATAGCTAGATATTAGTATACTCAAACCAACGGATCTGTGTCTCTATAGCGCTTGCATCGTTCTTAGAAAATTACACATCAGTACTCACACCATTTCACCTCACTCCCCTCGCCATACGTCAGACGGCAGCCATTGAGTAGGAATGTTGCCAAACTACCCCCCCCCCGTGTCATGGCTCTTGAATATTGAATAATGCAAGTTTGGAGTCGAGTTGGCAACACTGGAGTGCAAGTGATAGAGAGAGAGAGAGAGAGAGAGAGAGAGAGAGAAGAGAGAGAGAGAAAGAGAGATGGGAATGCAGGGAGGGAAATGATTTGCCGAGGAAGAAAAGGAAGTAGGCTTTAGTTCGCATATCTTACGGGGGCACAGATCCGTTCGACAGACAATATCAGATTAATCCTATTTCGTTCGTAAACCCATGCCCATAAACACTTTAAGCTAATTTATATTTGGAGCTTAGTTATAGAACAGTTATAGAGGTAGAGGATACAATATAAGTGTTGATTACATGAAAGAAGCAATACATTCACATTCCCTGGAATTCATAAGTTGGTAATTTATATTAATTGCCAGAATTCCCACGAAAGAACAAGAATACACACAACACACACACTCATACTATGTTTTCTTCTACAAAACATATTTTTGTCTAATATCCTTTATAGACAGGCGGTTCCGTGGCGCAAGTGGGTAGACGTTCGCCTCTCACCGCTGGAGTCCCGAGATCGAGTCTCGGTCACTCCATATGGGTTTCGTGGTGGACGAAACGGAGCTTGGGCAGGTTTTTCTCGGAGTTTCTCCCGTTTTCTACTGTCACCAATTTCATTCCACCATCTCTCCATACCCATATCATCAATTTCGTTTCTTTTCGTTCACCCGCCCCTGGGACAGTGCGTCAGGAGTGGTCGGCCGGCACCCTTGTCGTTCACATACCTCTATGAATATAGTGGCTCCATCTCATATCACTCCTGAGTTGGACACGAGTTAAGGATATTTATTTCCTTTTAGACAAAATATTTTTATAGAAGCAAAACTTGGTACAAGTGTTTTTTTTTAATTTCCTTGCTCGCTTTTGACAGAATAGAACTATAAACTTTCAAATGTTTTGTATAAATAAGGTTAAAAAACCGTTAACTTTAGATACAATTATGTAATTAATCACAACTTTGACACAAACTATAAACCTAATGCACCTTGGGTAAAATTTTGTTTATAAACTTTCGATAGTAAATAATATTAAGTATTTCCTTGTTCATTAAAATTGTATTTATTTTTATTTATTTCAGATTGCCTTTTTATGTCTTTCCTATTAAATTAAGTATATAAGAGGAAACATTAAAAAAATTATATATTTGGAGCATGCTGTTATATGTCTGTGAAAGTTTGGTCCTGACAAAAGTGGCGTAAGGAAACTTGCAGGAAAACAAATGTGGTTATGGAGACAATTAGCGAAGATAAATTGGACAGCCAAGAAAACAAACCAACAAGTACTGGATGAAATGGAAGCAGATAATCATTAATCTTCAAAATCAATGCAAGAAAATAATCCTTTAACTACATAATACACTGTCACAATAATTTCCTTAAAACAATTTTTAGAAATAATAAGTGGAAGTTCAAGGAAATTAGCAAAATGTAACAGAAATTATGCGATATGAGAACTAGCAAGAAACGAAAATGGTTGCTGAAAGAAGAGAAGAATGGTTTCGCTTTACAAAATTATGATGACCATTTCTTTTGTCGAAGTTTTCCATATTCGAGATACTCCTGAATGTATAGAAAGGATTTCTGATCATGGCTTATTATTGATAAATTACTCTCATACTAAGTTCCTATATTTTATGATAAATAATTTACAACACACATTTTTTCAGTTTCCTCCATTTCTTTTTTTCTCTTCTGCATATTTTCTTCTTTCAACATACTACCACTTTACAAATACTACCATGTTGTTGAGTCTGTTGTCTCTGTCATTGCAACAACCATAGACAATATAATTGAAAAGCATTCATACATGGAGAAAATTAATAATAAATAAATTACAGCATATGTAATTCAGTTTTTTCCATTCCTTAGTTTCTTCTAAACACATTTTATATCTTTAACATATTCGTCAATTAACAAATGTTACCATGTTTGATTACTCTTTTGAGTCATTGTACTGGCAAGAACCATAGAGAATATAATTCAGAAGCATTCATACAAGGAGAAACAAAATCACATTCCTAGTGTTTATGAACAAAATATTATCCTATTTTACCTACCTATTATTCAGTATTTTTACCGTATATTTATTTGCACTCTGTACACACTATTATGAAGTCACCGCTATAGTCTCAGGGTAAGGTCGTTCCTAGAAATGTTGTCATTGAGTTCTATCCCCAGTCCGGACAAATTCCCTAAGTGATGTTTTATCGATTTTTCCTCGCCTATAACAAACATTTCCAGAAACTTTATGATCCAAATAGTCTCCGAATACTATTTGCCATAAGTAATGCCACGAGTGATTTCCAAATTTATCTAGAGAATTTGGAAATCAAGAGTGGCATTTGTTAGGTCTATTTAACGAATAAAAGTAAGCTGTTTACTCACAAATCATTATTTAAATATAGTTATTTTAAAATATTTATATATTTAATGTAAACGGCGATGTTTGAAAACAAAATGAGAAACGATTGGTACGCTTCATTTGCTTCATTTGTTCATCACTACAACCAGATCATATTATTTATTGCCAAAGAATCGCAATATTGTAAGAATGCACCCTAGTGGAGAAATTTATAACCAACATCTGGTAACCGTATTTCTTAAGTCAGTCACTGCAAAATAATGCTATGACCTATTCAGAATGTTACAAAGGAGGAGCATTCTTTAATATGATAAACTCCTTTGATAAATTCGAGCTGAAACACGACTGTGATTGGTTGTAATTAAAAAATCATTGAAATGTGATTGGCCATTGACTCGCATTTGGAGGATGAGTTAAATAGTCATCATAAGCACACTATCACATTCGTTTTTTATTATAAACCTAAGGGAAAACGCCCAGTAGGTAGAACAAGAATTAGATGGGGAATAACATTAACCATGATTTGAGGGAATTAAATTATACAAGGGAAGATTGTAAAACATTAGCTCCGTATATGGATGTATGGAGAGCTTACGTTCGCCTGGCCATGAACCTACGGGTTCGATAGTGTCGGTGAGCTAGTTAAGTTATGTTTAATGTACCCCTTAATTAACATAAAATTTGTAATAATGGCAGGACATTAGAATCAAATATAAGCTCATATTTTATTTATGAGCTATTGTATTGAATACTTGTAACAGTCATCACGGTCGATCCTCTTAAATTAAGAATGTAGAGGACAATTTTTTACTTTAACCTTGAGCCTGGTTAATAATTTGTCTCTCAATCTACTTGTCAGGTAATTTCGCGCTTCAACACTGTTTTCACTGACGCTTCAGTAAAGAGCTTTGGTGACAAGGTTTTGATGGGGTTCTAGACGATATTAGAGCGGTGAAGGGAAGGTCATAAAGTGTATTGCGGATGTATAAATGGCTCATAATATTCTGCAAGAAAGTGTAGCTTGAAAACATTGAACCACTTTCACATTACCAGGATCATAACCCAAGCTTGAAGGCACAGATAACAGTCCACTAAAAAATGTTCAATCAAACGTATACCACATTTTTTTTTACAATTATGTCCGTCGTGCTAACTCGGTAGTCCACGCCTGCTTCCTAACTAGCGGATCTGATTTCGATACCAGGCGAGATACGAATTGTAAAAAGAAATTGTAGTCGTCTAATGCCACCAGGTTGTATTTTATGACATTTCTGGCTTTCTCCCCTGGCATTGGAGGAATTGTGATCCATTTTTTAGGTTGGGGCACCTGGAAGGCGGAGTTATGTAAACCCGATTAAATGATGGGTGATAAATGATAATGAAGCGCCATTTCAGGCTCGCGGTATTTTTACCAGCCTGAAAATCTGACTCGGTACCATGGCTTAAACTCCCTCCCAGATTTTTCATCATAAAAATCCATTGACCCCGGTCGGGATTGAACCTGCGACATTCGGAATTAGAGGCAAAAAGTAAACTGATCCCACTACAGATCTCAAGATATCCTTGTGGTGGTGGCAAGTTAAGGCTACACTTTTTAGGCAATCAGCATGAGATGTCAGCCGGGTTTTCAGCCCTGCGTGACGGCCTCCTTTACTCCCAGAACAAGCATCTGGTACTCATGCCATGGTGACAACAGAATGTTTTGGATAGTTCAAAAAATCCTAATTCCATCGGAAATCCAACCTCCGACCTTCCTGCTTGCAGCATATCGCCTTAACTAACTACGCTACCGCGTGCCCCCTAGGAGGAGTGTGGTGTGCAATTTGTAATCGACAGATTCTCTAGCAGATGTCTGGATTAAATTCAGAACCCCCCGCAGTATATACTTTTCCAGTTGAGCGACGTTATATCAGTCAGTATTTCTTTTTAATAACAACATTGTTTCCACTAAAATTTTGAGTCGAGTTTATAATACCTCGGCCTATAATTTTCCATATTACCATCTTGTAATAGTGTTGCTCTACGTAATTTCTCTGTCTTTGCTCACATTTCATACTATTTTAACGATAATTATAACATTATTTTATAATTATTAAATATTTATATTATTCTTCTTTCTTTCTTCCTCTACGCATGAAAGCTGGCAGGTTGTTGCGTGTTCATTCACTTAAGGTCCGGGGTATGGTGACAATCCATCGTAGTTGTGGTCTTCCTAATGACCTTTTTGTGCTGAGGCGTCCATTCACGTACTTTCTTCAGTATCTATTGTTCTCCATTCTATCTCTGTGATCGTTCCAGTTTAGTCTTCTAGCATTTATCCAGAGGTTTATAGATTCAATTTCACACAATTTTATCTACATTCGCAAATTATCGCATTTATCTTAAATTATTTATTCTAAGTTTTACAGAATCGTTGTATGCATGCGAGAACGCTTAAAGGAACTTCCGCTAGATAGCTGAGATCTGTCAAATCGGAATGACCAACATTCGCAATTAATTCTAAAATATATTTTAAGAAATTAATGTTGACTCACTTCATTTTGTTAGGTTCCATTGGAACAAGTTAGCGTACACCAGATTAGTTTACACTTCTTTGAATAATATGTTTTGTTAGCTTAGGAAGGGGGAAGCTGGTTTACATCCATTTCTTATAAACATGTTTGGGAATTTATTGTGAAGGTTAGTCATACCGATTTCACATGTATGTTCGCCATCTATCGGAAGTTTCTTTAATCGATCACGCATGCGCACTATTAGTATGTACAATGAAAAATTCATTGGTCGAGGTAATATAAAGTTTTTTTTTCCAAATTTTCCAATGACAGTTTGAATTTTGTACAGAAATTCACTTAAAATCTCTTACATTTATTATCCGGTAGATTGTTTCTGTTGAACAATTTCACTTATGTGTATTTTTTTACAGTTCATTAACGGACTTAACTTCTAAGTGTCTTGTCAATGTCCCTTCCCAATTACAATTGACTTCCCAACTTATCGGCCCAGCTTTATGTAGCCAGGCATCGAAGGATCTGGAAAGCTTGCCTTGTGCGCACTCGATCCCTCGAAAACTCGAATCGGCTATTCTTATACCACCGTGGCACCTGCGAATATTAGATCGGAGAAAAAGTGACTGCTACCGTCATGTAGGACAATGTGATAACACATGTTCCCGCTAAAGCCAATTACAAACATGTTTACTCACATCTAAGGCGATTTTATCTTAAGGATCCACCTACATTATTAGGCAAGTTTGGGTAAAAAATGGGCAAGTTAGAGTTAGATGAGCAAAGTAGGGGGAGATTAGTTTAGCTTTCACTAGTTGTTAGCGGGTTTTTGTAATAAGTTAACTACACCGTCTGACACATATTTTACATTGGAAATATGGTGATTTTAAGTTAGTTTAAGTTCAACTTCTCGTATCACTTTAAGGCATTTCTCCCTCTCTATATTTTTTTTTAAGTCAACATACTTCTCTCAGGCAATTATTTACATGATGTAACGATGAATTGTGTGTTTTCTGTTTTTTATTGGAATTTATGTGGGCAGTCTGGTGGTATAGAATCCCCGTCAAACCACCCAGAAATTATTGCTAATATGCACCTGGAAGGATCTCCGAGGGCGCCACATGAATCGCGATTTGTGAATCCTCTAAGGCGAGATAATGGAAGTCTCGCTGCAGTCCGCGAACATTCATAAGATTTTGCCTCCTTAGGCCCGGTCTACACGTAACGTTTTGTCGTCAGTCTTCCATGTTCATGCCAAGTTTATCAAACAACAAACGTTGCGTGTGTACGACACGTTTTGCTTGAACTGAATGAGGTTTGACAAACTCGCAAAAGACTGATGTGTTGGAGCTTTGTGTACAAGCAAGACGGCAAATTGGCCCAAAGACTGAGTACAATTTTGAATAGTGTAGCCGCACGATTATTGCGTCAGTCTTATTTGATCATGCAAGACTGACAACAAAACGTTACGTGTAGACCAGGTCTAAAACGGACCAACAATGAGGGGCATTTCTCGAAACATGTCACAATATCTTGAGACGTCAGAAAGTGGTTCTGTTGATGGTGATTCGTACTGCATAACAGCATTCATATTGAACTTGTTTACTTTTCGTGAAATTTCATCCATAGATTTTAATTTATGTATATGTACTAGACTGCATATTCCATTACTACATATAAATAATATTGAATGCTTATGTTTATCCCTCATTACATAGTAATTTTATTCTCTTCCTACTATACTTATCCTATTACTTTACACCATTAAAGTTACTACTATTTTTTTTAGCGAAATCCTAATAAAAGAAACAATTGAGACTATATATATATATTCACTTTCTTTGGTACATAGTATAGGCTATCCATGAACGATCTAGCGGACGTAATTTTTGTTTTCTTTTGGAATCAAACTTGCAATGTAGCAATCAATTAACAATGTAAGATTGAGTTTATTAATCAGTAAAATCGGGCCATTATGGGTAGCAGTTCTCCTGAATCGAATATTAAAAAATTGTTCTAGCGCCCCGCAATTTGATAGTTTTCCCCTTGAACCTATTGAAATTATACAAGGAACGTATTTTCCGAAAATCAGCGAAATGCGACTATTATAAATGGAAATTAATATGAAACCTGAAATCACAAAACCCGTGTTTGTTTTCAGTGCAGTCCAACACATTTAAATAGCTGGCATATACATTTATCTTTCGTCAATTTAAGGATTAACAAAACACACACACACACATACACTCACACACACACACACACACATATATATATATATATATATATATATATAAAGATAGACATGTGCTGTTTAGAACTTTTCTTTGTATATTTTTTAGGTGATATTCAATTCTGTTTACAATAATTTGGTTTGTTTGTCATAGTTTAGGCAGCGTAAGCCATTTAAGTGTCCAAAAGCTACTTTTTTTTAGTTAACCGATACTTTTTTTTACATCCGGTCCTATTACGCGTACAGTAATATGTTATATATATATATATATATATATATATATATGTCCACCGCTGTGGTCTCGAGGTAGCGTGCTGCCTTGTCACGCAGCGGGCCCTGGTTCGATCCCCGGTCGGGGCAGTTTTTCTGGGTGAGGTTTTTATCGGGGTTTTTCCTCACCTGTAAGACAAATGCCAGGAAAACTTTAAGGCCCAAACGGTCCCCGAAATCATATGGCCACCATCATCATGATCATCCTCATCATTATCATCATCATCATCCTTCACCGGTGTGGAAAGCAACGGGAAGCTACCACACCTACACAATTCCCTAGTAAAGCTGCAAGCATAGCATGAAAATGCTATGATTGCAGTGAAGGACCTGCCTTCGGGCAGAATTACTATGGATATATATATATATATATATATATATATATATATATAAATTGTACCAGAAAAAATATCTAAATGATGGTAAAAACCCCATTTAAATCAGTTTTTAAGTCAATAAAGGACAAACAGACAATCTCACACTCATTTTTATTTATAAAGATTTCACATAAATTAATCCTAATGCATTAATTTGTACAGGCCGCTTCTCTACATTAATTTAACAATGTCTATTGTTGTTTACCTTAATCATTTTCACGCTTTATATCAGGTGGACCTGTATCTGTCTATTGAACGGAAACCTTCAACACGATTTTCACCCACTTAAAAACATTGGATCAACTTGAAACTTTGTATACTTATAAAGAACCAATGACAATACAATAATTTCATAAATTGTTTCTAAGATCCTGTCCAAGATCATCAGGACATCAAAAAAAATGAAGATGGGCTAATAGGTTGCGGACTTATCGACGTTTAGCCCATCGTTATATGGGTCGCTGGTTCAAATCCGGCCGGAGGATTTTTTAGAAGAGTATTACTTTTAGCTCATACTACAATAGTATCGAATTTAAATATATTTATATTTTTATCGTATTCTGTAAAATATTAATGACAATTTTGTAAACTTACCACATTGTAATTTATCCATAAAATATGAAAAGGATACGGTTTACTGTAACCATTTCTCTATATTAAAATATTTAAAAAATGTATAATAATGTTAAACTAACTAACTAACTCACTGGACTTTCGAACACGTAGGTTCATGGCCGCGCGGACATAAACTCTCCATATATCCCTATCCTGAGCTAATGTTTTCCAATTATCCCCTGAATAATCTACTTCCCTCAAATCATAGTTAATGTTATTCTCCCACCTCATCCTTGTTAGATAATAATAATTTTAAAAATATATAATTATATTCGTACCTAGACACTAAAAATATCGTAAGCAATTAAATTTGCATGGGATTCCGGTTTATGGCAATCAAGTAAACTAAAAATTAAAAGAATAATAGTTTTAAAAAACTAAAACAACACGCTTTATTATAAAATCAAACTAAAAAATAAAAAATAAATACTAGTTTTAAAAAACTAAAACAACACTCTTTATTAGGAAACCGAACTAAGAAATAAAAAATAATTTTAATTTCAACACGCTTGGGATAAAATTAAAGTGGTCAACAAAAAATTCGGGTGAGATAAGTTATATGCCGGTCACAATTCTACACTTACATTCTTATGCCACTGATGCACTAAACACTTGTAAACACGTTTTGTACTGTTTCAAACATTTTGCAACGATCTTCAAGCTTTCTTTACAATATTTTATATTTATATATTTACGTAAAACATGATCGTGGATACATTACTTACTTGCTACTTTCCCATTTTGTTCCAACGTTTCCACCATTTGAAAATAATTTCGAACCATATTTAGTGTTAGTGTACGTAAAAATAGTTTATAGTTTATTAAATAGTACTCATGTAAATTGTTTTGTTAGGTTAGGAAATGGGAAGTTGGTTTACGTCCATTTTTTAAGCATTTGGGAATAAATAATATGCATATAAATTGTTTTCTTTGGTTAGGAAATGGCAAGTGTGTTTACGTCAATTTTTTTTTTTCATTTTGAAATTTATTCCCAAAGTTGGTAACGCCGACTGCAGAGCCATCTACCGGAGGCTATATTAACCATTACAGCAACTCCCGCAACTCGCGCATGCGCACTGCGATTTTGTGGAACATAGAAGAATTCGTCTCCGACATATAACCGACTTTTTCCAAAAATTCATCTCCAACACATCTAGAATAAAAGTAGAGTTATCTACAAAAAATAATTTTACCATCAAAAGCGTGGGGTGCTTTTTATGGTGTTTACGTTTTCTTCTTAGAGACTTTACTTTTACCAATATCTGTTTATTATCAAATATATTATTTTATATAAAGCACCCCACGCTTTTGATGGTAAAATTATTTTTTATAGATAACTCTAGTTTTATTCTAGATGTGTTGGAGATGATTTTTTTGACCACTTTAATTTTATCCTAAGCGTGTTGGAAATTAAAATTATTTTTCATTTTTTACTTCGGGTTTCTAATAAAGCGTGTTGTTTTAGTTTTTTTAAACTAATATTTATTTAATATAGGTATATTATGTAATGAACTGTACCATACCCATTGCTAAATAACATTTGACTTTATTATAACAGACAAGAGTCTTGCCTTCATAAAAACATTTTATCTGTTTTTAATTTTTTAAAAGCCTACATTCATGTCATATCCAATAACATTATATATATTAATACACAGAAACCATGAATGCCTTAATTTGTATGAATAGTCCATCAAACATACAAACAAAACCATCGACATAATGAAAAGCAGTGCTGTGTAAGGAAAGTACACATGTGACACCATCTAGGTTCTTCTAAATCCTTTTACTGCTCATCAAACAGCGCAAAGTACACTGAACTTGAATAAACAGAGAGGTTATCTTGTTTTTACATCTATTTTCACAAACTTCATAGGACGAAGATTAAGCTTCCATTAAACCAGCGGTACTCATTACGCGGCCCGCGGGCCGCATGCGGCTCTTGAAGATATTTATGAAGGCTCTTGGAATAATTTTACCTTCATTACATTACATTTAAATTTTAAGTACCTAAATAATATTATCTTTATTGAAATTCTACAAAACTTTGGATATTCCTGTGTCATTCCGAGCAGTACTGTACCGCACGTGTTCAACATTGCAATGCAATGTCCTGGCTAATGTTATTGGTTTTGAATATGTGTACGTTTGTTTTTAAAACCGTTTAAACTTTTACATTGTCGTCCGAATCTTTCACAATGAAATATTATACGATTTAGTTTCTATGAACAAGCGACTGGATACTGTGTGTTACCTAATCAGTTGAAGTGAAGTGAATTTCAGTGTTTAATAATGGCTGGTGTTTTTTCGAAAGTGAAAAAGAGAAAACTCGAAGATGAAGGAGGAGTTTTTCAAGATACTTGGGAGCATGAATTTTTCTTCATACCTGCTAAAAAGGAAGGCAGTGCGATGTGTTTATTATGTAGAGACGTAGTTCAAGTTTATAAACGATTTAAACTTAATAGGCATTATAAAACGGTGCATTCAAATTTTGAGTGGAAATATCCTAAAGATTCTAAATTGAGAGCAGAAAACCCAAAAACATTAAAAATATCAATAGTGTCTGAACGGAAAATGTTGTTGGATACCGTAAGTGAAAATAAATTGATAACAAAAGCATCATATGAAGTAGCAGAAATTTTAGCACGCCAAATGAAACCGTTTGCCGATGCAGAGATTTTTAAGGAGTGTTTTCTAGTCGTTTGTGACACATGATTTTCTAAATTCCCAAATGCAAAACAGATAAAAAGTGATATACAAAATTTACAACTTTCCGATTCTATTTGGGTTAGGAGAGTTAACGAAATGTCTGTAGACATGCTCCTTTGTACTCTCGATGAAATTCGTGAATGTGATTATTTCAATCTTACTCTGGATTCGTCCAGAGATATTAGTTCCACCTCTCAGTTGCTTTTATATGTTAAATATCGTAATAAGATAGGGGTTATAAAGGAATTTTTTTTAACTGTAATACCTATGACAGGTTAGACACGGGGAATAGATTTTTTTGAAGCAGTTAAATCTTTTTTTAACAAATACAAAATTGACCTAAACAAACTTTTATCAGTGTGCACTGACGGTTGTCCCTCAATGGTAGGTTGTCATACAGGATTCATTTCTCTGTTAAAAAACATTTAATAAAGGCCATTTATTAACATACCATTGATTTTACATCAAGAAAATCTTGCTGCTAAATTTGACGAAACTTTCAGATCTGTGATGAAGAAAGTAATTAACATTATTAATTTCATCAGATCAAGTAAACTAAATCATAGGCAATTCACAGAATTTCTCAAAGAGCTTAATTCACAGTATGATGATGTTATTTATCACAGTGAGGTCAGGTGGCTGAGTAAAGGAAGCGTTTTGGAACGATTTTTTAATATTCGCCATGAAATAAAACTCTTTTTAAGTGAACGAGATAAAGAATACCCTGAACTAGACTCTTCTTCATGGTGGTTAAAAGTTGACTTCCTGGCTGACATAACAGGAATACTGAATGATGTCCAAATTAAAATGCAAGGTACAAATAAACTTATTACTCAGCTCACAAGTGCAATTTTTTCTTTAGAACAAAAATGAAAAATGTATACAGCAGGACTTAGTAATAATGATTTCACTAGTTTCCCATGTTTCCAACATCTTATTGAAGAATATTCAGAGGAAGAAATAAACTTGCAACCCTTCATAGAATTGCTCACTGTACTACACCATGATTTCAGCACGAGATTTAATGATATTAGAAAGTTTTGAAACCCATTTCGATTAGTTAAAAATCCCTGGTCAATAACGACAACAGATGTAACTGCGTTTTCAATTTTTGGTCCTGAGATTAGAAATGTAAAAAATGAACTTATTGATCTCCAGCAGGATTCAGAACTGGAAGGTATTTTTCAAGAGAAACGAAAAACGAATTCAATTTTAGAGTTTTGGAATACAGTTCCAGAAAAACAGTTCGAAAACTTGGTGACGTGTGCATATAAAATTCTGTGTCTTTTTGGATCAACGTATGTTTGTGAAATGACTTTCAGTAAGATAAAGTTCATCAAGGGTAAACATAGATCTCGTCTCACCAATGTGAACTTGGAAAACCTGCTGCGGATATGTGTGGCAAATCAACCAGCTCGTATTGACAAAATTGTGCAGGGGAGTAGCAGAGTTCGACCATCAACTTCATAGCAGTAATCTACACAACTGTAAGTTGCCTTAAAATTATGTACAGTACCGTATTAATAATAATAAATAATAATAATAATAATAATAATAATAATAAATAATAATAATAATAAAATAATAAACAGTTAATTATTAACAAAAATTAAATGACAGTAATCAGTAATTGTGTTTTGTCCATAAATATAAAAAAAAAACTGTGTGTTTCCAAGACTGAGAACTGTGAAATTTGGTGCGGCTGTCGAACAGATATGGTTTCTTATATGTGGCTCTCTTGCAATTTCTTGTGAGTACCATTGCATTAAACAAACGCCGACCGAACATTTTAGGGTGAATCTTTCAAAATATCAAACTCAACTCTGACAAAAAGCTTAGATTTATACGCATAACTTTATAACGTCTGTGATCTGGGATTAGTAATGTCAAACATATAAACATGTTACTCTCCAATATGTCACCGGAAACCATGCGCGACTTATATCAAAACACTCAAACAACATCCTGAACCCTACCGAAAGAGTTCTGTTGAACACTGTAGAACGAAAATAGTTGTCATTATTTCATGTATATTATAAAGAGAACGTCCACCGCTGTGGTCTCGAGGTAGCGTGCTGCCTTGTCACGCAGCGGGCCCGGGTTCGATCCCCGGTCGGGGCAGTTTTTCTGGGTGTGGTTTTATCGGGGTTTTTCCTCACCTGTAAGACAAATGTCAGGAAAACTTTAAGGCCCAAACGGTCCCCGAAATCACATGGCCATCATCCTTATCATTATCATCCTTACCATTATCATCATCATCCTTCACCGGTGTGGAAAGCAACGGGAAGCTACCACACCTACATAATTCCCTAGTAAAGCTGCAAGCATAGCATGAAAATGCTATGATTGCAGTGAAGGACCTGCCTTCGGGCAGAATTACTATGGATGGATAAAGAGAACGAAGAGAATACTTTTGTTTTGTCTTTTTTCAGATACGTATCGTTCACTTTATTTTAAATCTTTTTGTTGTTGTTGTTGTTCTTCTTCTTAATTATAATTTGTAGGATTTTCATCCTGTTTATTTCCAAAATCACTCCTCGCAGGAAGACGTATTGGATGTGCATTCACTGTCTATCCATCTCTTGGCTGGTCTTTCTCTTGTTCTTCTCCCGTCTTTTAAATCTGCTAAGGAAAAATCATCCTTAGTATGCATTACTGAGACTCTTGTCATCCAAAATTCTCTAAAAATGAAATGTTAAACTAAAAATGTATAATGCGGTTAATCTAATAGTTATGTTGCATAGATGCGGGACATTTTCTCCTATGTTGAAAGAGAATAAATTATTTCCAGTTTTGACAATAGAGTGTACCGAACCACTCTCGTGTTCGTGCTGGATCGTACCAATGTTGTTTATAATTATTACTTTGAGTGTGAAAATATAGAATGCTCAAATTAACAAATCTTTACCCGAGACCATTAAAGGCAAAGATTAATTCACCTTTCCTTAATAAATTGTTAAGCATATAGCACTTTAAGCTATACAGATTACAATCGTGGAAGTTTTAAGGAAAGAGGAGATGAGATTCAGTTGAGAAAGCTTTGGAACTTTTTATCAATATATGACATGACTAGCTACTCAATCAATAAACAGAAGTTAACTAAAAACAAATGGCTTATATTTAATAAGAGTCAAAAGTCAGATATAACATACAAATAATAAAAGATAGTTTTCTTGACATCGAAAAATTAAGTTAACAAAGAAATAGTAACCTTTTTGGTAATCTAAACAGAAATCTATAACAATAATGATAATAAACATACGTACACTCTTCCACACACACCAGTCCCGCCTAGGGTCAGGGTACACGGTCCTTGTGGCCCTACCCTGGCCTAAGGGACCGATTAACCAAACAAGCTCCTTCGAGCTATATCGATTTGACTCCTCGAAGCCTAAACAGATTATGACCCCGATGTTAATGAGCACAGCTTATTTGAGGACATGCTAGCAGAGGGGAGGATGCGCAATAGCACACGGCGGATAAAGGAAAGGAGGAGGCGTACATAGGAGAGAATTTGGCACTGTTCACTAAGATCACTGAAGGAATGAAGACCACGATGACGTAGTGGTTGCGAAGGATTACGTAAACTTACGTACCGAAAACGTAATTTCGGTACAAGAGTTTTTTATAATTTTTTTGACAAAAGACAGACGAACACACAAGTGAATGAATCTCATATGTGGCATGAGTGGGGAATTGTATCTTCTTGTAGGAATATTACCATGGGATGGGCAGTGTTTATGGCACGAGTAAAGAATGAAAGATAGGAATAGAATCGTCTTGTAGGAATACCAGAGAATGGACAGTGCTTGTGGTATGAGTGGGGAGTGAAAGAAAGGAATGGAAACTTCTTGTAGGAAAATAAAAAAATGAGTTGTGCTTATGGTATGAGTGGGGAATGAAAGAGGATAATGGCAAATTTTCGTAAAAACTAGAGGATTGGCAGTACTTGTGGTATGAGTGAGAAATAAAATAGGGGAATGGAAACTTCTTGTAGGAAAACCGGAGGGTCGGTAGTGCTAATGATATGAATGGGGAATGAAAGAAGGGAATGGAAACTTTTCATAGGAAAACCGCAGGGTGGGCAGTGCTTGTGGAATGAGTGGCGAATGAAAAAGTGGGAATGGAATCTTTTCGTAGAAAACCTAGAGGATGGGCAGTGCTCGTAGTATGAGTGGGAAATGAAAGAGGGAAATGGAAACGTCTTGTAGCAAAACCAGAGAAAACTACCAACAGGTATACCAAGAATGAGATGGGAGAATAACACCAGCTATAATATGAGGGTAATGATTTATAGAGGGAATGATTGGAAAATATTAGCTCATGATAGGGATGTATTGAGAGATTATATCCGCGAGGAAATGAACTTGCGGGTTCGATAGTGCCAAGTGAGTTCATAATACATGCCTGACACATCATTAAATTAATTTATAATGATATACTGGAAACCACGAGTTCTTTATATCAAACCATTAAGTCAATATATCTTATTTATCTGTGAAAGTTTGTCAGAATTTTTATTTCCGTCCACTATACTTCGGACAGGCATAAGTCGCCTCGTATAGAAGGTGGAATTGAAGTAGCAGATGTAAGATTTGTGACTATTTACTATGAGTAGAAGGTTAAGGGAAGGATTTGAGAGGGGTTGTGTTTGATAAGTGTTGAGAAGCGGGGCTTGTACAAACGTATAAGGGCAGTAAAGGGATTCACAGCATCAAACATTCATGCAATCTCTCCAACACTGACGTGGTATGAACAGCAAAAGGAGGACTAACTTTGCAATGTTAGGGATTTACACAGTTAACCCTCCTCTCTCGCTGCTTTGCATATAATTTCTTGGACATGCAAATGAATTACTTCAAATGCAGTTCTCTATAAAATATAATTATCATCATCATCATCATCATATGTTAAATGATATCCTATGGACAGACAAACAACCAGGAAAAATAAATTACAAATATACAATTCACTTATAGAGCTGAAGCATGGAAATTCAACAAAAAACTTAACGTAAATAAAATTATGTCGATGTAAATAGATTCATCGAGGAGAGCAGTAAGATGTTCAAAATTATAAAAAAATAATAAGTAAAGTGATGCGAAAAAAATTAATAACAAACACAAAATAATCTAATAAAATAAATAAAAAACAAGCTAATAAAGCAGCACAAATATCAGGATATATTAAATATTTAATTTGGCGCAACAAACTTGTCAATAGAAAGCAAAATACCCACATACAAAACGATAATTCGACCAGTTACCACATATTGAACAAAAACCAGGGCTGATAAAAACTAAACAAATAACAAACATATATGAAATAAAAATATTACGAACTATTCAGGAGTAAATATTATTTGATAGGATACATAATACAGAAATTAGAGACAAATGTCAAATTGAAGACATAACCAAATTTATTATAGAAAGAAAATATTTTTGGAAAGATCATACAGAAATAATGGAAGATGCAAAAAGAGCTTAAGAAGGTAGACCGATGGACGGGATAAGAGCAAGAGACGACCAGCCAAGAGATTTACAGACAATGCTGCATATCCAATACATATTCCTCCGAGGAGTGGTTTGGGAAATGAACAGGATGAAACTCCTACAAATAAGGAATAATAAGAAGAAAATAATATAAAATATTCTACAGCCTAGAGTGTATAAAATACTAACAATTAAATTGGTATGGATATGTATAACGAATGCAAAAAGAAAGGTTACCCAGAAAAAACATTGGAATGCTGTCCATCTGGAAGAAGGAAGATCTCGAAACTAATGAATACAAGAAATAACTGGAATGAGAACAAGAGGGCTGGAGGATATGGAGTGGATGGATAAGGATGAGTGGAGAAAAAAAATAAAACTTTAGGCATAGAAACATATCTAAACATTGAAAATCTTTATATAAAAATCTTATATATAAAAATTATTGTTTGTTTGTTTGTATGTATGTTTGTTTGTTTGTTCGTGCTTGATGCGCAGCCATACCGTTGATCCGATTTTGATGGTTTTTTAGCAAAATGTTCAGGAGATTCCCAGGATGAACATATGCTATAAGAGAGTTGCCATACTCAACTCCTACACCCTTAAAAATCGCCCTTTCTAGTGGAAAACGTGAAAAAAGTAGCTCTTTGGACGCTTAAATGGCTTACGCTGCCTAAACCATAAGACATACACAAAATTAATGTACACAGAATTGAATATCTCAAAAAGCTCTACAAAAAAGTCCGCGACGGCATATGTTTATCTCTTACGGATAACTCACAAAAACCATTTTTGTCTTTCATTGATACCAAGAGTCTCGCGCAGTAGCCGAGTGGTTAAGGCAAGAAGTCTTGGTGCAGAACTACGGGACTTACGCTGGTTCGAGTCTCTACGGGGGAAGAAATTTTTCTCATGGAATTTCGGCCAGTATGGGACCGGTGCACAGTGGGTCAGAAATGAAATCTAGCTGGGAGAAAAAAAAAACTGTTTTGACTCACTCTCATCAATTTATCTTTTTTTTCACTCTAATATAATTGTTATATGACGGTTCTTAACTTATCTGCAAAGGAGGGTACAATTCTAATGTTTATGAAGACAATTTAAACATCGGAAGTTGCCGATGGTTAAGAACTCATCTGGTCTATATCCCAGTTGTGTTATTAGCGTTGTGTGTTCAAGTTCAGTGAGCTTTTCTTCTTATTCTATATGGATACTTCACCTCAAGGTTTGTAATTTTATTGATATATTTAATGTGTTTCTATATAACCAGATATTATGTTAAATACATGTGGAATCATACCTTCCAAGTCCGTCGCCGTGGCGTAGTCGGTAGAGTCCCTACCTTCCACTCCGGCGACCCGGGTTCGATTCCCGGCGGGGTGGGGATTTTAAAAAATCTCCACTTTGGGTCTGGGTGTGTGTGCTGTCCCTAATGCTCAACTGAGTGCACATTTCCTATTAAATAAAAAAAACATACCTTCCAAGCACTAAAAAATTTACACAATCATCTTATTTTAAATTGAGCTACAAAGCAGTGGCGGTTCCAGGGAGGGGACCATGGCCCCCCCGAGAATTTTTTAAAGATAAATTATGATTCTAATTAATGAACTATTATCGTGCACTTAAAAAATCAAATAAACTTCGGTGTATTAAGTAGCAAAGAGCGTTGCTGACCGGTCACGAGTAAACTGGTGATCGAGTTTCTCGTATGTATATATATATATATATAATTCTTCTGTATGTGTGTTTGTCACTGAACTTCTCCTAAACGACTGGACCGATTTTGATTAAATTTTTGTGTGTGTCTGTTTGAGTCCCTCGATGGTTTAGATTCACATTTGGACCCTCTAAAACCATTAGTTGTAGGAGTTCACCTGAAGTGAAAATTGAAAAATCGCTCTAGCGGTCACATTTTTCGACGTTTCACAACTCAATATTGTCCAAAAATGAGCGAAATTCCGACAATTAGAAGTGGAGGTTTACTTGAAATCCGAAATTAAAAACTCCTGTATATCGACTGGACCGATTTGGATGATTTTTTTTTCTGTGTGTTTGAGTGGGTCCCTGGATGGTTTAGATTCACAATTGGACTTGGTAGGTGGCGCGGCGATCGGGTTATAGGATTTTTTTTATGTCAGATGCGTAGTCATCTGCATTATCGTTATGTTCCGACATAACTATGTGACGTCATCATTCACACTTCTTGAGCCACAACAGAAGGCTGTAAGAGGTTTTCTTGCGAACTTATTTAATAATATCTAATTATGTCCTAATTGCTGAATTTTATGGTAAAAAAGTAACATATTTTTATCGTCCGCCCATGACATGAGAATTGAACGTTCGGGCAGGACAACGTCTGCCGGGTACGCTAATAATAAATAAATAAATTATCATTTTTTCAAAGCTTAGGAGAATCTTTTGTTCCGGTCTTCATTACAGTTAAAATGATTCTTTCCAACGCTTCCTTGGTCGTCCCAAATTCCGTCTTACTGTTGTTTTGTAGTCATAAGCTTATCTTGGCATCATCAATGCACGAGGATTCCATTTGCTTCTGTAATCCTTTTTTTTATGGAGGAGAAAGATGATGAAGTCATTGCGGATGTATTCATTTCTTATACATAGAAACCTGAACAATTCTAATAGGCCATAATTTCTCTCTGAAAGCTCGTATAAATGTGAAATTTATTTTAATGATCTCAGTGGTTCAGGGAGAATCGACAGCACATCAGCTTCGGTAAACAATAGATCAATGCCATCTGTGGAGGTAGATTGTGCATTTCGATGGAAATTCTGGTGACATTTTTCATGGTATTGTAGACAATTCTTAGTTTGCAGTATGTAACAGCAACATGCAGTACTCACTTCGGAGCAGCGTGTTAGCATTGTGAACAGCATATTGGAAGATCATAAATCCTTGGATAACAAAACAACAGGAATTTCGAATCCGAGAATTCAATGATTATGGGCATTTTGTTCCGACAAAGGCATCAAAATTTTATCGCTGGAGATAACTGCCGATATACACCACCATTGACCGTTGCAGAGGGGCTGTTAACCAATGTTCGAAGAATACGATATCTGAATGTTCTCCAATCAAATCGTTGCGTCGATTGAACTAGGAATCAAGCTATTCATATGGACGACATGCCAAGAGACCCAGCGAAGAAAAACGCGTATTACGACCCCCATATTCAGCACGGCACTTACAACCTGTTAAAGAACCGATTCTTTCATGATAAACGAATATCCGTCATATTGTCGATGCTTTTAGGATTTTCTTATTCCACTTCCAGACATTCTCTCCATAACTTGGTTTACGGATGAAGAATGGCTTCGTCTGTCAGGCAACATAAACACATAAAACACCAGATATTGGGCTACTGTAAACCCCCATATGTTCCACGAAACACCACTGCATGATTGGGTATGGTGCGCGGTGTCAGCTTCCAGGATCGTTAGTCCCGTTTTCTTTGATACGACTGTAGACACTGAAGTTTATACGGGTATCTTCAATACTTTTTGTTTAGTGTCAGTGTACTCGCCATGTAGACGAGCATGTGATTCTATACAGAAGGGCCTCTAGGCCGAAGAAATGTAGGAATACCAAATCGTCGTTGGAAGGACGACCTCCGCCTGCGGCATATAGTGCGCCGGGAAGCGGAACGGGCCAACAGTCTCATGCCTTGAAGATGATGATGATGATCTTCAATACTTTGTGGAGCAGCTGGATTACATCGAATAGAGAGAAGATTATTTCCAGCAAGATGCCATACATCTAATGCCTTCATAACCCTTGTAACCAGTGTCTTTGATAATCGAATAATCTCAAGAGGTCTGTGGCCCCCCAGATCCCCTGACCTAATTTCACCGGATTTTTTTTTCTTGTGGGGATATCTAAAAAATAGAATGTACAAGAATAGGCCTCGGACAATTTATGATCTCAAGGAATCCATTCGAAATGAAATAAGCAACATTGGCAAGGATACTCTCCGTAGAACGTTACAGAATATGGTGAAACGAGTACAAATATGTATAGATGCTGGTGGAAGAGACTTCCAACATTTGCTCTGAGAAGTAAACAGTGTAATGTAATCTCCCAATTGTGTGTAATGTAATCTTCCAATTATATATTATATTCTTGCAAAGTTGCACGCCCCTATTATTGGTTCAAGACTTATGACCCGATAAAATGGTTCAGATTTAGATGGATCGCACTGTATTATCTAATTTAGAACTTCCCTTAATGAATCTTAAAGACTTCATTTCTGCTGGCTGTATTATTCTGATCAAACTAAATGAGATTTGTACTAAAACCAGTCTTCATGTATGGGAGTGAAACATGGATATTAACTACATTAGCTAGCTAACTAACTCATTATTACTACCAAAATTCCATGGCCGCATGGACATAAGTTCTCCATACTTCCCTATTTTGAGGTAAGATTTTCGATTATCTCCTGTATAATTTAACTTCCTCAAATTGTGGTTAATGTTATTCTCAACGTCATTCTTGGCCTACATACTGTGCGCTTTCCCTCTAGATTTCCTACAAGTTTCTATGTCCCACTTTCATTCTCCATTCGTGTTACATGCCTTGCAAATCACAGTTTACGAGACGTAACTGTTCTTATTAGGTTTACATCTGGCATCTGAATACTAATTAAAAGTAATGAAAGTAATTTGAACAAGTTTGAAAGAAAAAATTGTTGAAAGTGTTTTATGCTACAACAGCAAAGTATGGGTTGCTCCAACATTCCATCAATTCATCTACTATTGGGTCTTTCAACCCTTCGTCTCCGTTCTGATTTGTTTTCAATGCTCTACCGGCTATAATTTATGGTTTCTCGCATTGAAGCTTGGAATAAACTAATTCCCTGGCACTAAAAAACCCGAAGGTTCATACCGACTGGCATTAAGCTCTCAATACATCCATATCCTGCGATAACGTCTTTCAATCATCCTCTGTATAATTTACCTGCCTTAAAGCATGATTGATGTTATTCTTGCACCTTATACTTGGCCTATCTACTGGGCGCTTTTCTGTTTTCCTATAAGGCGTTTCCTAGCCCCTCTTCCATTCCTTATTCCTAGCCGTTGCAGTTTATGAGACTTTTCTTATTACAGCTGGTTTTTCATAAATAATTTATAGCTCACTGTTACGTAGTCTTCTCCATTAGCCTGTTTGTTCGTCTCTCTTTGGTCTAAACTTTTCTCAAGAACTTTGTTCTTAAATATTCGTATTCTTTTCTCGTCTCTTAAAGTAAGAGTCCAATTTTCGCTTGCTGTATCGGGGAGAATAACCATATTATATACATATATTTTCATGCACAGTGATTCAGTATAAATATTACAGACTTCTGGGGGTTGTAGAGGGGGCTTAGTATATAGAGTTTTGATAAAATAACCCTTGTCCGGAAACGTACCATTTCGATGTAAAATAAGTTTGAAGATCGATACACAATGGGCTGATATCGTATGTCTTGTGTTTCAGAATAAGTATTGCAGACTTCTAGGGGTTGTACTACGCCTGTCGAGTCGGAGGTAGGTCATCTTGCTCGAATTCTGGCAGCAGCAGAAATTTTATTGAGCACATATTAGGTCTTGTGGCGAGTGTGTATGAAAACATGCGTCGCAGGTACACTTTGTGCAACGAACAACAGGGTCACCACGTGAAACCACACTTGTAGTACAGCTCCTAGAAGTCTGTAATACTTATTCTGAACCACAAGACACAAGATATAAGGTCATTTTGTTTCGATCATCAAACTTATCTTACATCGAAATGGTAAGTTTCCGGACATGGCTTCCTTATCAAAACTTGATCTACTAAGTCTCCTCTACAACGCCTAGAAGTCTGCAATACTTATTCCGAATAATCCTGTATGTTAGGGAAATGTAACGATTTAGAATATTGGAGGCGTCGGTTGTTTACCGGAAAGATCCCTAAATTGAAATCGTGAAATATTTACATGCTACGAGTTAACGTTAAGCCCAGTAAATTGGATAAACATGGGTTGAGACCGTTTTTTATATAGGCCTCGCCTACATATGAGCATAGGTTAAATTAATCGCTCATTAGAAGCAATATTATGAAACTAGGTTAAAATCAATATAAATAGTCAAGTTTGGACTTGTATTTGAAAATTAATCATGAATTCAATGCCGCTATCGAAACATTAATATATACAATTGTATAACATTTCAGCTCACATGTCAATTATAACATCTAACGGAAGTAGCTAATTGCTCGTAAGCGTCATCTATTGTAGGCTAGCCTGAGACGGTCTGGTTATACAATAGAAGTAAAATTTGATTTTCCTTTTGTCCGGACAGCTTACATGCTTATCGTATTGTCACAATGATGATTTACAAAGAGCTATTTTTAATTTGGAAAAAGTAAGTGCCAATTACAATTTAAAAATTTCAAAGGTTGAAACTAAAATTTTAGCATTTAAAGGACATGATACCTTAAGAGCAAAAATAGTAATTGATAATAACATTTTAGAGCAAGTGAACAATTTTAAATATCTAGGCTTCAATGTATCATATGTTAAAACTGAAGATATTAATGGCAAAATAAATAAATTTAATCTAATGTGTGGCACTATTAAAATAACCTTAAAAACACAAGACAAAAAAAATTGTATTAAGTAATGGCTGTTCCCGTCTTGATGTATGGTTCAGAATGTTGGACGATCACTAAAAGACAAGAACAAAGATTGGAAACAGCTGAGATGAGATTTTTAAGAAATATAGCAGGATATACTCTGCTCGATAAGAAAATAAATGAAGATATAAGAAAGTAACTAAATATTTTCAAACTTACAGACCGAATAATTAAATATAGGAACGTCTGGAAAGAACATATTGATGGAATGCCAGAAGGAAGATTTCTAAAATTATTGCTAAATTATAAACCGCACGGAAGGAGAAATGTTGGTAGTCCACACAGAAGATGGTCTGAACAATTTTAACAATTCTAGCTTTCATGAAACCGGAACGAGCCCCAACAGGCTTAATCCCTGGATTATGATGATGATGATGACTTTCAACTATAGCAAAACTGCAAGTGCGGGACAATAAAACCTGTCCGTTACTTCGAAATAAGGTTTCCCCAGATCACCTATGAGGGAACTCCTTATTTTTTCCTGTAATTAAAATGGTAACCTACGCCCAGATACAATTTTAAAATTTTATAAAGCAATGGCTCTTCCAACTCTACTTTATGCTTCTGAAACCTAGACTCTTACTACAGCTGCGGAAATGAAGTTATTAAGACCTTTAGCTGGTTATACACTTTATGACCAAATGCATAATGAAGTTATTCTCTCAGCACACCAGCAATAACTGAAACCATTCAAATATACCAAAATAATTGGCATGAGCTCCTTCTTACAATGTCAAAGAATAGACTACCTCTGCAGCTATTGAACAACAGACCCACAGGACGAAGAAACACAGGAAGACTAAGAAGAGATTGAGGGATAAATTTATATCGTAAAGCGGAACAGGCCAATGGGCTAATCCATGTCTGCAATTGATGATGAAAATGATATCCAGCTGAGTCCTGTCCATCAGGATATAAACATTAATTCCTCTCCAATCGTCTGAGTTTCAAATGACTATAAATAGATAATATCTCGCGGAGATACACTAACGAAATCTTTAAAGATGAAATTGTTACTTCAGCCCGAAAATCCCAGGTGCAGTTAGGACCCGAACTTGGCAACTCTGTACGAGGACGCTCAACGCCCTAAAACTACCCTCACCGAAATTGAGAGGCCAAAGATAATGAGTGTTATGATTGTTTGAAGGCGAAGGGGCGGGATTTAAACACAGACCCGCGGTTTTCCTTATTGCAGGAAGCGTCAGATAATATTACAACTATTCCCGAAGTTTGGGAAGCAAGTCGCGGGCGACTCTCCGCACTGTCGGGGAAGCACTTCGTAATTGTTCTAAGTTTTTTTATATCTAAAGTGAAATCCGGACTTAGTCTTTGTATGTTCCTAAATTGTGAAAAACTTGGCAGCTTTTCCTAGGCTTACAATGCAGTGTACTCGAATAGTGGTTTAAAGATAAATTGATAAGAATGCGAAACCCGCCCGTCGCCTTCAGACACAGCTAGTATATGCAACTAACTGTACTGATATATTGAGTTAATAAACTTCTTTTCTGCTTTATACATAAGTGTAGAGACTTCTTACGGCCGTCATAAATATCCTTGTATTCCTGAGAAAAAAGAACTCATCGCTCTCTGAAACCCAAACCAACCCTGAATTAGTCTTGTGCACCAAATTCCTCAACCAATCTCAATTACCTTTAAACTTTGAAACCCGCATTAAAAAACCCTTGAACAACATGATCGCCCAACATTGGAGCACATATCTTAATAGTACCTGTTCCAGGGTTAATTTATGGACAAAACGTGGAAAATATGAACAACTCTCATTCGTGAATAAATAAATATGTAAGCAAAGTGTAATATCATTAATACTTAATAACTCTACATAACCTAATTAATGAATTCCTATAGTAAATTGGATTGTTATCTATTGTGTTTTTTATATATTTTATACTATTACTAGATATTATTTATTGATACGGACTGTCAACAACACGGACGGCTTACTGCCCGTGCGAACCTTGTTTGTAAATAACATTGCATGCATCTTTTAGTCTAATAAAGTCCTACTATAGCTACTTTAGGTATATTTGGGTCTGGTTTAACATTTCTTTTTGTAGAGAGTTCGGGTTGACAAGAGACTCTGTAATTTATAAAAGTATGTGTTTGTAGAATAATATGATACAAAAAAATTCCATATTGGAGGAAAATCAGATCATAAATTATATTATCGAAGTTGGATCTTTAGGAAGATAAATTAAATTGTGTCACGATATATCATTGAAACTCATAGTTTTTAAAACTCGGAGTAACCTGACATCCAAGTGCTAACTCTGAGATTATCTAAAAGTTGAAACAAAGTCTGAAACATCAGACGGAGTGCATTACTTAGTGAATAAGGTGTCGCAACAGTAACTTGTTACTTAACGTAAAGGGGGGGGGGACAAGAAAACTCATTGCAGATTCTGACAGCGCTTCGAATTCTAGATACTGAACATCCTTCAGCCACTTCAGAGACTTCAGAGACATGTTGGTCATGTATATCACATGTTCTTAAGGACAGGATCCTTTTTATAACAAACTTCGTCTACAGTGGCGGATCATTAAATTATTATGTGCTAACTTTTGTGGATGACCTAGTATTTTATTCCAAAAAACTGATTTACTGGTACTAATCTAATTCATACTTATATTTCCACGCGGACTTAAGCTCTCCATACTTCTTTATCCTCAGCAAATATTTTCCAAATTTTCCTTTATAGTTTACCTCTTCAAATCATGGTTTATATTATTTTCCCATCTCATTTTTGGCCTGCCAGTTGGACCATTTTCCTCTGGCATTCCTAAACAAGTTTCCATGTCCCTCTTTCGAGGCACATCTATTACCAATCTACAAGAGTTAACTGTTCATAATATATTTCACTTCCCATAAAAATTATGTAACTCATTGTCATGCAGTCTTCTCCATTCACCTCTCTGCTCGTCTCACATTGGACCAAATATATTCCTAAGAACTTCATTCTTAGATCTCGTATTTGTTTCTCCTCTCTTAACACTAGAGATCGTTTCGCATCCATGTAAAATAACTGAAGAATACAATTTTTTTATTTTCAGTTTAACGATTTTTTAGATCAGTTGAGATGACAAGAGTCCCTGCAATGCATAAATAGTTTGCATTTCCAGAATTGAGCCTGTGTGAATTTATTTTTTTCTACAACACCTCAATCCTGTTTGTAATTATTGTTCCTATGTATTAGAATCCAGCCATTTCCCCTCATTTTCATTATACTTTGCATTTCTATGTTTGGCAATATAAAATTTAGTTTTATCGATGATTACCTCTAGTCACAATGTCTTTTGTATGGTTTTTTACATCTAGAAAACTCCATTGCTCTTATGGAGCAATTATTGCTGGTAAACGTGTCCTTTTATGTGCGAGTGATTTATTAGTTAGCACGTACGGCTTACTGCCCGTGCGACCCATATTTGTAAATAGTATTGTAAATATCTTACGTCTAGTCTAATAAAGTCCTACTACTAGCAGTAGTTAATTAATTTGAAATAAATAATTAATTAAATAGTTTTATACACAACTTTGCTAAGAAGGTAGATGCCAGATTTATGGAAAAAAAATATCATTATGGAACACATAATTATCACCCATATATTTATTAAAGTTAGAAGGTGACCTCAATTACCGGAATAGCGGCTACCGTAGAAGCCATTGAACTGTCCTCTTTCAACGAAACTTGGAGATAATTATGTTTCCATCTCTGTCACTTAGTCTGCGGCGTCAAGTAGCAACAGCGTTCCCATAAGAGCAATGCAATTCCTATAGTTAGCGTTACTCAATAGAATGTGTGCTAAAGCCTCGCTTATTACTACGTTAATATTAAATGCAATAATACAGCAGTATTTATCACTAGCTAAAACCGGCTCAATCTGATACGAAATGAATGGGAAAGTAAATAAAAGTATTCTAGCGAACATCGAATCACCGAGAAATCACATCATTCAATTCAATACCCTGCCTTGCGTTGTTGTGCTTATGTGGATTGAAATGAAACGAAGACCGTTTTTTTTTTTTCGCAGAAAATATTTTTGTTGTTGTTGTAAAGCTAGTGTATTGACTTGTTTTCTTTGTCCGTTTTCTGCATAAACATAAAGACCAGACGGTCTTACGGACTCTGTAGCACTCAACGTATAATTGGCCATGAGAGAAGCAATCGTTTTCTAAATTCAAACAGCACACTTGCAAGGATTGACCTTGGGCTTTATTGATAATAATAGCGAAAGCAAGACGTATTGGAAATTGCACTCTTTTGAACTTCAACACGCGCGTATTCGAATTAAACGTTATGTCAAAATTTCAAGTCAATCGACCGAATATTTTTCGAGTTTTGCGAGCACAAACATATGCAGGCTGAATATATATATATATATATATATATATATATATATATATAAAGATGATTCTACTGGAGGACTGAATGGGATAAGACGGCTGGAAGAATCGCCGTTTGATATATTCATACTTGCTTAGGTACTATTAAAGCACGTAGAAATTTAATCAAAGTAATGCCACGAATGATTTCCAAATTATCGATAAATTCACGACTCACGAAGCGAGGAGTGAATATATCTAGAGAATTTGGAAATCAAGAGTGGCATTTGTTAGGACTATTTAACGAATAAAATAAGGTGTTTACTCTCAAATCATTATTTAAATATAGTTGTTTTAAAATATTTACATATTTAATGTAAACGACGATCTTTGAATACAAGTGAGAAACGTTTGCTGTTTCATTTGTTCATCACTGGAATCAGATCATATTTATTGCCAAATAGAATCGCAATATTGCAAGAATGCACCCTAGTGAAAAAAACAAAACACATCATTACAGGTTATTAATTAATTTCTGATGTCCTATGATGAAAATATGCCAAATATATTTTTTCTGCAACGTTAACTCCTGGGAAATACTACGTTTAAGAAAGTGCAAACAATGGTTTCTTTTGTTTATGGTATAATCAATTGCTACGAATGTTTTTATATTATATCTCGCAAGCAGAATCTGGTTACATTCGTGCGCTATATGTACAATCTGGGAACTACTTGCTGGAATGAAAGCGATAAAATGTAAGTGATAAAATCGAGCTGATAAACGATTCTGATTGGTTGTAAATCAAAATTCATTGAAATGTGATTGATCATTGACTGACATTTTGGGGCATGAGTTAAATAGTTACTGTAATTGAAAATTAAATTCTGAAATAATAAAGAGGAAATGTGAAGCAAGATCAAAAGTTAGAGTAGAGAGGTGATTGTATCGTGACATTGAAGTAAAAGCGTAGAAGAATCGTAATAGAGAACTTAACAGCATTCAATACGAAAGATGAGAGAGTCTTATATGAATTCTTAACAACGAAAGTTACAGAATATCATTTCATTTTACGAAATTTATTTTCCCGTTATAATCCTACAAAATTAAATTGTTTGACGCAGAAGTATGTAAGGAATTTAATAAGTCTAAATTTTAACATATACTATATCTTCATTACTTACTTACTTTCATAATACATAAATATATTTCTCCTTGTGTAGTTTATTTTAAATAAATTTAAATTATATGTATTTTGTAATTGTCTCTTAGAACATTAATCGAAAGATTCTCGTATTTTCATTTGTTTATTGACATAAATTTAATGAAACCTAATATCACTTTAATTTGTGTAAATACATTTAATTTTACTCAGAATTATTTTATGTTACATTATAACTGCGTAATTTTTCTTATGATCTTAACCTTGACAGTATAAATAGGATATTATTTCTAGGGCCGTACATTAAAATACGTATATAAAGGCATTAGACACAAAGTTATTATTATTAATTATTATTATATGTTATTATTATTATTATTATTATTATTATTATTATTATTATTATTGTGTGTTATTAAAAAGATTTATAAGTGTATAAGAAAATTTTTCTCTGATGAATGTGTACAGCCTTATTATTTTTTCTCGAAATGTTTCTTCCTGTTTCACCTCTGTAGATCTTTTTCTTCGATGTATTCTTCACTTAGTCAAACATGTGTGTTGAGGTCTGCCTCTTCTTCTCCTTCCCAACGGAATCGATTCTAAAACTTTTTTTCTGATATTATATGATCCACTATTTATTTTATTTGTCCATAAGTAGTAATAATAACACTAATAGTAACAATGCCCCGCGACCTAGCCAAGTATTTTAAGGCATCGCGACTTTGCGCAGACTATGGGACATGTTGATTCGAGTTCCCATGGAGAAAAAAAAAACTCTTGCAATTTTGGCATTGTGAGGAATTTGCTGAGCAGATGTCAATTCTATACTGAATATATATAGGCCATGGGCTTTCTTGGTCTTTCTCTCCGTGGAGTTTTTGTTAATAACAATACTAACACTAATAATGGGGGCACGCCGTAGCGTAGTGGTTAAGGTAACTGAACTACAAGCCGGAGGGTCGAGGGTTCAAGTCCCGTTGGGGTCAGGATTTTTAAACTGACCCAAACCCTCTGGCGGCACTATGGCCCTGGAGTCGACTCAGCCTCTAACGGAAATGAGTACCAGACGCTTGTTCTGGGGTAAAGGCGGCCGTCACGCAGGGCTGACAACCCGGCTGACATAAAATGCCGATTGTCTAGAAAAAGTGGGAGCCTTAACCTCCTACTACCCCAAGGGCCTCCGGGCCTGTTGTGGGATCACTTTACTTTACTTTACTAACACTAATAATAATAATAATAATAATAATAATAATAATAATAATAATAATAATAATAATAATATGAAATAATAATAGTAATTTCAATGAATCAACAATAATTAAAATAATAATAATAATAATAATAATAATAGTAATAACAGTAACAATACAATGATAACGATAATAGTATAAATAACAGTAATTACGAGTTCACCGCTGTAGACTCGATACAAGTTTCCTGAGTGAGGTTTTTTCGGGATGTTTCCTAACTGTAAGACAAATGTCAGGAAACTTTAAGACCCGAACATCATATGGTCATCATTATCATTCGCCTCATTAGATTAAGTTTAGGATTAAGGCATCTTCTGGCGCATCGTTACCATTACCATCACCTCTAATATCATTGTGGTAGCGTAAAAGCCTTCCAGGTGCCCCAACCTTGTTTAAATTGCGCCGATGCCAGGAGAATACCAGAAATGTCTAAATGACAAACTCGTGACATTGAATGTAGAACAAATAACAACAATGACTCAACGATATAGGAATAATATTATATTACGATGCGAGGTTGGGAAGTGGTTTTTACAGAATCGAGGAAAATTTGTGAGATTCTGTAAAACACTTCACAAACGTGCGTTATATATTATTTTTGCGCGATGGTGTTTTCAAAATAATAAATAGTAGTAAAATAATAACATCTTTATTAGAAATATTTGCGTTCATTAAAACAATTGACTAGCGTTAACATTGTGGGCAATGTTTATTAGTTGAAACAACAGGAGGCCGTGAGACCATTTAGTGATAAAATGGCGGCAAGTTCGTATTTATTGTTTTATATTGTTTCAAATAAAGTTCAGTTCATTTAAAATGCAGTGATTTGTTTCGTATAATATATCTTGACACAACCTTTTGGATATTTTTTGTATATACATTGTATGTAGTATACATAGAGGGCAGTGGTTTTACTTCCTACACGTGGATTGTAATATGTAATATATAGTAATTTAGATTAGCAACCCCGAAATGTAGAAAGTTGAACTTTAAATCATGGTCGCATGGTCGCCATTGCTGTAAGTATGACAAAACGCACTATCGCGCAAAAAACAATTATGAACATAATAATAATAACATTAATATTAATAATAAAAGTAACAGCCTCGGTCTGTAAGTTGAATGCATAAATCATATTCACAGAAGCTCTACCATTGCGTTTGCATTCTGAATGTATCAATACACTGAATTATTCTCATGAGGTGAATTGAACGTTGTAATTAGATTTGATGTAGTAGCCCTTTGACACAGCCTCCTATGTTGTTTATTTTACAGTCCAGTACATGGATTGTATGGAGTAATGCTGTGTATTGTATAAGACAAGAGTAGGTTCTCTGATGCTGACATCAAACCTACACCTTTTGATCGGTGAAGCTTCCTAATTTACACCGTTATATCGTTTGGTCTCTGTCTTTCTCTCTAATTATTCTGTGCACCTGTGGTCTCGGTATATTCCGACACAGGGTACTTATTTCCGAATTTGACCTACTTAGACTTAGCGCTAATGCTTTACCCTCCTACGACCGTAGGTATCGTATATAACTTCGACGTCTATTTTTTTTTTTTCTCTCGCTTTGGGAATAACTCCAATTCACTGATATCAGTGGTGTCATATTCGATACATTCAGAGGTTCAAGCAATTTCTTTTTTTTTTTCGTTTCCATCTACAGAGATTAGATGGCAGAATCAAATAAAGGCAAAAATATGATTGAGACCAAAGGTATTATATGCGATATCTCGTTTAAAACCCCATTAAATGTCCCCCCTAAAAACCTAATTTTTCTTTTCTTGAAAATTTGTTATTTTGAAACCTATGAACTCATTAGACGTGAAAATAAAATTATAATTTACAAAATCTAAATTCAGGACCACCACAAAATTTCTCTCAATTTTTTTGAATCCCCCAAAAAAAGATTTTTTAAATTTGGCTCCCTATAAACACAAAAATGAGTATGTAACTTGTTAAAATTTTCTTCGAGACGCAGAAGTTAAACGAAACTCCTAAATCACGGTGCAACAGGCGTAGAAGACACTTGACCTACAAATTGGCTCATGGCCTCGCATTCACTTATGACATTTACTTATGTGAACCATCATAATGTATAGCCAATATAAGCGTGACATATGGTCAGCGTAAAATATCGAGTCACCCAGCTGTTTTTTTTTTCAACCTGGTGCATCTACATTTTATAGTTATCTAAATTCCTCCCGACGTTGGATGAAAACTGCACGGTAGAGTAAATGAGCATTCTATGTTACCAAAAAAATATATACATATATCTTATACATAAAAATTAATGTTTGCTTGTATGTATGTTTGTTTGTTTGTTTGTATGTTTGTTCGTTTGTTCGTACTTTATCCGCGGCCATACCGTTAATCCGATTGTGATGGGGTTTTTTTGCGAAATGTTCAGGAGATTCCCGGGATGAACATAGGCTATAAGAGAGTTGTGATACTCAACTCCTACACCATTAACCCATTCGCCTCAGAAGACGAGGTAGACTCGTCGGCAGTTAAATGGCCTTCAACTCAGAAGACGAGGTACACTCGCTTAACTCTGCTGTTATATGTTTTGCAATATTTTATACATCCCTTGGCAGGGTAATATTTTGTTAACATTTATGAATAGTAGATGAACGTGTTTTAGGCCTCACACCGATTGCGATATCAAGTACCGTTATCTTTTGTTTGTTTTGAATGTCTGAAAATAGACAATATTATTTACGGTAACTTAAATCCGGTTTCTGGGGAAATGCATTGAGCATTTAAATCTGAAGCGAATGGGTTAAAAATCGCCCTTTGTAGTGGAAAACGTGAAAAAAGTAGCTCTTTGGACGCTTAAATGGCTTACGCTGCCTAAACCACAAGAAATACACACAATTAACGTACACAGAATTAAATATCTCAAAAAGCTCTACAAAAAAGTCCACGACAGCATATGTTTATCTCTTATGGATAACTCACAAAAACCATTTTTGTCTTTCATTAATACCAAGAGTCTCGCGCCGTAGCCGAGTGACTAAGGTAAGAAGTCTTGGTGCAGAACTACGGGACTTACACTGGTTCGAGTCTGTACGGGGGATACGGGGGAAGACATTTTTCTCATGGAATGTCGGCCAGTATGGGACCGGTGCACAGTGGGTCAGAAATGAAATCTAGCTGAAAAAAAAACTGTTTTGACTCACTCTCATCAATTCATTTATTTATTTTTTTCATTCTAATATAATTGTTATATGACGGTTCTTAACTTATCTGCAAAGGAGGCTACAATTCTGATGCTTACGAAGACAATATAAACATCGGAAGTTGCCGATGGTTAAGAACTCATCTGGTCTATATCCCAGTTGTGTTATTAGCGCTGTGTGTTCAAGTTCAGTGAGCTTTTCTTCTTGTTCTATGTGGATACTTCACCTTAAGGTTTGTAATTTTATTGATATATTTAATGTGTTTCTATATAACCAGATATTATATTAAATACATGTGGAATCATACCTACCAAGTCCGTCGCCGTGGCGTAGTCGGTAGAGTCCCTACCTTCCACTCCGGCGACCCGGGTTCGATTCCCTTTGGGGTGGGGATTTTAAAAATTCTCCACTTTGGGTCAGGGTGTGTGTGCTGTCCCTAATGCTCAACTGAGTGCACATTTCCTATTAAATAAACAAAAAACATACCTTGCAAGCACTAAAAAATGTACACAATCATCTTATTTTAAATTGAGCTACAAAGCAGTGGCGGTTCCAGGGAGGGGACCATGCCCCCCCCCCGAGAATTTTTTCTAATTAATGAACTATTATCGTGCACTTAAACAATCAAATAAAGTTCGGTGTATTAAGTAGCAACGAGCGTTGCTGACCGGTCAGGTGAAAATTGAAAAATCGCTCTAGCGGTCACATTTTTCGACGTTTCACAACTCAATATTGTCCAAACATGAGCGAAATTCCGACAATTAGAAGTGGAGGTTTACTTGAAATCCGAAATTAAAAACTCCTGTATATCGACTGGACCGATTTGGATAATTTTTTTCTGTGTGTTTGTTTGGGTCCTTAGATGGTTTAGATTCACAATTGGACTTGGTAGGTGGCGCGGCGAGCGGGTTATAGGATTTTTTTAATGTCAGATGCGTAGTCATCTGCATATCGTTATCTTCCAACATAACTATGTGACGTCATCATTAACACTTCTTGAGCCACAACAGAAGGCTGTAAGAGGTTTTGTTGCGAACTTATTTAATAATATCTAATTATGTCCTAATTGCTGAATTTTATGGTAAAAAAGTAACATACTTTTATCATCCGCCCATGACATGAGAATTGAACGTTCGGGCAGGTACGCTAGTATAATATAAGTGAGAATAAATTATTTATGTGATAATTAGTACATATATAGGTATAACATTGAATTAATAAGAACATTAAATTAATAAGAACATTTTTGGAAAGATGTTTAAATGGTGAGGAGGTACCACAAAAATCAAAACAGTAATTTACAAAAACGAAAGGAGAGTTTAATATAAGTATTATAGAGGTTTTAAGTCCACCGCTGTGGTCTCGAGGTTGTGTCACGCAGCGGACCCGGGTTCGATTCCCGGTCGGGACAGGTTCCTGGGTGAAGTTTTTTCGGGGTTTTTCCTCACCTATAAGACAAAGCTCCGACGCCGACGTTCCCCGAAAAACATCCGGCCATCATCACCATCCTTATCATTATCAGCATACATCCATAACCGGTGTGGAAAGCAACGAGAAGCTACCACACACATAATTCCTTAGTAAAGCTACAAAGTATAGCATGAAAATGCTATGATTGCAGTGAAAGACCTGCCCTCGGGCAGAATTACTATGGATACTTTTTTAAATACTAAAATACTTTCTAGAAGAATAGTAATATTAAAATAGGGAAGAAGAGGTACAAGCAGGATATAGAGTAGGAAAGTCAACAACATCTTGTCATGTATTTGTATTCAAACAGTTAATAGAAATACAGAAGCATTAGAACAACATTTTAATTTTACATTCGTTTGTTTAGAAAAAAGCAACTCATAGTGTACCATTCTGTAAATATTACGAAATGTGTTACAAAATAAAACCAAAATTAACAGGATTTTAATAACTGCAATGCAAAATATGTATAATGACGCGATATCAAAAGGAAAAATATGTAGAAAAAACATTCACCTTATATTTTGGTCACAAAAGGTATGCGACAAGCGTGTAGTATATCTTCCATGTTATTAAAAATATATTTACCAAGGTCCCTGGAAATCTGAAAGAGGAAATGCCCTGGAATGAGTCTACCTATTGGCGAAGAAAATAATAGGCCTACATTGCTGTTTTTGGATGCAATAATAGGCCTACATTGCTGTTTTTGGATGCAATATGTACGCATGTGTACCGAAATCAAGATTTCGATACAGGGATTACGTCATACTGTGCAACCTATACGTCATCGCGTCTCCATTTCGTGTGTGATCTTTGTGAACAGTGCCAAATGCTCTCCTACCTATCCCTTCCCCTCCTAGTACGCGCCGTGTGCAATCGCGCATTCTTCCCTCTCCTTGTGAACTCTCATAAAGAGCTGTGTTTTCTAACATCAGATAATCATCTGTTGACTTATCGTCGGAGTCTGGTCAGTGTAGCTCAGAAGAGCTAGTTTGGTTTGTTAGTCCTGTAGGCCAGGGTGGGGCCGCAAGGACTGTATACCCCAATCCGAGGCTGGACTAGTGTGAGTGTAAAAGTATGTATGATTATTAATATTATTTTTGTACAAGATGATCAATGATAACGTTGTTTTCTTTGTTAAACTAATTATTTATTTAGTTATTTTCAATGTTATATCTGACTATACTTTATGACTCGCATTAAAACTTTAGTTGTGTATTTTACTTAATTATGCCTATTCATTTAGCGGCTAGCCTATCTCAGATATAAAGGTAAAATTCCAAAGCTTGCTCAAGCGTGTGTCAGTTCCTCTTTCCTTAAAGCTTCCAACGATTATAGCTTTAGCTTACTACACATTACATGTTTGAAAATGTATTAAGGAAAGTTGAATTAATCTTTGCCTTTTATGGGCCCGGGCAAAGATATCTTAATTTGAGCAATCTATGTTTTCTTTTCAAAATAGTTATCAACAATAACGGTTTGATCCAGCACCAATACGGTGCAATTTTTGGTAGCATTGAGCGTGGTTACGCCGGTGTACATGTATTGAAGAGTTTGATAAATGCAGGTCAAAACTCTATGTGGGATGCAATGAAAATACAAGATATTAATTTTACAAGATGGAAAAGGAACCATTAATAGATACAAAGTATTTGAATACTTAGGCGTCAAAATTAATAAAAAATCTACGCAAAATACTTACATTAATCATAGAGTAAAGAAATAAATATTAGTAACACCAATCCTAAATAGAATATTATGAAATAAGAATAATTTTAAAGAAACGAAAATAAATATATATCAGTCTGTAGTCCAAAATCTGGGTACATACGGAGCGCAAACCTAGAAACTGAATCAAAATTTGTGATCACAATTATCAGCACTTGAAATGAATTTCCTACGACATTAAGCCAGACATTCTAAAACTGGACCGATTACTCGTAAGAAATAAAGTGATAGCAACATGTAAATAAAGGAAATCTAATTATTGATTTTGTACAATACAGGCAATTTCAGTGGTATGGGCATGTATTATATAACATCTATTTAATCCAGGGCCTATTTCGCCAATTTATTACGTGAAATTTCGAAAAGATTGAAGTTGTGGAATTGAGTCTCAACGAATTCATCACATAAAATCCAGAGCCTGCTACCGTCGCGTCGCCAGAAACCTCGCTGGCAGATGGTTCAAGAACAGATCTGTTAATAAGTGCTCACTAATTGTGAAAAGGCGGCTCCCCATTCTACCCGCGTTCAGGTGCAATCCCAATGAATCAATGAAACAATGATTTCTACTTTGAAAGTGTACTTTAATTTCTTAACAGAAACAAATTTATAATAATACTTTGCTTATAAAGTCGTTAATTATGATACAGTATCTATAATATTGTTTTTCTTCCAGTTATATGGATGCGAATTATGGTCTCTTACTTTAAGGGTGGAGAAAAGACTGTTGAGTGTTTGAGAATAAAAGAAATTCCGAAAAATTGGGACCAAAGAGATACGAATAGGCAGGTGAATGGAGAAAACTGTACAACAGTGAGCTGCAAGATCTTTATGTGAAACTAGGTGTAATAAGTTAGGGCATGTGTCGTGAATAGAGAATGAAAGAGGGGCATGAAAACGTCTTATACGAAAACCAGAGGGAAATCGTCCAGTAGGTTGCCAAGAATGAAGTGGGTGAATAACATTAAACATTATTTCTGGGAGATGAATTGGAAAAAAATCAGCTACGGATAGGAAAATATTGAGAGCTTATATCACCTCGACCATGAACCTCCGGGTTCGAAATTGGCAATGAGTTAGTAACTACGTACAATCCATCCATAGTAATTCTGCCCGAAGGCAGGTCCTTCACTGCTATCATAGCATTTACATGCTATGCTTGCAGCTTTACTAGGGAATTGTAGGTGTGGTAGCTTCCCGTTGCTTTCCACACCGGTGAAGGATGATGATGATGATAATGATAAGGATGATGATGGCCATATGATTTCGAGGTCCGTTTAGGCCTTAAAGTTTTCCTGACATTTGTCTTACAGGTGAGGAAAAACCTCGATAAAAACCTCACCCTGATAAACTGTCCCGACCCCCGAACCCGGGCCCGCTGCGTGACAAGGCAGCACGCTACCTCGAGACCACAGCGGATAATATTATATATTTTCTGTGTGGCAGTGAAATATTTTTTTGTAGCAGCCATTGCTGACTGCGTATAATTTAATTAAATGGGATGTGACGTAGAATATTGTGAGATAGCGTAGGTTTACAATAACACCATGACACACTCTCTCGCTCTTTAATTACAACAGAGAATTAGCCTGCGGCTAGCTAACATGGCGTCATTAATATCTTGTCGAGTTGCTTTGTCAAATACGTTTTCGCTTCATGTTATAATCAGGACACTTTTCAGGAAGATAGTAACCAAACTCTCACTATCTTAGGCTCAAATAGCTAATATGTGGGGCCAACATTAAGCTAGTTAATTCTGTGTGTCAATTTTACATAAGCTCGGACATGAGCTCTCCGTACTTCCCTATCTTTAGCTACTATCTTCCAATTATAACTAATTAATTTCATTCGCACTATCGAACCTGTAGGTTCATGGCCGCATGGACATAAGCTATCCATACATTCCTATCCCAAGCTAATGTTTTCCAATCATCCTCTATATAATATATTTCCTTCATATCATGGTTAAGGTTATTCTCCCACCTCATTCTAGATTTACCAACTGGGCGTGTTCTCTCCGGTTTTCCTACAAGAAGCTTCCATTCCCAGATGTTCTACCCATCGCATTCTAGACAGTTAACTGTTCTTTTAATATCTGGTTTCCTAAAAATAGCACATTCACTCGTAGCTCAGTGTTACCTAGTCATCTATCCGTTCTTTGGTCCAAAATAATTTCCTAAGAACTTTATTCTGAAATACTCGTAATTTTTTCTCCTCCCTTAAAGTAACAAACCGTGTAAAATATCTTCCTCAATTCATGTTTAATTTTATTTTCCGGCTTTATTTTTTGCCTATAAACCGGAGCAAGATCTTAACTCTGCCAGATAAAATAGAGACAGCGCTTCTGCTACTATTGTTTCTGTTATTATGAATATTAGATTAAACCTTGTTTAATCCGGAACGTGAATAATGCGGAAATATGTCCAATGTGAACACATTTATTGGTCCCGGCAAAATAGTAGTAATTTTAAGTGTATTTATTTTGCATAAAACGGAATCTGTCCAACGCGGAAACGTAATGATATTTGTACACAATTCATGACAAAAAGTTATAAAGCGGAAAGACAGAGAAATAAATTAGTTTCCACTTCACTGAATTCCCGTTAGGCTAATCAAACAATAAGGAAAGATTCCTGCCGCCTGGTGAATTAGAAATTCTACCTGTACCTGAAATTTTATTTCGGCTTCACTGCACATCCGTTATGCGAAATACTTGTCTTACAAATTACCATTGCACTGTAAAATCTTAAATTAGTTTAAATTCTGAGACTGATCTTTTACAGGTAGCGTAATGAATTTACGGAATAAAGATTGATAAAATGTATTATCATTGTTATTAAACGATTAAGTGAAAGTGATTGAAGATAAATCTCCAAATTTCCTGACCGATGCTCCAAAGTCAAGCTCTAGCTGTTGCTAAATTCCTAAGAAATAACGATTTCAAGACATCTTCAGGTTGGTTGTGTACAGTTTTAAAAGACGACACAATGCAGTGTGGAATGAAATTTGCTGGGAATCAAAGGATGTGGACTAAAGTTCCCATGTTGAGTGAAATTAAGCCGCAGGCTCCACTCCTGGTGGTCGGTCGCCATGGCGTAGTCGGTAGAGTCCCTACTTTGCACTCCGGCTACCCGGGTTCGATTCCGGGCGGGATAGGGGATTTTAAATCTCCACCTTGGTTCTGGGTGTGTGTCCTTTCCTTGTGTCTATATGTGAGAATAAAAGGAAGTTAATATAAAAGGTAAAACAAAAAAGGTAAAACAAGAAGGGAAAACAGTATAAACGGGGAAAAAAAAGTGAGCGGAAACCGAAATTGCCTACTTTAATTTCAGGATACGCGCCTAAGAGAATTTTTAACGCTGACGAAACGATGTTTTTACTTGCGTTACCGTCGAAGTCGCTCATACATACTACTATATCACACTTTTCAAAGGCAGCGGAACTACAATTAATCCAAGTTACTTAAAAAGACATATACGGTTCTATAACCTGAGATTATTAGTAAGTTTTAGTTCTTTTTATAATGCGGAATTTTGTCTAATGTGGAAACAAAAATTGGTCCCATGCTATTCCGCTTTGAGCAAGTTTTACTGTATTATTTTAGTAAAATGTTTAATCACCTATAAGACAGAAATGTGGACTCTAAATTCCAAATTGAAGTCAAAATTAGAATCAACAGAAATGCACTTTTAGGAAGATCTGCACGATGCTCTAAATTAGTCAGAAACAGTATTATCCAAGAAAAAATTGCTTTAACGGAACAATTATGCAATTTGTGAGAAATAAACAATTACAATAGTTTGGACACGTGAAGAGGATGAATGAAGATATAGTGTATGGAGTGGATACCAAATCTGGGGAATAGAAGAGCGAGAGCTAAGAAGTCATGGATAGAAGGAATTATGAATTTGATGAGGAACAGGGGACTGGAAGGATAGAGATGAATGGATGAAGAGAATGAAAACTTAAAATTAGGCACAGGAAGCTGTTACATTTAATAACCTATCAAATAAAATTATTACCATTTTTATTTTATTAATTTATTTTACAGGATTAATTCATACAATTAATAACAATTATGAAAAATAATCTACAAGTTTATTAATAATACACAATAGACATAGGCTGCACAATATAAGAGTTGACAAGAAATGAACAAAAATATAATTAACAATAATGATCATTTTGTTTTCCACTGCCCCAGGTTGTCATTTCGACATTTCTGGTTTCTCTCCTGATATTGTTAGAAGTTAGAAGGCGGAGTTATGTTACGCCGATGATATTATGGGTGATAAATGATAATGAAGCGCCTGGAGAGTTCTTAACCTAAACGTAACCTAAATTGCAGACCATGGGCAACCACAGGAATGATTCCCTATAAGGAAAAAGTCCTATGGTTCGACCGGGAATCGAACCCGAGACCTCATGAACAGTAGTCAGAAACTCTGACCACTAGCTCATAAGGCTGGTCATAATGTAATATTAATAATATGATTATTATCATTGTTTATATTGATATTTTTCTTCTTCTTATTTTTTTGTTATTATTATCGGTTTTGCTATTAGAAACTCGGAAAGCAATGGGTCGTAATGGTAAATTACGTGGTATAACAGTTAAATAGAGAAGGATACAGTAATCCCACTTTCGCTGTGGGTCTCACGCTTAGAAAGCCAAAGTCGTTTTACCAAATGCAATCTCCAGCCAGCACACACTTTCTCTCTGCTGTTGGTATTACGGTTAATTGATCTGAACCGTCACACACGACAAAGTCTATCTCAATTGGAGGCTTCCACCTTCAACCGCAATTCCCTACAACCTTTGGTGAAATACTTCAATTAGTTCACTATAGCAAGGTAGCACATTGATACTGACGGGGTGGTTACTATACAGGGTGGTTACTTTACAGGGTTTAACAGATAAACTTCCACGTGTTATGTACAGTCATGGAGGAGAGCCCTACGGCCTAATAACTGGAGTCAGAATTTCATGTAATAAAATATATGATTGCAATACAGATAGTACGTGCTATTCAACTGTTTGTGTGTGAAATCAAAATAAAAGACATAATCATACGTTTTATAATACAGTGTGTCCGTAAAGTCATGGTGCAGTTATGAATTCTTATAGTGGCTAAACGAAACGAAATTAAATAATGGAACTAATGCCACACAGAAGGGTATATCAGACAGTTGAATGCAGGCTTTCACTGCCGGTAATCATAATGTTGAGTGATTCCGGGTTATGTGGCCGTGGTCCATAGTTGGTGTTGATACCAGACGTTTCGCCCTCAACTGCGGAGGGCATCTTCAGTGGCGAGTGCTTCTAGGCGTGTTTCCTGGTCAGTAGATCTTCCGACCAGGAAACACGCCTAGAAGCACTCGCCACTGAAGATGCCCTCCGCAGTTGAGGGCGAAACGTCTGGTATCAACACCAACTATGGACCACGGCCACATAACCCGGAATCACTCAACGGTATATCAGACAGTTTATAATAACTGGAGCTCGGACTTCATTGCCTTTTCATTGCCGTTTCGCTTAAACAGTTAACTACACAGGTAGTTAGTCCTGTCCCGTGCTCAGTGCGACAGTCAGTGGCGTCTTTGCTGTGCTGCTGCAAGTATAGTGTGCAGTCAAATCACAGTACTGATCACCACGATCTGATGAATGATTACAATATGCCGAAACTCAAACATACACAAGATGAATTCACTTGTACGTGAGTACGGCCCTGAGTATTTTTGCCTAAAAGAAGTTAAATATTTTCTAAATTGTGTAATGTAGAGTTGAAGATGGAGAGAATAATTTTTATCAAGAGACATTGCAAATCTAAAACACACATTGGGAATGTAAAACATAAGCTTGACGATGAAATACAGTCATCTGCACACGGAGCTTCAGACACTTGTAATCATCGTGAATTTTACAAGGATTTATGCGAAACGATGTTTTCCCAAATATTCCTTTCAATAAAGTGCAAAATCCAGCATATAATTTTTTTTTAGAAATATACGGGAAGAAAAATTCCTTCTGAAACAATTTTACGCAGATATTATTTATCTCCTTGTTATGAAGATGTTCTGAAATACATTAAAAATACTGTGGCAGATCATATAAAGATACTGTGGCAGATGAAACCCAAGACGCGTCCAGAAGGTCTGCAGGAAATGTGATAGTGGGGATATTATCACCTGAAAACCCCGGGAATAAATTTTTGTTAACTACCGAGGTCTTAAATAAAGTCAACCATTCAGAAATCGACAACCTTTTTGAAAATGCTATGTCTCTTCTATGGCCCAATGAAATAAAAAGAGACAATGTTGTTCTATTTGTAACAGACGCAGTCCCTTATATGTTGAAAGCAGCTTCCAGAATTGAAGGGTTTGGTGGAAGAAGGGCCAATCCCACACCTCCATGAAAAATGAGTTTTGTGACTAATGTGTAAGCTATTGCCATCTAGTCTTTACTCCTTGAACTAAATTGATTGTAGGATATGCCCAACACCATGCAAATTTAAACATAAAAAGTGATGGAAAATGAACTGTGCAGCTTCTTGGTGGAAGTAGGGCCAATCCCTCAATGCCTTCTCAGTTAACCTTAGAGGGTTGTAAGCCTTATTCTGATTGGCCATGTGGGCGGCATCTTGTTGTTTAGCTCCAATTACATGTTTGTTTTCTAAGTGGTTGCTAGTAAACAATCATGGCTGACTTAAATGGTGATTATATGAGTAATATGGAAAATAATAGTCCGATTGAGGGTCTCTCCACTTTTTCAGCGGTTGCCCTTTTACCAGCCGGCTGCTGGCCCTTCACATCCACATGTGTCAATCACAGAGGTAGATGGTCAACAGCCAGTGTAGGGGTGACATGTGGTTAGCATGTCGAGTCCCCCAGCCGTTATAGCTGGTTCCTCAACCTGGAGCCGCTACTTATTGTAGCTACCAAATTGCCTCACGATGCTGGGTAGGCACCGGTCCCATACTGGCCGAAATACCATGAGAAAATTTCTTCCTCCATGGAGACTCGAACCAGCGCAAGTCCCGTAGCTCTGCGCCAAGGCTTCCTACCTTAACCGCTCGGCTACGGCGCGGGACAAATAATAGTGATATTTATAATAAATATAGCTCTTTGAATGAAGGAAAGACGAAAAAACGAAAGAATATTAAAGAATGGAAAGATAATAAAAGAAAGGCTTTGACGGCTCAAGGACAAGAATATGTGAACAGAGAAGGCAAAGTTGTAAACAAGAAGGTTAGAGTGGAAAATGAACAGTGCTGTTCAACAACATGGTGAAAAAATAAAATATTAACAGTTAGGTTTACTAGAGGATACAAAGTGGACATCAAATATACATACGGATACCTTTGTGACTGGGAGACTGTAAGTTTTCAGCAGGGAAAAGGACGAGCACCTTTACTTCAAGACCTTTTTTACCCAAATAAGTATCCCAATGGAAGAGGAATAAAACAAAAAACTTCAAGACATCCTTTCCCTTTTAAAGTTCATTCCATCTAATCATCACAGCTTCTACCAGAATTTGAAGACAGAAGATGATAATGAAGAAAGCAGTGATGTTGAGTGCCTCTAGACAGTTTTCTGGACATTAAAACTAAAGTTGTGAGTTTGTGTAATTTATTTCTTTAATACCTGTCGTCAATTTTTATTGTAAATTTGCAGGAATATTTCCAATAGTGTTCTGTATCTGATCCCAAAAAATCAAATACGAAAGTTAATTAGATTTGTTTCTACAGCAAAAACACTTTGATTGTATTTTTCTCCAAATCACAAAATTGTGGGATTGGCCCTTCTTCCACCTTCAATTAAAGAACGATATCCGAAAATAATACATCTAACTTGCTTGGCCCACGGACTTCCCCGAGTAGCCGAAATAATTAGGTTGCATTTCTCTGATGTGGACATTTTGTATCAAACATGAGAAAATATTTTTAAAGGCCCCTTCTAGGAAACAGAAATTTAAGGAAATTGCATTCAAATCCCTTTGCCACCTCAACCTGTTTTAACTCGATGGGGGACTTGGTTGCAGATCACTGCATACTACTTACAGCATAATGAAGTGATTGTTAAAGTAGTTAGTACATTTAATGCTGAAGAAAATTCGGCGATATAAATTGTGAAATCTCTGATGTCAGCACAACTGTATCAAAATTTTCTGGTAATCAACAACGTCTACAAAGATATACCTTTAATAATAATAACAACTGGAATCTTCACATATAGCATTGATTGATTCCATAAAACTGGTAGAAAATTTATCGCAACATTTTGATGAAACAGGAGATAGTTTTGGCATCTGAAATTGCAAAGTGTATTGCTGAAAAAAAAAACCTGGATACTCAGCTATTAGCAGTATAAAGGATTTTCTAATGTACAACAAGAACTCATGTACTGTCTCCATGTTAGATACCCGTGATATACCCTACTTTCGTTTTGCACCAGTTATCTCATGTGAAGTAGAAAGGAGTTTTTCTAAATATAAACTTTGCTTGAACAGTCACCGAAGAAGTTTTTCTTTTAAAACTTTACGGAAATACATTGTTATTCATTGTAACAGCTCTACAGAAGCGAAACGAGTTTAACTAGGAGGGTTTTAAAAACATTATATACAGTGCACATACTTTTTTGTGTTACCTCTTTATTTGAAACTGTACGAAGAAAATAATTGTGCATAAATAATGAACTTGTTATTTTTTGTAATAATGTATGCAACATTGTATTTATAGATCACAAAGAAAATTGATGTACGGAAATTATAAATTTGTTTAACTTTTCGTTGTACTGTAGCGTTTAATTAAAAAAGTTAAAAAACATTTTACGCAACAAAATAAACTTGTAATCCACAATTAGCTACTTATTTCATTACCCGCCTATACCTCCTGTAAACAGTACAGCACAAATGCCATACTAGTCAAACTGGTGCTACTACACCCCCTACCACTCTCTCTTCAAGCAATATTATGTATAGTAAGACTGCACTTAATCTAACTTCATGTCCGAGCCCTAATAATAAGATATTTTTCATTTTTGTTTTGCACCAACTGATAACCTTTTCAGTTTACTACACAGATGCTAGAAGAGATCGATAATGATGAACAATTCTTAAAGAAGATTGCGTTTAGCGATGAGGCCACATTCCATGTTTGTGGTCATGTTCATCGCTATAACGTCAGAATATGCTCTCAAAATCCTCGTGCCTACATTGAGTACGAACGTTATTCCCCTAAGGTGAACGTCTGGTGTGCCCTCATGTATAATAAAATTTAGGCCAATTTCTCTTTGCGGAACAGACTGTGACGTTAAACAACTACCATGACATATTGCAATCGTATGCTGTGCCACAAATTAAAGATCAAGATGAAGGTGGCATCTTCCAACAAGACGGCGCTCCAACACACTGCGCCAACAATGTTCGCGAGTATCTGAATACGACTTTTCCCTAGAGATGGATAGGAAGAGACGGATTTAAAAATGACCACCATGATTCCCGGACATAGCACCCTTAGACTTTTCCTTGTGGGGTTATGTGAAGCAACGTGTTACAGTGATCATATCAATGATATTGGCCATTTAAAAAAGAGAACAATATAATTTATTGACTCAATTACCACCTGATGTCCTTACACGTGTGTGGGATGAACTAGCGTATCGTCTTGATGTGTGTAGAGCAGCGAATGGAAGCCACATCGAACTGCGCTAAACGGAATGCAAACTTGGAGAGTTTTTGTTTCATTTGGTGAAGGTTTCACATTTTTATCTTGTGTAGTTGATTTTCTGTTACAAGTTAAAACCACAACATGACTTTACGGATACAACGTATTATTCAACTGTTTGTATGTGGAAACCAAAACAAAAGAGAGTCATAAGTTATACTGTGTTGCAATCTTATCTTTTAGTACATAAAAATCCTGACTACTAAGAACTCATTGGCAATATCGTATATGGAGGTTGAAGTCTGCTCGGACTAATATTTTATAATTGTCTCCTGTATAATTCGACTTTCTCAAATTATGCATAATGGTATTCTCCCACCTCATTCTTGGCTTATCTACTGGGCGATTTTCCTCTGAATTATGACAAGCAGTTTCCACCCCTCTTTCATTTCTCATCCTGTCATATGTCTTGTCAGTCGCAGACTACACTACGAGACAATTCTTATTGCAATCTGGTTTCCCATAAATATAATTCAGCTCATTCCATTTACTTCTGGTCGCCTTGCCTTGGTCCAAAATGTTCATAACAGCTTTATTAACAAATAAAATAGTTTCTCCTCCCTTAAAGCAAGACAAGAATTTTCTCTTCTGTATAACAACATTAGAAAAATAACCGTTTTATATTTTTTTAGTTTAACTTTTTAAAGAACTTGGGATTATGAGTCCTTGAAATGCATAATAACGTGCGTTTTCAGAGTTTATACCAAAGTTTAATTTCCCTGAGCTCCTCATTCATGTACGAAATTATTGTCCCAAATATTTTAATTCACCCACATCTTCAAAATTTTCCTATTGTTTTGTAAACCAAATTAATAACTAACACTGAAAAATCCTTTCCTTTCTGCTGGAATTCCTGAAGAGGAGAATTCCGTGTACCTACATATTGTAATCGGCCAGATTAGTTTAGAGTTAATATTTAGCTACATTGTAATATGGTTCGATTATTTAACAATTTATATATATATATATATATATATATATATATATATATATATATATATAACTGACTCACTGGCGCTATCGAACCCACAGTATCATGGCTGCGCGGACATAAGCTCTCCATACATCCCTATCCTTAGCTAATGTTTTCCAATCATTCCCTGTATAATCCACTTCCCTCAAATCATAGTTAATGTTATTCTCCCACCTCATTCTTGGTCTACCAACTGGGTGTTTTCCCTCTGGTTTTCCTGCAAGAAGCCTCCATGCACGTCTTTCATTCCCCATTTGTGCCACATGTCCTGCCCATCGCAGTCAACGAGACTTAACTGTTCTTATTATATCTGGCTTCCTATAAAGACCATGTAGTTCACCTCTCCATTCACCGGTCTGTTCATCTCTCTTTGATATATATATTTGAGTAGTAAATAATAGAAGAAAATGAAAAATTGAGTCTGAACAATATTCTAAAGAAAATATGGTAAGAGGAGCAGTATCATTGGCAAATGGAAAAGGAATAATGAAGCTTTGCTGCTGCTGCTGCTGCTTCTTAAGAACTTTAATTAAGGGAAATTTGTGAAGGTGTATTACAAACTGATAGTCTGTAAGTCCATAGTTATTTATGCATTTTTTAAAACTCATGTTAATTATTAAGTCTGGTTGGAGAAAACCCTCAATGATGAGGGAAATTCTCAAAATGAATGAATAAATAAATCTTTGCGATACACATATCTAAAGGTCAATATAACTAATACGAAAACTGTACATGTCTTCATATCGAAACCTATCTTAAAATGTTAATGATTTGGTCGTATATACTAATTCCGAGCTAAGTTCCAGTTGTACGCCTACTGCAAACAAATTTACATAAAGTATTATTCCGCCGCCTATATCTATTGGAGGAACTGTGGCACAACTTTTTACCCGACATATGACTGAATTATGTACAGAATTGCCATCAATAGGAACGTTGTTCTTCTTAAAAATTATTTATTATAGCAATAATTAAAAGTCTTTGTAATTAAATCTTTACTTTTAATCTGATTCTGATAGACAATAATGGTTATTGCGAGTTATCCGTAAAATATGGACATATGCTGTCCCGGAATTATTTGTGAATTTTTTATATTCAATTATGTTACATTAATTTGGTATATTTGTATATTTGTTATGGCTTAGGTAGCGTAAGCCATTTAATAGTCAAAAAGCGATTTTTTTAGTGCAACAATGCACTTTTTTCCAGCTCGGGCCCTATAGTCTGTACAGTAATATGTTATATACAGTAATTATAAAAATAAATCTCTAAGAGATGCTATAAACCCCATTCAAATCGGTCGAGAAGTTTTTGAGTCCATAAAAGACAGACGTTCATCTGGACATTAGGTAATAACCTATAACATTATAACTCACTAGCTAATATCCAACATGCGCTGCAACGCCTAAATAAATCAAACATGTTTTTATGTATATTCGAATAATAAAAAGAAAAATAATTATATATTTATATCATAATTATTTTTAGATACCCCATGTTGATTACTTGCCCGGGAATCTACTTATTTAGATGTTCTTGGCATCAATGAGCTGAAAGACAAAAATAGTTATTGTGAGTTATCCGTAAAAGATAGACATATGCTGACGCGGACATTCTTTGTATAATTTTTTGAGGTATTCAATGCTGTGTACATTGATTTGGTGTATTTGTTATGGTTTAGCGAGCGTAAGCCGTTTGATCATCCAAAGAGATACTTTAGTGCACCGATGCAGTTTTTTCATGTTTAGCTCTGGTCATATAGTAGGTAGGGTAACATGTTATATATGTTAATTGTCCCAGAAACATTCTATAAAAGATGAAAAAAGTCCCATTCATATCGGTCAAGTAATTTTTGAGTCCAACATACACTCTCACTAATTTTATATATAAAGATATCATTAAGAGCTTAATTTATGCTCCTTGCTGATACACCTGTAAATACTGCTGTTATTTTCACTACATCCTGAATGGCTAATGTGGGATATTTTTCACTAAACAATAATTATATTAATCTATTAAAATTGAAATTATATATTTTAAGATTCTTCCACATAACTTATCTATAGATATATATTATTACTTTATTTTAGGATTCAGCTTTTAGAATGAGGATATATGAGACTGGAACAAGCCACATGGGCTTAATCCGTGATTGTTGATGATGATGACTTTATCTTATTTGTTTCGAGTATTAGAAAGTGAACTACGTTTTTTTACACGATCACAGTTAAACCGTTATTCGAGCAATAAAATACAGGCATACGTCTGCTTTGTTTACAGAACAACTAGACATTTTCTTGGAATTAATATAGTAACAATTCTACCAAAAATCACCAGAGTTCCAACTGCAAGGTCCTGAAATCAAGACCAGATTATTTTGAAGCATAGCAGTTCGGCAGCAGTAATGAATATTCGTTCTTGGCTACACCATTCTCTTTTCAGTTTTGTGCTAAAACCGACCATGGAACCAAAATATATTAACATAAAAACGTAGTCCCAATTCACATCTTATATATATATATATATATATATATATTGTATGAATATGAGACCAATACTGACCATTATTATAAATCAATGCATGAATAAATTTCTTTAAAAATATTATTTTATCCCGGAAAAATATTGATTTATGATTGACATTAATAAAACATTTGTATTATATTTACAACAAGGAGTGGATTCATAACATATGCGCACTTATATTAATAATAATAATTATTATTATTATTGTTAATATTATTACTTTATTTATTTATACTCGCAGAGTTGAGATCATAAAAGTTTTCTCTTCCATTGAACCAGTGAATAATATGATATACATACATAAAATCATAACATAGATTAAATAATTGTAATTAAATGTTTATTAATATTTTTAAAAAAGTGACACTATGAGGTTTATTTTAATTAATATACCCTATATCTATACAAATTAAACTTAAATCAAAATTAATCAAACAAATGTTATTGGAAACTACCGATTAATCTGAAATACAGATTACAAAAGAAACATTTATAATTTATTTTAATGGGAGCTAAGACCTAACCTGCGTAATAAATAAGTATGTATCAGTGGTAATTGTAATGAGGTAGTTATTAAAAAATCTAAAGATGGCAGTTATGCTGATGTACTTCACAGTTTAATGATGTGGACTCTCCTGTTGCGAAACTCTGTTGTAATAAGTTAGGTGTGACTTTAATATCTTCTTCTATCATTTAACTGCCCACAAATGTTATGTCATTTTGACGACCCACATAAATCTAGCTGGATATGGTGTTAATAACTAATAAAACAAAAATATTATATTCATAAGTGATAACTTTTGCATTCTAATAAAACTATCTTATGATAAGGAGTCAATATTACACCTTCTAATAAAGCTAATTTTGAAAAAAATTAAAAAAGGTGTTTTGTTGCTAGTTGGACAGTATTGTCACAGGATGCCTCGGGGTAGCTCTCACGTTGTTTTGGCGTAATTAAACCTCACAGTTCATCATGTATATCTCCACAATACTTTATTGAATCCTAAAACTCTTCCTAACATCTCACTAACAAATTGCTTTATTAATTTTTTTAAAGTTTATCTGTCCCACAATTATTTTAGAGTCTCTAACGAGTCCACTAACAGCAGTTCATTCTTTTTTCACAGTTCACGGTATCGCTGTCAATTCACAACTTACTCGCTTCCTTGTCCTCGTAATAGATTATATAGGACGGGAGAATAATTTCTAGATTTCCGATCCAGACTCTCCAGTATGAAAGTTTTTGGTCATCGATCTTTCCCGAAAGGGGAAGTAGAGGCTTAGAGAAATCTCGGGAAAGGGAGTCTAGACGAATCGGTGATCTGCGCGGTTCTTTCAACTCGCGAGTAAGCGACTAACGAATCTATTTCTACCAGTGCGAGACAATAATTCTCACTGCGACTACTATGCTTCACAGTGTTTACATATATGTACAAATATTTATGCTACATATTTTATTAAGATAATTTTGAAAACAAATTGTAGGGCTAATATTATTGTGCTAGAGTGTTTATTAACGAACTATGGCACTAACGTACCATACTGCTATATTCTGAGCTAAACAATCCGCTGAAGGGCAAGGAAAGAACGAAAATAAACTAGTTGGGGAGCTAATACAACTTTAGGGAAGAAATCATATATATTAATCCAGAAAAATTGACGTTCAAGCCGCTAACTGAAAACTCACTGTTTTGAATAACGTAAGTATTATGTTTTGATTTAGTATAGTATATCTTTCTGAACACCCTCACCTATCCCCTGGCTCCAATGCAACATTATCTCTACACCGGGGTTTTCAGTTCAGCAAATAACAGTAGGTGAAATAGAGTTAATGTAAAATTTGGAAAACCAATTATAATAATAAAAATAATCAGTTTGAAAACAATTTTTTTTCTTATCATGATCTTGGAGAAGATTTCCGGGCTGTTGGCCGTGGTCTTGAGGCTTTAAGTTCCCCGATGGCTGTATATATATTTCACATTCAATACTTTGTTAATAAAAATATGAAGTACATAACAGTAGTGAGCTACATGGTTTTTTAAGGAAACCACATATTATAAGAACAATTAAGTCTCGTAGATTGCGAAGGGCAGAACATGAAATAATAATAATAATACTTACTTACACTGGCACTATCGAACCCGAAGGTTCATGGCCGCGCGGACATAAGCTCTCCATACATCCCTATCCTGAGCTAATGCTTTCCAATCATTCCCTGTATAATCTACTTCCCTCAAATCATACTTAATGTTGTTCTCCCACCTCATTCTTGGCCTACCAACTGGGCGTTTTCCCTCTGGCTTTCCTACAAGAAGCTTCCATGCACGTCTTTCATTCCCCATACGTGCAACATGTCCTGCCCATCGCAGTCTACGAGACTTAACTGTTCTTATTATATCTGGCTTCCTATAAAGACCATGTAGTTCATTGTTATGTAGTCTTCTCCATTCACCTGTCTGTTCATCTCTCTTTGGTCCAAAAATTTTCCTAAGAACTTTATTCTCAAATACTCGTAATCTCCTTTCCTCCCTTAAAGTAAGAGTCCATGTTTCGCACCCATATAATATAACTGGTAGAATAATAGTTTTATATATTTTCAGCTTAACGTTTTTTGAAAGGAGTTGGGACATCAAAAGTCTCTGCAATGCATAATAGCATGCATTTCCAGAATTGAGCCTATGTTTAATTTCTTTGTGCATCTCATTCCTATTTGTGATTATTGTTCCTAGGTATTTGAATTCAGCCACTTCCTCAAAATTTCCCTCATTTGTCATTAGCTGTCCATTTCCATTATATACTGAATTTCTACGTGTGACCATATATTTAGTTTTACTGATATTTACTTCCAGTCCTAATTTCTTAGTGTTACTCAATAGTGTGTGCGTGTTGGCCTTTAGTATATCCTCGCTATCGGCCAGTAGTACTACATCATCAGCATAAACTAACAGCTTATTAATACCATTGAGTTGTAAGCCTTCCTCATTCTCTAAAGATTTAATGGCATGCTCTAGTACAAAATTAAATAGTAGAGGAGATAGTGCATCTCCTTGCTTCAACCCATTCTGGATTTCAAAAGTGTCTGAAAACTGTTTGCCTACACGCACCCTACTCTTTGAGCCATTTAGACACATTCGTATAAGTCTAACCAACTTTTTAGGAATTCCGAACTCCAGCAGGATACTATATAACTTCTCCCTCTTAATTGAATCATATGCTTTTTTGAAGTCTACATATAGTTGATGTACAGTACCATTATATTCCCATTTCTTTTCTAAAATCTGTCTTATACTGAAAATCTGATCTGTTGTAGACCTGTTTCTTCTAAATGCACATTGATGATCTCCTAGAATGTCATCAATATAGGGAGTAAGTCTGCTTACTAATATATTTGTTAGAATTTTGTACGAAGTTGAAAGTAATGAGATGCCCCTGTAGTTGTTGCAATCAGTTTTATCTCCTTTCTTATAAATTGGTAAGATAATTGATTCCTTCCATTCATCTGGAAGAGCTTCTTTTTCCCAAATCATACTAAGCAACCAGCGTATCTTGTCCATCAATTTTTCTCCCCCTGATTTTATCAGTTCTGCTGGGATCTCATCTGAACCTGATGCTTTATACATCTTCAATTTTTCAATCGCCATTTCAACCTCTAATGCACTTGGCTCTGCGACTAGCATTTCTGCTGTCTGTAACTTATCCTCCTCAATGTCCTGTTCTGTATGTACATTTAATAGCTGATTAAAGTAACCTTTCCATCTATTTAATATACTCCTAGAATCTGCAATCATATCCCCTTTTTCATTCCGAATTATGTTTGTTCTAGCCTGAAACCCCTTCTTCTCTATACTAATTCCCTGATATAATTCTCTAATGTTCCTATTTTTTGCATTCATTTCAAGATCATTAATCTTCTCTCTCAAATATTCCCTCTTTTTACTCTTTAGTAACTTGGTGGTTTCCCGTCTAACACTACCCAATTGCTCTAAATTTACCTCATTTGGCTCGTGTAACCATTTCATTTTTGCTAGCTTTCTTTTCTTTACAATGTCGGCACATTCCTCATCAAACCATTTCTTGTTTTGCCTCTTTTTTAAACAACCAATGCTTTCTGATGCTGACAATTTAATAGTATCTCTTATAGCCTCCCATTCTTTATTTATATCAGTTTCTTCTTCGTTTGCCACATTGTCATCTGAAGATTCCAGTACTTCAAATCTATTAGCAATTTTGATTTGGTATTCTTGCCGCATTTCATCATTTTTCAAGTTTTTTAATTCATATTTTACAGAATCATCTTTAGCGTTCGTTCCTCTCATAAGCGATAGCCGTTGTCTGATTTTCACTCTGACCAGATGATGATCCGAATTGCAGTCTGTCCCTCTAACTGATCTAACATCAATGATGCTACTGTGCCAGCGTTTATCCACTAATACATGATCTATCTGGTTCCGAGTTTCTCCATCTGGGGACGTCCAGGTGTATTTATGAATATCCTTATGCTGAAATGTTGTGCTCTTAACAATGAGATTCTTTGATGTGGCAAATGTGACTAATCTAACCCCGTTGTCGTTACTATCTTCATGAAGACTGAATTTGCCTATTGTTGGTTTGAATATATCTTCCCGCCCCACTTTTGCATTAAAATCTCCTAAGACAATTTTCATATGATATCGTGAAAGGCTATCAAATAAGCATTCTAATTCTTCATAGAACTCATCCTTGATCTTGCCATCTTTATCTTCTGTGGGGGCATGTACATTTACAATTATAAAATCATGTCGTTTACCCTTTAGAATTATGTATGATATCCTATCACTAACAAATTTAATATCTCGGATAGCGGATAGGATCCTCCTTCTGACTAAAAAACCCGTTCCAAATGCAGGTCTTTCTGCACCCCCATAGTATAATGCAAAGCTTCCTGATTCCTGACTACCTTCTCCTGGCCACCTAACTTCCTGTAAAGCGACTATATCCAAGGGCGATTTATCCAATTCCCGCGTTAATATCTCTAGTGCCCCGCTATTGTATAAAGTTCTAACATTCCATGTTCCTAGGAACATGTCCCTGTGTTTGAGCCTTTGGCATGGGTTCCCTGAAGTAGTCCCCGCCCGGAGAACCGAATGGGGGACTATTTGACCTCCGGAAAATTTTACCCCAGATGAACCAATGTCCGCATTTCTTGACGGTTGTATTTTTACGGTGAAAGATCGTCACTCTTTCGCCCAAGGTACTTTTTTCGTCTGGCTTATCACCTTCGACCAGTCCGGCATGGGTAACCCTATCGGCAGCAATGCTACCGCCGGCATAGCTCTCAGGATCATTTAAGCACGCAAGCCACTCCACCACGACAAGGTAAAGATACCATGGAGGGAATAATATAATAATAATAATAATAATAATAATAATAATAATAATAATAATAATAATATCTTTATTTTACATGGTAGAGCTAAGGCATTAAGGCCTTGTCAACGACTCAACCAGGTAAAAAAATGATTGTTGCATCTTAGTACAATATTAATAAATATTACATAGTATGTCTACAATATAATAAACATTATTATTTATAAAATATTTCGATTTAATCTAGATTTAACGAATGTAATATAAAATGTACAAGGTAGAAAAAAATGAGAAGAAAATACTATTATTATTATTGAATCTCCAAATATTTTGAAACACTATTTCGCCGGTTTTAGCTTACTATAATAATATTATACTATACATTGCAAAACCGAATTATCTAATGGTTTTGAATGAGTGTTATGAATTACATAATTTGTCTATAAGTGTCTTAGAAAATACTACATATGGGGAATGAAAGAGGGGCATGGAACCTTCTTGTAGGAAAACCAGAGATAAAGCGCCCAGTTGGTGGACCAAGAATGAGGTTGGAGAATAATATTAACCATTATTTAGATTATTATGGAATTAGATTATAGGGGATAATTGGAAAATAGTGGATATAGGAGAGCCCGTGTCAGGGCGGCCATAACATGGTTCGATGTTGCCAGTGAGTTAGTTATAAAGTCCGTCACGCAGAAAATGGGGAAACTAAGTGAATTTCTGAGCAATTATAATGTAGGGTTCTATTTTCTTGATTTACTAATATTATAATCATTCTGTTACAGTGGAGAAACTCAATTTTAGATGTCAGTTTATTTATAAGTGTCAGACTGTAGTAAAAACAAAAATACACCTTTTATTTTGGGTTTCAGGTAATCCTCTGTTTCTATGGCCGGATTTGCTGATTTCTATAGAGTGCCTTCCTCATTTAATTTTAATATATATAATGAGTTTAGTTGTAAAACATCGAAATTTGCGACCGCTAGAGCTATTTATAAATATAAATTCTCGTTCCAGGTGATCTCCTACACCTAATGGCCCGATTTTGCTGGTTAACAAACTCGACCTTAGTTTTTTAATTAACTCCTATATACCAAGTTTCGTTATTATAAAACAAAAATTGCTGCCGCTAGAGTGTTAACACTTATACAGGAAACCAGATATATTATGACAATTTAAGTTTCGAAGATTGCAATGGACGGGACATGTGGCACGAATTGGGAGTGAAAGACGGGCATGAAAGCTTCTTGTAGGGAAACCAGAGTGAAAACGCCCAGTCGGTAGACCAAGAATGAGGTGGGAGAATGATATTGACCATGATATGAAGGAAATAGATTATACAGAGGGTGATTGGAAATCATCTCATGATAGGGATGTATGGATTGCTTATATCCACGTGGCCATGAACCTACGAGTTCGATAGTGCCAGTGAGTTAGTTACAGCGTTAACACATACAGACGTAGGATATATATATAAATATATATATATATATATATATAGTCATGGTCATCTAGATAACTTCGTTGAAGATATGTAATTTTTTTATTCCAAAATTGTTTTCATGAGAATAGACTAAACAGGTTAGATTGTTCGTAATTCGCTAAAATATGAACAATTATATAAATATGATGCAACAATTCTCCATGAATTCTATAAATTTTTACTAAATAAATAATAGTTTTAAAAAACTAAAAGAACACGCTTTATTAGAAAACTAAAAAATGAAAAATAATTTTAATTTCAAATACGCTTGGGATAAAATAAAGTGGTCAACAAAAAAATCATCTCCAACACATATAGAATAAAATTAGAGTTATCAACAAAAAGAAAATAATTTTACCATCAAAAGCGTTGGGTGCTCTATATCAATTAATATATTTGATAATGAACAGATATTGGTAAAAGTAAGCTCTCTAAGAAGAAAATGTAAAAATCATAAAAATCACCCCACGCTTTTGATGGTAAAATTATTTTCTTTTGTTGATAACTATAATTTTATTCTATATGTGTTGGAGATGATTTTTTTTGTTGAACACTATTTTATCCCAAGCGTATTGGAAATTAAAATTATTTTTCATTTTTTAGTTTTCTAATAAAGAGTGTTCATTTAGTTTTTTAAAACTATTATTTATTTTTTTATTTTTTAGTTTTAATATTTTACAGAATAAGATAAAAATGTAAATATCTTTAAATTCGATACTATTGTAGTATGAGCTAAAAGTAATACTCTTCTATAAAAAAAACCCTCCCAGCCGGATTTGAACCAGCGACATATGGATTAATGAAATTATATACCACTAAGTGTTCACTGCTCTACCAACTGAGCTCTTACAACGATTGACAAAAAGTTCGACAAGTCCGCAACCTATTATACCAGTTTTCATTTTTTTGATTTTCGGATGATTCTGGCCAGGATGTCAGAACCAAAATATGAAATTATTGTATTGTCACGGGTCCTCTACACGTATACAAAGTTTCAAGTCGATCCAATGTTTCTAAGCGGGTGAAAATCGCGTTGAAAGATTCCGTTACATTGATAAAAAGACACGTTTTTTTAATTTTCTGACGATTCTGGCCAGGATTTTAGAAACAAATCTGAAAATATTATATTGTCACGACTCCTTTATAAGTATACAAAGTTTCAAGTCGATCCAATGTTTCTAAGTTGGTGAAAATCGCGTTGAAAGATTCCGTTACATAGATACAAAAACACATTTTTTTTTTTAGTTTTCTGATGATTATGGCCAGGATTTTGGAAAATAAATATGAAATTATTGTATTGTCACGGTTCCTCTACAAGTATACACAGTTTCAAGCCGATCCGATGATTTTAAGTGGGTGAAAATCGCGTTGAAAGATTCCGTTACATAGATAGATAGATAGATAGATCGATAGATAGATAGATATATAGATAGATATATAGATAGATAGATAGATAGATAGATAGATAGATAGATAGATAGATAGATAGATAGATAGATAGATAGATAGATAGATAGATAGATAGATAGATAGATAGATAGATAGATAGATAGATAGATAGATAGATAGATAGATAGATAGATAGATAGATAGATAGATAGATAGATAGATAAATAGATAAATAGATAAATAGATAGATAGATAAATAGATAGATAGATACCGGTCAATCTAATATAAAGCGTGTAAAATGGACGAAGATGTTAAAGATCTTCTAACATGTCAAAACGTTGTGTGCGCAACATATAATATATATATATATATATATGTATATTATTTTCTCATAATGATTATTTTTAGTGTACATAATTAGATGTAATATTTTTTTCAGTACAATAACTTTTCACGCATTATAAAAGGTTAGGCATTAGCAACAGCTTTATGAAATTTTAAGCTCCACACCAGACAGAATTACTCTGTTTTAAAGTTTAGCATATATTTTGTTATTGTTTCTCGTAGGCGTGTATTAATGGATGTAATCAGATTTATGTAAAAATAATTTCAAGTTAGTCTACCTTACAATTTTTACATCACAGATATACCGTAATCTGTCTTTAATAATAGTCGAGGATTTTAAAATAAAATGAAATGACATAACTTAGTAACATATAAAAATGAATATTGTCGTATCTCTTTTGTGCGTAGTTTCATTTTTCCCAGACAATGCTTGAAGCTATTTCGTATTATTAACTATGAAATATTGAAGGCAATTTGCATCCTTGACCCAAGTCTTGAAGAATCGCATGATACTCAAGTAGACAATTCATCAATATTAAATGATTCTTTTTTACCCTCTCTAGGACAAAACTGTGCACACACGAATGATGTCGGCATGCGAAGGCATTGTATATTCCAGATGCGTAGTTCCGAGATGAAATTATGCAACAACGTCTACATGAAGCAGAGAGTAACGATAGGCCTCGTCTGTCACGCAAAAACTTATTAAATAGACTCTGCGTTAATAATAGAAAATGAAACTTCCTGACGTAGGTGGATGATATGATTTCACCTACTCGTTTTTTTTCGGAAGACAACTGATCACTCTTTTTTTTTAGCGTTATTCATTAAATTAAGTGATTTAATTTAAACTTTACAAACTTTTTCGGTCTCCTTGTTTTGTACCTCTGTGCAGTTGAACATGTTACAGCTGGTATCACTATTACTTTATCTCTGATTTTTAAAATAATATTATTATTAGGAATATTCCACACTAGAGTGGTTCTCCTTCAAGCCAAGAGGTTTCTGTCTAAAGTATCTTCTTCCCTCAAATCTCTAGCTTCAGCACTTCTCCTCACTCCATCTATCCAACGTTCTCTAGGTCTGCCTCTTCCACTTTTTCCATTAGCTTTCCAATCAAGGATCTTCTTTGTATTCAACGTTTTCTTCTGTATTATCTTATATTTTTTCAACATAATAATAATAATACTAGTAATAATAATGGTGATGGTAATGATAACAGACTATTAATAAATGTAATAACGATAATAATAATAATTTATATTTATATACAGATTTTTAATGTTTACACATCTTTCTGTACCTAAAGTTTTATTTTCATTCTCCACTCGTCTCTATCCATCTACTTCATATTCTCCAGTCCTTTTGTTCTCATTCCAGTTCTTATTTCTTGCATCCACGAGTTTCGAGGTCTTCCTTTCCTTCTTCTTCCAGGTGGACACATTCCAATGTGTATATATAGTAATAATATTTCCAATATAGTTATATAGTAATATAGTAATAATAATAATAATAATAATAATAATAATAATAATAATAATAATTTTTATTTATGTATAGATTTTTAATGTTTACATATATTTCTGTGCATAAAGTTTTATTATTATTAATAACAATAAGTGGAAGAAGAATAAGCCATATATAATAACAGTTAAGTCTCGTAAACTGCGACGGGCAAGACATTTGGCACGAATGGGGAATGAAAGACGTACATTGAAGCTTCTTGTAGGAAAACAGAGAAAAAACGCCCAGTTGGTAGACCAAGAATAAGGTGGGAGAATAACACTAACCATGATTTGAGGGAAGTAGATTATACAGGGAATGATTGAAAAACATTAGCTCAGGATAGGGATATATGGAGAGCTTATGTTCGCTCTCGCCCATGAACCTACTGGTTCGATAGTGCCAGTGACTTAGTTTGTTAATAAGTGGAAGAAGAAAGTATCGTCACAATTGATAGGAAACGACTACAATGGTACAGACATATACAGTTCGTAGAATGAGAGAAATAATAAAACCCAGGATTGTACAAGAATGAGGGAGAGGACGACCTGCTACTACCTGGATGCAGAATGTGTATATTACAATGGAAAGATATGGTGTAATAGATGATGACGGTATAAAATGGAGACAAATGTGTAATTTAGATGTCAATATTGTAACCTATTTTATATTTTGATATTGTTCGACTGAAGATAAACCTCTGCATTGAGGAGAATTCTCATTAATAAAAATGTCAATATTATTATGTTTTAATCATCTTCTGCAGAACAAAGAAATGTACTTATAAAACCGTTGTAGACAGTATTATGTTATATGGATTACAGATATGAATAATTAAAAGGTGCCAAGCTAACAAGTTATTAGCAACAGGGATGGATTACTGGAGGAGATCATCGCGGTAGAAGATTAGGAAAAAAATTAGAAACATTGATTTTAGGAAAATTAAGTAAGCTGAAAAAAGTATACCTATTACAGACGATTGAAGCCAAAGATTAAGTTGGAATGGGCATCTCAAGAAGGTGACATCTGATATAATCCCTAAAATCTTGGAGTGGAAAACAGATAGGAAAATGAGATTGGCTAGACCTAAAGAAGACTGGACGGACGGTATGAGAACAAATATGAATGAACTGGGACTTACAGAAGAGGATGTTCATCATCACTAGAATTGGAGAAGGCAAATTTCTTGAGGATGTAGGAAAAACACTGTATTATTGATTACCTCCGAAACTAAAAATATTATTATTATTATTATTATTATCATCATCATCATCATCATAGTACATTCACGAATTTAGGCCATTTGTTGACCTGTTTCGGCCTCAAGAGAAACACCATCCAGAAGTCTTTTGAGTGGACGTCCTGGTCTTCTTCTTCCTGCAGGTTGATATCTTAACATTTGTTTGGGTATTCTGTGATCTTCCATTCGATGAACATGTTGCATCCATCTTGACTTATAGTCAGAAATTTTGTTTTCTAAAGATTCCATGTGTAATTCTTCTAAGATGTCTTCATTTTTTTTGTGATCTAGTAGTGTGTATCCTGCAGTCCTCCGAAGATATCTCATTTCAGCAGATCTAAGTCTCTGTATATCCTTCTGTTTCAACGTCCATACTTCGCTACCATACAAAAGAGTTGGAAGAGCCAGTGTTTTATACACTTTCAGTCTTGAATGCTTTTGGACTAACTGTGGCTTGAAGATATTATTATTATTATTATTATTATTAAAATACATTCTATTATGCACTGCAGGAACTGTTGTCATTGCAAATCCTCCAAAAATTTAAAACTGAAAATTATAAAACTGTTATTCTTCCAGTTGTACTTCTCGGATATCGATGCAGAAGATGTTGCCATACATTAAGAGAGGAGAAAACAATATGAATGTTTAAGAATAAAATAGTTAGAAAATTGTTTTGACCAAAGAGAGACGAAAAGACGGGGAATGGAGACTTTATAGGATTGAACTTCATAATCTTTGTGGAAAATCATACATATTAACAATAGTTAAACATTATGTGACACGAATGTGGAATGAAAGACAACCATGTAAACTTCTTGTAGGAAAGGCAGAGTGAAACTTCCCAAAAGTAGGTCAAGATTGATGTGGAAGGATAACCTTAACCAGATTTCAGGGAGCTAAATTATATATATATATATATATATATATATAATTTATTTGTTTATTTATTTGGCGTGGGACAGTTAAGGACATGTGGCCTTCTCTTCCACTCACTCACCAGGACAAACATATATTACATCAGAATACAACAATCACAATTAACTCTAATAAACTAAATGTAGATTTGATCTATAAGATAATATCTAATATATTAAGATTTATAATACAACCATGTTAATAATAGTTAAGATTAAGACTAAAACTAATTATAAAATATATTCAAGCAAGATAAATTAAATTGTTGGTAGACTGTCCCTGACTAATGTATTAAAAATAATGAGATACAGTAAACTAATTTTACGATTATACAATATTTAAACAAACGAAAATATTTGTTAATCTTGATATTGTTTTCATAAATAATTCAATATATTAATTGTTAAAATAATACTATCAGTGAAGTGTATAAGTTAGTTTGTTATTAAATAATTCATTAGTTTCTTTTTGAACGATGGTATAGTTTGACAGTCTCTGATAGAGGGAGGAAGGGAATTCGGGAATGATTGGAAAGTATTATCTCAGGATAGTGATACATGGGCCTCGCCCCGTAGCTGAGTGGTTAAGACAAGATGCCTTGGCGCAGAGCTATGGAACTTGCTCTGGTTCGGGTCTCCAGGGGGGAAGAAATTTTCTTGGAATTTCGGACAGTATGGGACCGATGCCAACCCAGCATAGTGAGGAATTTAGGTAGCTACAATTAGTAGCGGTTCCAGGATGCAAAAAGCAGCTATAACGGCTGGGGGACCCGACATACTGTCCGCATGTCACCCCTACACTGGCTGGATGTACGACTACCTCTGTGATAACAAATGCGGATGTGAGGCCAGCATTAGGCTAACAATCAAATTGCCTTCTTAGGCCTATTGGGGCATAGAGTTTAGTTTTTAATTATATATGGAGAGCTTAATTATCCGCGGTCATGGGCTTCCAGGTTCAATAATGCCTGTTATTCGGTTAATAGGTTTAATAAAATGTTATATTATACAGAGTGTCCTAGATTTTAACCGAAAAAAAATTACCTGCTTACATAGAGGTTGAATTCAAACAATTTAGAACTTGGAACTCATGGTCTCAGGCGAAAAATGTATGACAAAGTCAGGATTTAGCATCCCATGACATTTTTATATTCTCTAACCTTAAGAAATAACTTCGCAGGAGACGTTTTCCTCTTCAGAAGCAATAGTGAAGATTGCGAAAGCGGTTTTGAAAGACTTTGAGGAAAGTCTTTGCAGGCTGACAAACACTGGGAAAAGTCCATTGCATTCAAAAGAGATACTTTAAAAAAATCATCAAAATTCTGAGGATGAGTAAAGGTATTGTCAAAAATAATACTGATCTTGTTTATTGAACAGTCATCTTTGACGAATACAGAGTTTGGGGGCTGTGTCATTTAAATTTTGACAATTTTTAAACAAAATATTCTCAAAGTAAACTATTAAATGAAACACCTAGCAGGTGCCGTCGTCCTGAACTGGAAGCCGGTTTCCGAAAGGCCTACAGTCCTTAAAAGATAAAAAAATAACATAGTTGACGACCTGCCAAGTATTTGTTTTAATATTTTACTTTGTGACTCAACGGAATATCAATATGAATTTTCTCAGTACAACCAAAACTCTGCTCACATTCATATGTTAGTACAACCAAAACTCTGCTCACATTCATATGTTAGTACAACCAAAACTCTGCTCACATTCATATGTTAGTACAACCAAAACTCTGCTCACATTCATATGTTAGTACAACCAAAACTCTGCTCACATTCATATGTTAGTACCACCAAAACTCTGCTCATATTCATATGTTAGTACCACCAAAACTCTGCTCATATTCATATGTTAGTACGACCAAAACTCTGCTCACATTCATATGTTAGTACAACCAAAACTCTGCTCACATTCATATGTTAGTACAACCAAAACTCTGCTCACATTCATATGTTAGTACCACCAAAACTCTGCTCACATTCATATGTTAGTACCACCAAAACTCTGCTCATATTCATATGTTAGTACCACCAAAACTCTGCTCACATTCATATGTTAGTACAACCAAAACTCTGCTCACATTCATATGTTAGTACAACCAAAACTCTGCTCACATTCAATGTTAGTACAACCAAAACTCTGCTCACATTCATATGTTAGTACAACCAAAACTCTGCTCACATTCATATGTTAGTACAACCAAAACTCTGCTCACATTCATATGTTAGTACAACCAAAACTGTGCTCACATTCATATGTTAGTACAACCAAAACTCTGCTCATATTCATATGTTAGTACCACCAAAACTCTGCTCATATTCATATGTTAGTACCACCAAAACTCTGCTCACATTCATATGTTAGTACAACCAAAACTCTGCTCACATTCATATGTTAGTACAACCAAAACTCTGCTCACATTCATATGTTAGTACCACCAAAACTCTGCTCACATTCATATGTTAGTACCACCAAAACTCTGCTCATATTCATATGTTAGTACCACCAAAACTCTGCTCATATTCATATGTTAGTACAACCAAAACTCTGCTCACATTCATATGTTAGTACCACCAAAACTCTGCTCATATTCATATGTTAGTACCACCAAAACTCTGCTCATATTCATATGTTAGTACAACCAAAACTCTGCTCATATTCATATGTTAGTACCACCAAACCTCCGCTCACATTCATATGTTAGTACCACCAAAACTCTGCTCACATTCATATGTTAGTACCACCAAAACTCTGCTCACATTCATATGTTAGTACAACCAAAACTCTGCTCACATTCATATGTTAGTACAACCAAAACTCTGCTCACATTCATATGTTAGTACAACCAAAACTCTGCTCACATTCATATGTTAGTACAACCAAAACTCTGCTCACATTCATATGTTAGTACAACCAAAACTCTGCTCACATTCATATGTTAGTACCACCAAAACTCTGCTCATATTCATATGTTAGTACCACCAAAACTCTGCTCACATTCATATGTTAGTACAACCAAAACTCTGCTCACATTCATATGTTAGTACAACCTAAACTCTGCTCACATTCATATGTTAGTACAACCAAAACTCTGCTCACATTCATATGTTAGTACAACCAAAACTCTGCTCATATTCATATGTTAGTACCACCAAAACTCTGCTCATATTCATATGTTAGTACAACCAAAACTCTGCTCATATTCATATGTTAGTACCACCAAAACTCTGCTCACATTCATATGTTAGTACAACCAAAACTCTGCTCACATTCATATGTTAGTACAACCAAAACTCTGCTCACATTCATATGTTAGTACAACCAAAACTCTGCTCACATTCATATGTTAGTACAACCAAAACTCTGCTCACATTCATATGTTAGTACAACCAAAACTCTGCTCACATTCATATGTTAGTACCACCAAAACTCTGCTCATATTCATATGTTAGTACCACCAAAACTCTGCTCATATTCATATGTTAGTACAACCAAAACTCTGCTCACATTCATATGTTAGTACAACCAAACTCTGCTCACATTCATATGTTAGTACAACCAAAACTCTGCTCACATTCATATGTTAGTACCACCAAAACTCTGCTCACATTCATATGTTAGTACCACCAAAACTCTGCTCATATTCATATGTTAGTACCACCAAAACTCTGCTCATATTCATATGTTAGTACAACCAAAACTCTGCTCACATTCATATGTTAGTACCACCAAAACTCTGCTCACATTCATATGTTAGTACCACCAAAACTCTGCTCATATTCATATGTTAGTACAACCAAAACTCTGCTCATATTCATATGTTAGTACCACCAAAACTCTGCTCATATTCATATGTTAGTACCACCAAAACTCTGCTCATATTCATATGTTAGTACAACCAAAACTCTGCTCACATTCATATGTTAGTACCACCAAAACTCTGCTCACATTCATTTATTACCACCAAAACTCTGCTCATATTCATATGTTAGTACAACCAAAACTCTGCTCATATTCATATGTTAGTACCACCAAAACTCTGCTCACATTCATATGTTAGTACCACCAAAACTCTGCTCATATTCATATGTTAGTACAACCAAAACTCTGCTCTTATTCATATGTTAGTACCACCAAAACTCTGCTCACATTCATATGTTAGTACCACCAAAACTCTGCTCATATTCATATGTTAGTACCACCAAAACTCTGCTCACATTCATATGTTAGTACCACCAAAACTCTGCTCACATTCATATGTTAGTACCACCAAAACTCTGCTCACATTCATATGTTAGTACCACCAAAACTCTGCTCATATTCATATGTTAGTACTACCAAAACTCTGCTCATATTCATATGTTAGTACCACCAAAACTCTGCTCACATTTATAATTATGTTTTATATTAAATTATTGATTTGTTCAATCAATAATTTTTATTATTATTTTTATTTTTATATTAATATATCCCTATTATTATTGTGATAACTAATGTCGTCTTGATTGAAATGTCTAAGTTTTTAAGTTCATTAAGGGAAAGAGTTATCTTTGCGTAAAGATGGTTTCATGAATTCCGCCCTAAGATAGGTCATGTGATTCTACTCTACAGGCTTTAGGAGGCCCTTGGAATATTATGAGATTAAGACTCTCACCTTCATAGACAATCGGCACGGGATATTGCCGGGTTGTTAGCCCTGCATAGCGACCATCTTTGCCCCCTGAACAAATGTCTGGTGCTCAATTCCATTAAAGGCTAAGTCACCCCAGGGCCACCATCACGTCAGAAGATTAATTCTGATCCCACTAGGACTCGACCTCTTGACTTTCTGGCTTGCAGTATATTGCCGTAAACAACTACAAAACAAAAATACTATAGTATAGATACTCTCTCATAAGTAGAGCCCGGAGTTGTATGCGAAATGCACGTATTTTTTTATACGCATTAAAAAGTGTACAAAAATGATTTACATGTTAAGTGGCCCTTTTATAGGCAATTTATGCGATATTTTATAATGCATAGAAATGCACATTCTGGCGGAAAATGCTTATTTTACAATTTTAATGCATAAATGCATATTTTACTCCTAATTGTGGTATGAAATTATAATTTTCGCTTAAACTAATTACTTCGTGAATGTTTCTATGAGTTTTACATCTTCGAAGTGAGTTACTAGGTCTTCTTCTTCGAAGGGTATCTCTTTTAGTCTGGACCTTCTTCCATGAGCTGCCAGGCATGGGAGGCCCTGTTGGTAGTTACACTACCGCCTGTATAGCTCATGGAGTCATTAGGACTCTCAAGCCCCACCACCACGCCAAGGTAGAGATACCGACGATGGAAAGACGTCACCATACCCCGGACCTGTAGTCAATGAACACGCAACAAGCTGCCAGCTTTTATGCGTAGAGGAAGAAGAAGAAGAAGCTTAAACGAATTACGAGTAATTAATTAATTATTATTTAATACATTTTTACTTAATAAAATATCTGCAATCAATTGGATATGACCGTAACGTGTACCGGTATATTTACATCTGTGTAAGAGGGGAATACCCGTGGCCTTGAGAAGTAATATTACGGAATTAAGATTAGGAACGAAACTAGGGAATCCGCACGATCTGCCATAAAGACGAAGGCGCTTCATACAAGGAAACCTCATGAAAACATTCCTTATCTACTGTAACAGCCAGGAATTAGATAAGATTACCCGCAAAGCAAATAATTTATTTCATTTTATTACAATCTGTTTTTGCATATTTAGGGTGCATATTTTTTTACATTTTAATGCATATTTGCATGCATATTTAGTACTTTATATTTCATACAAATCCGGGCTCTACTCAAAAGTAATGTTTTTTTTTTAAATATAGTGTTATTTGAATGCTTAATAACAAGAAATCAATCTAATCTTAAAAGTAAATATTCTATCGTCTTGAGCCATAATTCAGCGAAGTTTATTATCCTGCGGCGGTACCAGTTCTCTGTTCTTTATGCGAAGAATTCGTTGAGACCCTTCAGTTTTTTTTTTTTCAATATTTCACGCAACAAATGGGTTATGGTTCGAAATAGATGGCAATCTGTAGGTTCAAGATTAGGTATATATGCTGGGTGCAATAGCAGTTCGATTCCTCCCAATTCCTAAATTTTTGTCATGGTTGATCGTGAAGTATGGGGCCCGCTCGGGCTTGAACCCGCGACCCTAAAAATTTCGTGAACTCTTTCCTATTGTTAATAATAGAGATCCGCAACTTCTGTACACACGTTTGGAACAAACTCCCAGTGAATCACACCTTCAAAACGTCCACCTGACACACAATATTACAATTAAAACCGACATCAGGTCTACTTACGAGACAACCATATAAATTAACTGAAATCAAAGATGCCCAATCAATATCTATGTGTTATATGTGGTAGATTGTGTGTGTTTGCAATTGTGCGTGTGTTTGTTTGTAATGAGCAATATTTATCGAAAAAAACTTCAAGCTACAAATAAGAGACTTCTGAACAAGAAATTGTCGGAGAACTTCAAGACTAAAATAAGAATCCTCTGAATAACTTCAGTCGACTTCTTCGCGCCTAGAATTGAATCACTACACTGATGACCTCTGATCTGTAAATGAAACAATATTATAACTATTGCGCAGTTTTGGACTAAATAGAGAGAAGAATAAAGAGGCGAATGGGGAAGACCTTTAACAGTGAGTTATGTGATATTTATAGGAAACCAGATATAATAAGAACAGTTAAGTCTCGTAGAATGTGTTGGATAGGACATGTGGCATGAATCGAGAATGAAAGTAGGGCATGAAAATTTCTTGCACGAAAACCAGTTGGAAAACGCCCAGTTGGCAGACCACGCTCAGTTGAGGTGGGAGTATACATGAACCACGATTTTGGGGTCGTAGATTTTGCAGGGGATGATTGGAAAATATTAGCTCAGGGGATGTGTCCTCCCGGCCATGAATCTAGGGGGTCCATAGTGCCAGTGAGTTAGTTAAATATTCCGCAGCTTCTCTACGTAATGTACGAGTATTGCAAACTTGTGAGTTTGAATTGAGGGATGATGAATTTAATATCTGTGTAAGTTAGAGTTGCTGCATTACACAAAACAATAATAGGACTGCAGTGTCAGGGCGCAATGCGAGACCCCGCTGGGATTCTGGATTAACTATGGCGGGATTGTCCCACAAGAAGCAGTTCACACAGGTCGCCATTAGCGCTAGGAAATGGCGTGTCACATGGGATTAGGCAACTATCACATCCTACTATCTAGTTTTCAAATTGTGCGTCGAATACCACCCACACTGCTTACTTTAAATCCCGTACATACATTTGAAAATATTTTAATAACTAACTAACTAACTAACTCACAGGCACTATCGAACCTGTATGTTCATGGCCGCGCGGACATAAGCTCTTCATATATCCCTATCCTGAGCTAATGTTTTCCATTCATCCCCTCTATAATCTATTTCCCTCAAATCATAGCTCATCCCAGCTCATCCTTGGTATACCTACTGGGCATTTTACCTCTGGCTTTCCTACAAGAAGATTCTATGCACGTCTTTCGTTCTTCATTCGTGCCACATGTTCTGCCCATTGCAATCTACGAGACTTAACTGTTTTTATTATATGTTGTAAGCCCATGTTTCCTTTGACAGAGATTAAGGCGCTCTCCCCCTACAGGGAAGAATTCGAACCATACTAATTTAGTTACACTTGTTTTCGTATAGATGTAATTTGAGTGGCCCGTGGTAAGCGTTCCGCCTCATACTGACATCTAGGAAACCAAGGTAATACTAGGACGGGAAAATTCGGTAAATTTTGCTTAGACGCCTTTTCATTCAGGCTTAAGGATCTTTTACGAGCCTGAAAATCTTCAGACTCGGGACCCAAGGCTTAAATTGCACAGCTGTGTCTATTGATAATAGGGCAGGTGATTTTATTTCATTCATGACTCTTAGAGCCGCTGCTGCTCTCTCTCTAAAGTGAATCTTGAAGGTGGTGCCAGCGGTCTGAGAGATAATGCCTATTCAAAACGTTATCTACACAGTCCCCTCTACAAGCCCTAGAAGTTTGTAATCAGAATTTTCGAACACCCTGTATTAACACATGATATAGATATATGGATAACTTATGAACGCGCGGGCTTTATGGTAATGGTTAGATAGTTAGTTAAAATTGAGTGTGCATTCACTTATATACGAAAATCATACTTTAAAATACTTCCTTCCTTTCAATGTATCCATTTACATTGCTATGGTTATGTATCTTACTAAATTCCTATTCAGAAGCTTTAGAGCTTAAAATTGACATTTTTTCCAAGGATTATCTGTAATTTCCCTGCATCCGAGAACAAAAGCGCCATAGAGAATGATTTATTTGAAAACCTTATTGTTTTTATTACTCTCTGCGGTGTAATATACCATGATCGGCGCATGCGTGATGCATAAAAAGGGATTAACCTCAATCTCTTGTTCAAATAACGGATAGTAAGATAGGTCAAGGTAGGTGACCTGCCCGTCACCTTCTAATAAAAATATTACATCTAAAATAAATGGATGTATTATACCAGGTCTGATGGGATTGAGAAATTAAACATCAACTCTACACCTTCAAGTAATTTATGGATATTAATGTGGTAACCTCCTGTCCATTTATAAAGCCACGGCCTATCATTGTGACGTATGTATGCTCTTAACTCAAGGTCATGTTTGCTCGGCGGAACCTTTCTGTTTATTCTGTTTGTAAAGGTACATCTACATTTATAACATATTTATTAAACATTGTATATGAGTTAATTTTTCGGCGCTTGTAATCCCCATTGGACGCGTCTCTCGGATGGTGGATGAGGGATCCCACCAGAAATAGTGAGATGGTTTGAATAATTAAATATGTTCCTGAGGGTTTTAAATTGCTGGGACACTCTCTTTCCAGGAGTTATAAATATGGATTAAGGGTTACAAGATCTTCAGAATAAAGTTCATAGAAAATTGTATGAAGGAAAGACGAACAGGCGGGTAAATGGATAAAAACTACATACAAGTGAGCTATATGATCTTTGCGTGATTCCTGATGTAATGAGAACAATGGTCCCGATAACGGGTCATATGACACGGATGGGGTATTAAAGAGAGGCATGTTAAACTTCTTGTTGGAAAACGACAAAGAAAACTTCCAGTAAATAGGCAAAAAATGAGGTGAGAGAATAATTTTAGTCACGATTACATTCTGTTACTAGGGTGGCTGATTTTTCACCCGTAATTTAGTTTTTTTTAATTATCTTTAAGTTTTCACTATTTAATGTAAGCTAAAATTTCTAGACTTCTGAAGCAATTATATATGAAAATATCAACTCTTCATAATAAAATATTTTTGATCGCCAAAAATAACTCTGGTGATAGAAGTTACAAAATTTTGTGGTGTCAAATTTCATCCATCCTAGTGGTTATGTGTTAACTATTATTATCCTAGTTATTATTAACTATTATTATTATTATTATTATTATTATTATTATTATTATTATTATTATTATTATTATTATTAGTATTATTAGTATTATTAATTAGTAGTAGTAGTACTAGTAGTAGAGTAGTAGTAATAGAAGAAGAAGAAGTGGTAATATTATCATTATTGTTATTGTTATTACATTCATTCAGTTGCCAAGAAAATAACGCTCTAAAGTCTTTGGTTATTATTTTAATTTGTATCGAAATTATTGTATTTTGTCCACATGCCAGCAGCTTTTCTCGCGATATTTTTCACTTTCTCTCCTGGCTTGGCGGAATTGTAACCCACTCCTGAAATGAGTGCGCCTGGACAATGGAGTTCGTTACCACGATGATATGATCTGCGATAAATGATAACGAAGCACCATGAGAGCCTTAAGCCTAAACTTTAACCTATATTTCAGACCAATGCAATGGCGACCACAGGAACAATTGCCTTTAAGGAGATGTTCCTATGGTATGTCCGAGAATCGAACCCGTGACCACACGAACTATAATCCGAAGCTCTTACATGAGCCGGATTCGATGTTGATTGTAAATCTACACATTATTTATTAAAAATACAGAAAAGTAAAATATTGCGCTTCACAAACTGGAACCTTCATTATGATATACCGGTAGTTTATATATTGTCCACTACGCGCGCCACTGATTTCCTCCGTGACGTCATATAGTAAACAATATGTCTTCCTGGAAACAGTTTAACGTTAATTGAAATTGAATTTACATTTTAATTGTGCGTGAATCGTTATACGGTATTTACTGTACGTGATTTATGGAATAGCAGTGCGTTTATTGTAGTCTAGAAGTTCAGTTAGATATTGTAGTGGCCTTGGAGAACTATAAGGTGGGTGGCTGCTCTTCTAACGAACTGAGAGGGACCGGTATGTTTATACATCTGTATTTATAATTCCTTTGTTATATATACAAGCATGATAACATATACTGTAATACGTAGATTATGTATTTATTTTTCCCTCTTTTGGCATATTACTTGCTATAACATCATCTTATAAAGACAATGCCTTATCAGTGAAACCATTTCTTTTATCTTTCTGCTATGCTTTTCACTTCTTCATAACCCTGATATCATACGATTTTCTGTTGCATCATTCAAAACTGTCTTCCGATATTTCCCTTATTTCTTCCCCAAAATGTTGCCTTCAATAATTATTTTAAAGATATTGCCGTGACAGAGTTATGTGGAATATGTTTTTTTTTTTTTTTTGCCATTGAGTTCAAATAAGTTATTATTTACCTTCCTTTTTTTTCTATTTCATCCAGAACTTTTTACATGTTTCCTATTCATTAAATGCATCGTTGCCAGTCGTCTCCATAACCATATTTCTACTACTGTCAATATCTTTGTATTTTTTTTGTGAGAACTCAACTTTCAGTGGCACATAAAAGTATACTCCAGATATATTTTTTATAAATTGTTTCTTCTTCTTTAAATTTAAGCTTTTATTTATAAATAAATTTAAATTCTTATTAGCTATTGATTTATTTATTTCGACAGTTTATCGTAACAAAACTGTTGAACATCTTCCATTTTCAAATTACCAATATTTTATATTAGTCGTAATCTTCTGATTATTACTGAATACGTACATTTTTTATTTTCATTGCATGAAATTTAATTTGAATTGCTGTTAAAAACATTTCTTAATGTGTTTAACATGTTTTGCATGCCATTCTATGACGTGAAATATAATATGTTCATTATTGAAATAATGTATTATTTCTTCTTCTCCATCGTAGTTAAACATTTCACCTTATAGGTAATTTTACATAATACAGTTGTTTCTCATTAGCGAACTCCGAAGGTTGTCATCGTAAAAAAATCATCATCATCATCCGGTATAACGTCAGCTGCCGCCGTCTTCCGGAAACCAAACGCCATTCCTCTCTGTCCATCCATTGATCTTTCACCATTCCTATGATATTCATAGCTGCTTGAGCCCCTTCTATCCAAGTTTTCTTCGGTCTTCCTCTCTTCCTCCTTTCCATTGGGATCCATTCCATAACAATTTTAGGCAATCTTTGCTCTGGCATTCTTTACATGGCCATACCATTGCAATCTTTTCTTTTCTACAATTTCTATGTAGACTAATATATTAAAAAAAAATTCAGCGTTCCAACTTAGTAGATACCGAAGAAAAAAGTTGGAACCCTGAAGATGTGTTAATATATATAATATATATATATATATATATATATATATATATATATATGACATGAAAGAAAAATAAATGCCTGAACGGGGATTTGAACCCGGACCTCTGAATGATAATTCAGTGCTCTACCACTTAACGCTATCCAGGCATTCTCGCACAAACATTTATATATATATATATATATATATATATTACTTTTTTCTCTAACATTAGAGGTAGCGGGACCTTTGTCTCACTGCTCTCTAGTGCCTACTGTAACAAGTAAGCAAATTAAAGAGTATATATATATATGTCAGCATACAGCAATAAATTATGAAACGTAAGATAGAGTTCGTTAACCAGTAAAATTGGGCCATAAGGAGTGAGAGTTATATGAAGTGAAAATTTAAACATTACTACAGCGGCTGCAATTTTTTATTTATTGCAACGAAACTTGGATATGTCATTGAAATAAAACAAGTATGGCGTTCTCCAAAAATCGCTCTAGCGGCGATCTTGTTTAATTCCTCAGAACATAACATAATACAATTAAGTGAAGAAAGATATATTCTGTTAATCAGTTAAATAGGATAATTAATTACTATATTTGCTTAGGAATTCCCTTAGATTTCACGATTCTAGCGTGACCGACATTTTATATAATATTTTTTCATGTGGCTTAAGTTACCTTCAAGTATGTTTACATTTTAATTTTGTAGTAGGGCCTATATATAACATATTTATTTTATTGCGTTCATATATTACGTGTCAGCCGCGATGGTCTAGTGGGTATGTTCCTTGCCTCTAGTTCAGAGGGTCGCGGGTTCAATCCCAGTCGGAGTCGATGAACTTTAAGATGGAAAAATAATCCAAGTGATAAATCCTCCGGGAGGACTTTAAGGAGTGGGTTAAGAGTCTGACAATTTTTAGGCTCGTAAAAAACCGTAACCCTGAATAAAAAGGCATCTGTGCAAAACATAACCGACTTTCATCCATCCAATCAATAACTTAGTTTCCTACTAGTTATCTCATTGAGGCGATGTGCTAACCACGTCACTCGTTGACATTTGAAGATAAATAAGCGTAACTAAAGAAGTATATCTAAGAAACTCACGCTAGGGAGCACCCGAGTCCCAGAACGTATGGGTTATATACATATGTTTCGTGATCAATTAATATTTTCAAAATTAACTCAATTATATTACATAGGTTAGTTAACTCCTTGGCGTGACTGGAATAGAATGACCTTGGACTACCAGCCGGCTGCTGGCCTCATATTAATCATAGAAATGTACAATCATCCAGCCAGTATAGAGATGATATGTGGTCAGCATCTCGAGTCCCCCAACCGCCATAACTGGTTTTCTCAATCTAGATCCGCTACTTATTGTAGCTGTAAACATTATTCACTACTCTAGATGGCGGGAAATTATGCCATAACGGCCGAAATTCCATAGAAAATTACTCCACCATCGGAACTTAAACCAGCGCAAATCCTGCAGCTCTGCACCAAGATATCATCGGCATGGGACTAAACAGGCTGTTTCTAAATTAGACCAACAAACTTTGGGAGCAGATACTTAACCTTCATTGAAGTATATTTTGTTAAGGAACCTATAGGCTGTGACGCTTCGTTTCATTGCAAGAAGAGTCTTAGAGGAACGGATGGAAGGAAGTAAGTACGAGCAAATACAAGTCATTCTGTGTTACATAATTCTGTATGTTAATCTAAATACTTTACAGAAAAGCAGACTCTAGTGTTGCATTGTCAGGATAGATTCAGTTTATTGTCTCATCGCAACAATTGCTGGAACACAAGTGGATTGACATCCAGGCAAACGGTGCACCGACGTGACATACTTTGTCATACCCTTCCAAAGATGCCAGGAGTTTCCCTTATTTCAGCTGCTGCGCTGACAATGCGTGCTACAAGATATTCTTCAGAGTCAATATCGGTTTCATAAACCATTGCCTTCATGTAAGCGTACAAAAATAAATCTAGGCACGTCACGTCAGGCTAGCGTCCCGGCCAGGATAATGAGTCAACTCCTACCTATCAAACGAGCGCCAATAGTAGCTGTCAGATGGCCACGACTTCATCCCCAAAGTGAGGTGGTGCCCCGTTATGTTGAAACCACATGCTGCGTCTGATATTCAGAGCTACAAGCTAAGACACATTCAACTGAACATTACAGTATGTACAGCAGTACTGAATGAGGTTAACCCACCATCCTTTGTACCGACTATGGATAACAACAGATCGTACCAATGGATGTAAACAAACTTGCTGTAATTCATACCGAATGCTTCTTGATCTCCGGAAGTAAACAAATCAAGCAATAGTAGTGTTATAAAAAGGATAACTAGGACTAGATATTTTAATTAATTATTTTAAATAGTATTAACATTATAGGTTTAATATGATAGGGAATATTAGTTTTAGTTGGAATACTTAGAATAACGAAATGGTAATCAGATTTACCTTGACTAATTACAGTTAGGTCTATATCAAATCATATACAGTTACAAGTTGAGGGTCTGGAAACATCCAGAACAAAATATAGCCTAAGGAGGAGAAAGTCAGGTTTTTCACATTCCAAAAGACAGACAGGACAAATGTACCGCTAGGGCCTATGAACTTACTATGCTTGGCGAGAGAAATAGAGAGAGAGAGAGAGAGAGAGAGAGAGAGAGAGAGAGAGAGAGAGAGAGAGAGAGAGAGAGAAAGAGAGAGAGAGAGATTACAGTTAGGCCTTCAGAGAGTAGTAATAAAAGTGGAGAGTAAATGGACGGTCAGTGTTCAACATGTAGTGAAAGCAAGCTGCTGCTGTGGTAAGTCTGCACATGTTTATTCTTAATAGGATTTTGGGGGCTTTGCTAAAGTCAGAATGAGCTTTAGGTCGGGATATTAATTAAGAAGTTATAAAAAATAAGATTCGAAATATGGGTTGATTAAGTTGGGCATGGGGCAAAGTTTCAACATACCGTAGTTTAATCTCTCTCTTTCTCTCCCACGAATATGTATAGGATAAGTTAGGCTAATTTATTTATCTGTAATTATATATTTTGTTCTAATAGTTTTAAATATAGCTGTTTATTTGTTTGTTTATTTATTTATTTATCTCGAATACCCTCTACTAATAAAGTCATCAGCCATACCGCTCGGCTAGTACTAATCCGTAGGTAATTCACGCTATCTTACTGTCACAATTAACCCATGTTCCAAAGGTCCTTAATGCCCTAAAATAAGCTACCATAGCGTAACAAGTAGTAACGACATACCTACTTGGACGGAAAGGACTGAATATCCGTTTCCTTCAATCCTTTCCTGTATGATCCCTTTAGCATTGAAACGAAGCGTCGCAGGTCATAGGTTCATTAACAAAATATGCTTCAATGAAGGTTACCTACATGGTCCCAAACTTTGTCGGTGTAATTTAGAAACATCCTGTATAAATTAGTTAGAATAGGCATATTACAGTCATTGATGCAAAATTTGTCTATTCTAGTGCTAATGGCTGTTAATAAATCTTTGAACATAAAATAAGTTATTATCTGTATATCTACATTTCTCGGTTATATCTATTACATCACTTGTTTCCAATATGTGTTTAGCAACATGCTTGTTCACATTTCTCCCATTTATATTGTAATTCTTAATAGCACTTAATAAAACACGCTATATAAAATGGAAAAATATGGAGTTACCTCTAGAGTTCAAGACTAATGTTGGTTATTCTTTTAATTTATAACGTATTCACTACGTTAAATTTTACCCATGATTTATAGCTATCTTCCAACATTATTTATTATTAATAAGGCGTAATTTATTTTTATAACAACTTCACATTAAATTTTCAGGTAATTTCCTTAATTTATTCAGACAAAGAACCTCAAAGTATTATTCGCGTACTGCTAAAATATAATTTATTTTTTATACTATTTCTTCGAGTTACTATACACATCATCATCATCATCATCAATAAGAACAAGGATTGAACCTTAAAAGGCCCGTTCCTAGACTAAAAATATTGGTCAGACCACCTTCTTAATGGTCACCCCACTTCCCTCCTTCTAGCTGGTCTATAATTCAGTGCACTTATAGGAAATCTCTCAAATGGCATTGCATATACATGTCTCTCTCTTCCACTGTTCTCTCCATTGTGAATTATCTTGCGCTATATTGATAACTTGTGTCCACCGCTGTGGTCTCGAGGTAGTGTACTGCCTTGTCACGCAGCGGGCCCGGGTTCGATCCCCTATCGGGACAAGTTTCCTGGATGATGGTTTTTTCGCGTTTTTTCCTCACCTGTAAGATAAATATTAGGAAACTTTAAGGCCAAAACGGTCCCCGAACATCATCTGGCCACCATTATCATCATTAACATATTCATTAAGTTTAGTATTAAAACCTCTCCTGGCGCATCATTACCTTCATAATCACCTATTATATATCATCGGGACACCATAACTCCGCCTCTCAGGCGCCCCAACCTCAGAAGTGGGTTACAATAACGCCATGCCAGAATGTCGAAATGATAACGTGGTGGTATTGAACAAAAAAAATTAACTTGTAGGCTTTCTCTTAGTGTTTAATTAAGGATGAGATCTCGTCTGGAAATACCTACTAATGATATGAGGAATGTTAAATCTTGTATTTCCAATTCTCTCTGTCTTTCTTTCTGAAAGTCGAGCAGAGACTAACACTTGGATTAAAATCAAATTAACTTTTAATTAATTTATATTTTAAGCACATTTTATAACTTCTGAATCCATTATTTCTAAGATGAAATGTAACATTTATTATATGTACTTTCATAAATCGAAGAGAAAGTTTACAAGCTCTAACTCATCAGTAAAATAGATAGTACATAAGTATATGCTCTTCTGAGGCCTGAGACTTCAGTATACAAACTTACTCACTGATACTACCAATCCCGAGATTTCCAGCCTCGGATATATAAGCTGTTCGTACATCCTTATTCTTAGCTAAATTTTCCAGTCATTCGCTTCACCACCCTTAAATCAAGGTTAGTATTATCATTCTTGGCCTGCCTACTAGACCTTTACAGTAAGAAGATTTCATGCCGCTCTTACTTTCTCCACTGGTACTATATGTCTCTACGAGACTTAATACTTACTATCATATCTGGTGCCCCATAAAAACACGTGGCTCACTGTTATGTAGTTTTCTTCATTCGCCTAACTGTTTGTTTCCCTTTGGTCCAAGCATTTTTTCAACCACTTTATTCTCAAATAATAGTAATATTCTCTCCTCTCCTAAATTAAGTGTAGATGATTCGCATCCCACATTCTATTACAGGGAAGAATAACTGTATTATCTATTTTTAATTTAACCGTTTTTGTCCGATTTTGGGAAAACAGGATTCCCTGGATTGCATAAGATCATGCGTTTGAGTCTTTAATAATTTTCTGCGCCTCATTCCCGTTATTAACTATTGCTTCTATAGGTGTTTTCAAAATAGCATTGCTCTCATTGATCAATTCCTACTATCAAAGTGTCCTTTTATGTGGGATTCATATATTAGTTAATTCATTTGCAAAAAAAAATGATTCAGTTAAATATTTTCACCTACAACTTTGCCAAGAAGTGGGTGCCCAATTTATGGAAAGATGCCATTATGGAACGTATATTATCATCCACATCATTGGTAAAGTTAGAGGGTGAACTCAATTACCGGAACAGCTCCTAGCGGAGATGGCACCGAATCATCCACTTTCGACAAGACTTGGATAATTATATTTCTATCTCTGTCACTCAGTCTGCGGCGTTAAGTGGCAACAGAGCAATACTATTTTATAGACGTGATAAACCTTATAGGTATTTTAGTTATGCCACTTCTTTAAAATTTTCCTCATTTATTGTGAAGTCTCCATTTCCATTTTTACGACTAGTAAATTTACTAGGTCATACGGTGAGTAATCGCAACACTGTTGTAAATCATCGGTCCTAGTGGTGATAATTGTAATCTTGTATATGTTATTTTATAAATCTGTAATATTTTGTGGATACATTCACTATTTCTCACATTCAGTAAGTTATACCTCCCTTAAAAGATATTCAGTAGAATTTGTTTACAAGGTGGAATTGGGAAGTACTTAAACAGCTGCCAAATTCACCAGACATGAGCCCTTGTGTTTATAACTTATTCTCAAAGATCAAAGAAACTTTACGAAACGTTCGATCGCAATCAAAAACTCTAGATCGATCAGATGTCCAAAAATGTTGCTGCAGATGGAGTGCGTCATCTTACAAGGATTTGGCAACGTATAATTGACTTGCTAAGGGACTATAAATTCTTAATGTCAAATGTAACTTTATATATATATATATATGATATGAAAAGAAAAAAGAATGCTTGAGTCGGGATTTGAACTCGAGTTCAAATCCCGACTCAAGTATTATTTTTTCTTTTCATATCATATTTGCCTTCATTGCCAAATGTCAAAAATATATTTATAATATCTATATATATATATATATATATATATATTATATATATATATATATATATATATATATATATTATATATATATATAATATATATATATATATAAATATATATATAATATTATATATATATATATATATATATATATTATATATTATATATAATATATATATTATATATATGTTGAAAATTATTTAAACCAACAAACTCTGACAGGTTGTAGGGGGCACCAAAGCAAATATTTTTCCCTAATGTCATTTTTTCCTATGATGATTATTTAAACCGGTAGAGGGTGTAATACGCTCTTCAGTTGTCATGACTGCAACTGCTGTTGGTGGTAGGAATTGTTTTGTCCACCAGTGTAGTAGTGAATTGTATCTGTTTGCTAATGGAGCGATACACCTGGAGTGAGTACACTGATATGGTTGGTGCGTACTACGTAGCGCACCACAACGGACGAGCTGCACAGCGTGCTTATCAACAACAATATCCTAATCGCCGTATCCCGCATCATACGACATTTACTGCTGTGTACCAACGTCTGCATGAGACCGGGTCATTTAGCAGATTACCTGGACAGGGACACCGTCGCACAGTAAGAACGTTGCAATTTGAGGAAGCTGTTCTGCAGCATGTGGAACGAGATCCTTCAATCAGCAATCGTGCAATTGCACGTAACATGGGAACGAATCAGGCGAATGTAAGAAACATCCTTCATGAGCAATTCTTACATCCATTTCACTTACAGCGTGTCCACAACCTGGAACCAGTTGATTATGCACCCAGGGCACAGTTTTCACACTGGTACCTGGAACAGTGTCAAATGCATCCTACATTTCCATCCTCTGTATTGTTTACAGACGAATCAACGTTCGGGCGTGATGGAGTCTTGAACATGCACATTGCGCATGTTTGGAGTGGGGATAACCCACATGCCACAGTTATTCACGCACATCAAGTGGGGTTCTTCGTTAATGTGTGGGCCGGTGTTGTAGGGGACGGTTTAATTGGGCCATATCTCCTACCTAGGCCATTGAATGGCAGGCATTATTACAATGTTCTCGCCAGAGCATTGCCAGAATTGCTGGAAGACGTCCCGCCACTTACAAGACAACGCATGTGGTTCCAACATGACGGGACGCCGGCACATCTCAGTCGTCGTGTGCGTCGATTCTTGAACCAATGGCGTCCAGAAAAGTGGATTGGCAGAGGTGGTCCTGTACCATGGCCTGCTCGATCCCCCAGATATGACCCCTCTGGATTTTTTTTTTGTGTGGGGAGATATGCGCAACCTTGTTTACACAACTCCTGTTGTATCAGAAGAGGATCTGGTTGCACGGATAGTAGCAGCAGCAGGAGCAATTAACGATACTCCTGGAGTTTTTTCCCGTGTTAGACAGAACATGATCCGCCGGTGTAACCTTTGTTTTACATTTCAATAGAGGCATTTTTAAACCTCTACTGTAATTTAAGTAATTGCGTTGTGTTAATGTTTTGTCCCTTGGTAATAAAAAATGCAAAAGTGTTTGTTGGTTTAATTAATTTGCCGCCAGAGAAATCTTCATCTACCGGTTTAAATAATCCTCATTGGACTAAATTACATTAGGGAAAAATATTTGTTTTGGTGTCCCCTACACCGTCCCAGAGGTTGTCGGTTTAAATAATGTTCACTCTGTATATATATATATATATATATATATATATATATATGCGATGTTATAGTAGTGTTGCCATTTTTTATCGAACGCCCTAATAGTGAACTAGGGAAATATATGACCTCCTGTATGAGTGAGGTTGTCACTATGTTGTGACACATGGAGACATTTTTTGATGGAACAAGTTATAAGAGAGGAACAACATTTGTTGCGGATTAGTGTTGTGGGCAGTGACACGTGTTATCTGGGAACGTGAGTTTCACAGTACAAGTGACATTAACAATATAACAGTTCACACTCTACTTAGAAGCTTGGCAGTGCTCTTTGTTCAACAGGAAATGTGATATGTGCAGCTCTGTCACATGTCTTTTACATTCTCTAATGAGGATTTACACTCATCAAGAAGAAAAAAAAAGTTCTATGTTGTCAGGCATGTTGATAATTCTAGTGGAAATCCTCTGCCTCAAATGTAATTCGACTCTTTAGCAGATAAAACCATAAAAAAAAACTCCGTATCTCTAAAGTAAGTCACAATTTTATAAATTTATAATTCAAACACCATCATAATTATCTCATCTGACGGTAGTGGACACTATTACTCGCCCAAGTTAAGTCTACACGCCGGAAATATGCTAGGAATGTACTGTCAATTCTCTTTCTTCTCTTACTATTTGCCACTTCCTGTACCCTGTATTGTGCTATTTGACTGGGAGGGGGGAGCTGGAAAGTACTGTGCTCTTAAATGATCCGCCATCTACAATAGTTGTTATAGACCCAACTGGATTTCTTAGGCTTAAGGGACCCTTCGGGACTTGGAAAATCTGGTAGCGTTTATCTAGCCGAGCGCTAGTATGAGGATGTACAGTATACATGTTTTGAAATAAACAAATGGAGTCTTAGTTTAAACTATTTTATTTCTATAGTATAAATAATTAGAAACCTTTAGTATTCTAGCCCTAAATCTAATCTAAGCCTATATTAAAAACTACAGTACTTTCTTGGGGGGGGGGTTGAGAAGAGGGAGTTGTGGAATTTTTAAATCTAACCAAATCTACATGATTAAAAATGTTATATCCCTTTTTGAAAATATCGTATTAAATCAGTCTACATTGTTTAGAATTATATCAGAATAGTTAAGGTAATTGATTCTTTTTACAAAAAAGATCCCTGTCACATATTAAGAAAAATGGTCGGTGACTTACCCTTCAGCCGTTTACACACACAGACAGACAGAACACCCTCACTTCTCAAGTGTTATATACTCAAAATGACCTCAAGTCACCCATAACTGTACCAACTAACATTCCAATGAACTAAATGTAGGGATGTTTACAGTTAGCTTAAGCAAAACTTTGCTCTGAACTATATCATGTCTAAACTCTATCTCAACAGACTTTGAATGTCTAAAGTCCATCTCAAACGACTTTGCTCGAATAATTAAAATAATCTATAAATCAATAAAAAAATCTATATAAAGGACTATGTATTCATAACAATAGTCGTTGACGAAATGAACGATGTTACATACCGATGAATGAGTTGGCTTCATCGTTACATTTTGCCAATTCCCGTCCCCTGTGTTGTGTTGTGAGGCTGGTAATAGAGAATTGACAAACACCGCGATTTTAAATAATCCGAAACCTTCAGCAGTCGTCGACTAAATGGCTAATTTAGCAACCATGTAATAATATTTTACATGCGTTTAGGGATTCTCCCTTATATAAAGAAATACACTATCTACCAAAAAATAAGTGGGCACTTTGTTTTGTCCTCTAGAACCTCGTGGTGCCACCTCTTGCTGCTATAACCGCAGCTATCCTGTTAGGCATTCATTCCATTAGTTTGTGTAGAATATCCACCAGAATGTGTCGCCATTCCTCTTGCAACACAATACTCACTTGGACAATGGAAGTTGGCCGCATTTGTTGAGACATCACTCGTCGGTCCAATTCGTCCCAAAGGTGCTCAATGGGATTGAGATCAGGACTCTGAGCGGGCCAGTCTAACGGGTGAACATTATTTTCTGCATACCACCGCATGGTGTCCGTCGAAACATGGGACCTCATTGTCATCCTGGAAGTAACAAGGTTCCATTCCATAAAACCGCCACAGTGTTGGGAGCATTTCGTTATCCAGGATTGTATAGTATGCCTCAGAGTTCATTTTACCACGAATAACCATCCTAGTACGAGAAACACCCCACACTCTCGCCCCACCACCAAAGTTCCTGGTAAGCACGATATACTCTAGTATAAAACTTTCCCCTGGTAGGCGCCACATCCAAACAAGTAAATCAGATGGAAATAATGCGAATCTCGACTAATCACTCCATAGTACTGGTATCCATTGCTTCAGGGTCCAATTACGATTGTCTAAACATCACCTGAGTCTCTGAGCTTTATTTGTCTTCGTGATATACGGCTTATGTGTTGCTGCTCTTCCGTGGTATCAAAGTTGATGGACCTCTGTTCGTAAAGTTCCAATGGAAACAGCCACGTTTGTTGCTATTTGAAACTCCTGTCTGATGGTACCCATTGGTTTTGTCCTGTTCTTTATCATCTCACATTTGGGGTTTCTGCGATCTCTGTTGATCACAATTTTCGGTCGCCCTGAACGTTGACCATTGTCACAATGTCCATCGACCTTCCATTTACGTAGGATTAATGAGACTGTTGATTTGAGCCTGTTTACCTTATTGTCCTGCTAGACAGTCCACTGAGGTGACAGCCCATAATTACGGCCTTAACAAAGTCCGATAACTCTGCACCTCGTGCATCTCGTTTTCAACTGGTATTCTGACTCACTGCAACACATACCAACCAAACTCATGGGTGTCAAATTACTTTTTAGTAAATAGTATTGTTTGGCGACACTAGTGCTAACACACTTTCCCTCTAGCCATGTAGACTTAACTTGCACGAGTAATACGTTTTTTTAAAATTATAGTACCTCAATATGGATGCCGTGTATTATGCGACTAAAACCGACGCAATAGTCCAAATCCTGCCAGACTCTGGAGAACATACTAAAAGCCGTGGCTTCTTAAACCCTCATTTAAAGTTTATGTAAAACATGTGATAGAAGATGGACGTAAACGCTAACTTTTATGTAACCTCACAGAAGAAAAAGCTCATGGAGTTGAATCTGGGGATCGCGGAAGTAATTTCATAAGAGCGTTCAGAACGTCCTCCCAACGTTCTAGAAGCACCCAAATAAAAGAGTTGCGAATCTGTCAGTAATATTAAGGCGATGCTCCTTCTTGCTGGAACAGATAATCATCTGAATCCTCATTCAGTTGTGCATTAACCAAATTTCGAGCATGTTAAGTAAGATATGCCGTTGATAATGTAAGTCATAAAGAAAACATCCTGCGATGTGAATTTATACAGAAAATATTAATTTTCGGTGAAATTCGTACTTGCCTTATAATTTTGCTGGATTAACGGTTTTCCAAATTCGACAGTTATGACGATTCGCCAGAAAATGATATATTTGCTCTGTTGCGGACAACAGAGGAAAGTTCAATATAAAAAAGAAACTTAATATTAAGAGCATAATTTGAGCATCAGCTTAGTTACGATAGTGTTTGGATTTTGTTATCAAAATTGACTTTCTTTATAGACACGGTGTAGTTATATAGGAAATTTCATCGTTATTATCATCCTGTAGCAAAAAAATAATTACAGTCATTTTATGTCAGACATTTAACAACATTTGCTAACAGCATAGATATTGACAATTTACAATAGGGAGAAAAAATAGATTGTAATTTAGTAAATAATAGGTTAAGCAAAAGTAGGAACAGAGTAAAATTTTATTAGAGGTAACAAGGTAATTGTATATTACAATGTGAGGTTGGGAAATGGTTTTCACAGAAGCGAGGAAAATACGAGATTCTGTAAAACTCTTCACAAACGTACGTTGTACATTATGTTTCGCGCGATGGTATTTTCAAAAAAATGAATAATTTTAAAATAATAACACATTTGTTGGAAATACTTGCGTTCATTTTAAACAATTGACTAACGTAAACAGTGTGGGCAATGTTTATTAGTTGAAACAACAGGAGGCCGTGAGACCAATTTAATTATTAAATGGCGGCAAGTACGTATTTATTGTTTTATATTGTTTCAAATAAAGATCAATGAATTTAAAATGGAGTGATTTGTTTCGTATAATGTATATTAACACTACCTTTTTGATACGTTTGTATATACATTGTATGTAGTATACTTAGAGGGCAGTGGTTTTACTTCCCCCACTCGTGTTTGTAATATGTCATATTACAGTATAGTTATTTTATTACAGTGCAGTTATTTAGGTTGGGAACTCCGAAATATGGAAAGGTGAATTTTCAATCATGGTCGCCGTTGCTGTAAGTACGACAAATCGCACTGTCGCGCAAAACTAAACATTTAGTGTTTATTTTTTAGGAGTGGCAGATGCTGTCTAGCACGGACTGTAAATAAGAAAATCGTAAAATATTAGGACTTTCGACCCGTTTCGTCCTCTCGGAGAAATTTATCTGTCCATCGCATCATAATTATGTTGATCCTAATGAAATGTGGTTAAGATTCTCTAAGTAAAAACTGAAGCTGAAGAAACTGAAGCTGAAGAAATGCAACAATAATGTAATACGAAACTGAAATGTTTTTTAGGTAGGGCATTTATTGTTGCATTTGTTTATCTCCATTTTTAAATCAGATAATCTTGAATATAGTGGTTACTACTGAACAAGGAGGGTGCATCAATTAGGTTTAGAACGGATGTGAGATCCCTGTTGCTGGATTATAGGATGATTAAATGGGCTCCGGACTAGGATTCTCAGGTTCTTTGGATTCGGCGAGCAAAGACGCTTATCAAAGGTACAACAGAGGAATAATGGCGCTATTGACGACACAGAAGTTAAATAAAATCCACTAGTTACACACAATTGTTTACGAAATTCCCCATTAATAATATTCGGCATTTACTAGTTCCTCAATTATTTGGATAGTATATTTGATTTTATTTAAAAATTAATTTAGTTTCATACCAGACCGAATGTAATAATTTAATGACCCAGATTATCCTTTTTAGACATTTCTGGTGTTCTCTCCTGGCATTGGCGTAATTGTAACCTACTTCTGAGATTGGGGCGTCTCGAAGGCGGGGTTACGTTGCCCCGATCATATGATGGATGATGATGATAGTGGTGCGCCAGAGAGTCCTTAATCCTAAGCTTAATCTTAGATGAATATGAATGATGATGATTGTGATGGCCATTTGATATTCGGGGACCGTTTGGGCCTTAGAGTTTCCAGACATTTGTCTTACAGGTGAGGAAAAACCCCGATAAAAACCTCACCCAGGAAGCTGTCCCGACTGGAGATTGAACCCGGGCCCGCTGCGTGACAAGGCAGCACGTTACCTCGAGATCACAGCGGTGGATAATTTCAATTTGTTAGATTGAGTTATAACATTCAAAATACAAAGTTCATTATAATGAACAATTCAGAAATGTTTTATAAGTTCTCCATATTTAAAATATGTTTTCGAGACTTCCTAGAACGCAAATTCCCTATAAAATGCTACTTTAGTCATAATGTAAACTCGGTTTTCTCTTTTCATATAATTTTCAGAACTAGTAAATTCATTACAATCATTAATTTTTATTGGATACATTTTGGAATAAGAGGGAGTAGTGGGTGTTTTTTGTAGTATGATATTTTCCAGAATGTTCCACACGCTCCTCCTCTTCCACAGGGAGTTGATTAACCTAGCTTAGGCACACTAGATGGTATTTTCCAGTTGTAAAACATATTGTTTGACATTAATTTCAATAGATCTTTGTGACTTTGTCAATTTGGGAAGGGCTTATGGATTGTGTCACTGATTTCAAATGTCCCATCTTGTGAGACAAAAAAAAAACTTCTATTATTTCTAATGCTTCATATTGTAATTATTCATGTGTCCAGATTTTAAGCTGGGCATTGTTAAAGTTGTGGAGTGGGTACCTCGACAAAGACATGGCTGGTAGCATAACATGTCTTCAGTCTTGCTAACGCATTGTTTCCATTCTTACGGTAAATAAATTGTCAATATAGTTTTAACGCTACGGAAGGAGTTGCCGTGTCATTGATCCGTCTTACTTACTTACTTACTTACTTACTTACTCACTGGCACTATCGAACACGTAGATTCATGGCCGCACGGACATACGCTCTCCATACATCCCTATCCTGAGCTAATGCTTTCCAATCATTCCCTGTATAATCTACTTCCCTCAAATCATAGTTAATGTTATTTTCCCACCTCATTCTTGGTCTACCAACTGGGCGTCTTCCCTCTGGCTTTCATACAAGAAGCTTCCATGCAAGTCTTTCATTCCCCATACGTGCAACATGTCCTGCCCATCGCAGTCTACGAGACTTAACTGTTCTTATTATATCTGGCTTCCTATAAAGACCATGTAGTTCATTGTTATGTAGTCTTCTCCATTCACCTGTCTCTTCATCTCTCTTTGGTCCAAAATTTTCCTAAGTACTTTATTCTCAAATACTTTTAATCTCCTTTCCTCCCTTAAAGTAAGAGTCCATGTTTCGCATCCATATAATATAACTGGTAGAATAATAGTTTTATATATTTTCAGTTTAACGTTTTTTGAAAGGAGTTGGGACAACAAGAGTCTCTGCAATGCATAATAGCACGCATTTCCAGAATTGAGCCTATGTTTAATTTCTTTGTGCATCTCATTCCTATTTGTGATTATTGTTCCTAGGTATTTGAATTCAGCCACTTCCTCAAAATTTCCCTCATTTGTCATTAGCTGTCCAGTTCCATTATATAATGAATTTCTACGTGTGACCATATATTTAGTTTTATTGATATTTACTTCCAATCCTAATTTCTTAGTATTACTCAACAGTGTGTGCGTATTGTCCTTTAGTATCTCCTCGCTATCGGCCAACAATACTACATCATCAGCATAAACTAACAGCTTATTAATACCATTGAGTTGTAAGCCTTCCTCATTCTCCAAAGATTTAATGGCATGCTCTAGTACAAAATTAAATAGTAGAGGAGATAGTGCATCTCCTTGCTTCAACCCATTCTGGATTTCAAAAGTGTCCGAAAACTCTTTGCCTACACGCACCCTACTCTTTGTGCCATTAGGCACATTCGTATAAGTCTAACTAACTTTTTAGGAATTCCGAACTCCAGCAGGATACTATATAACTTCTCCCTCTTAATTGAATCATATGCTTTTTTGAAGTCTACATATAGTTGATTTACAATACCATTATATTCCCATTTCTTTTCTAAAATCTGTCTTATACTAAAAATCTGATCTGTTTGTAGACCTGTTTCTTCTAAATGCACATTGATGATCTCCTAGAATGTCATCAATATAGGGAGTAAGTCTTCTTACTAATATATTTGTTAGAATTTTGTACGAAGTTGAAAGTAATGAGATGCCCCTGTAGTTGTTGCAGTCAGTTTTATGTCCCTTCTTATAAATTGGTACGATAATTGATTCCTTCCATTCATCTGGAAGAGCTTCTTTTTCCCAAATCATACTAAGCAACCAGCTTATCTTGTCCATCAATTTTTCTCCCCCTGATTTTATCAGTTCTGCTGGGATCTCATCTGAACCTGATGCTTTATACATCTTCAATATTTCAATCGCCATTTCAACCTCTAATGCACTTGGCTCTGCGACTAGCATTTCTGCTGTCTGTAAATTATCCTCCTCAATGTCCTGTTCTGTATGTACATTTAATAGCTGATTAAAGTAACTTTTCCATCTATTTAATATACTCCTGGAATCTGCAATCATATCCCCATTTTCCTTCCGAATTATGTTTGTTCTAGCCTGAAATCCTTTCTTCTCTATCCTTACTTCTTTCATAATTAGTATTTTATCAATGAACATTTGTACGTTTTAATTATGTCGTTGGATAAAAAGTTTGACAAGGTTTTGTAAAGTTTATTAAAATTTAATTAAATCGATATCCAACATGATATGATAATGATTGGAAATTTTCTTTATTTTAGTATCTAGGCTATTTACATAATTTGATATAAATTATAAAGGTGATGAGCTCTAAATCTGGTCTCAATAAAATCTCGCGTATTTAACTCGATAAGATCTATGGATTTTTCAGGTCGTTATATCTGGACTATGTCCACCGCTGTGGTCTCGGGGTAGCGTGCTGCCTTGTCACGCAGCGGGCCCGAGTTCGATCCCTGGTCGGGACACTTTTTCTGGGTGAGGTTTTTATCGGGGTTTTCCTCACCTGTAAGACAAATGTCAGGAAAACTTTAAGGCTCAAACGGTCCCCGAAATCATATGGCCATCGCAATCATCATCATTCATATTCATCTTAGGTTAAGCTTAGGATTAGGGACTCTCCTGGTGCACCATTATCATCACCCATCATATCATCGGGAAACGTAACCCCGCCTTCCGGGCGACCCAACCTCAGAAGTGGGTTACAAGTACGCCATGCCAGGAGAGAAACCTGGAATGTCGAAAAGATAAACCTGGGGCATTTGAAAAAAAAAACAATATCTGGAGTATAATTCCATCCCAATCACGCAGTTTAATCTCTCACCCTATAGGTACTTTCACGTGCCAGACGCCACATGTGTCTTACAGTGAAGAACGATCTGTCAGGAGAGGAATTCAACTATGGATAACATACAATATAATATATATACTTCTTTGACCACACAGGACATGGAGTGCTTCCCTATGAGGGATCAGCTCAGTGTCAGGATTTCATCCGAGACAACACAACATTACAATGAAACACCATTCACATGCACGTTCATATTAAACGTTGCGAATATGAAAATGATGGCCAAATGATGTTAGGGGACCGTTTGAGCATTAACGTTTACTGATATTTGCCTTACAAGTGAGGAAAATCCCCGAAAAAAAACATTATCCAGAAAACTTGTTCCGATCGGACATCGAAGCAGGGTCCGCTGTGTTACGAGACAGCAAGGCTACCCTGTGACTACATCGGTGCATATTCTGAGTGTAATAACAATTGATAATAATAATAATAATAATAATAATAATAATAATAATAATTACTATTAAAAGAACCCTTAAAAACACATGAAAAGAAAAAAATTAAATTTTATAATGTAATGGCTGTTCCTGTATTGATGTATGGATCACAATGTTGGACGATCACTAAAAGACAAGAACAAAGATTAGAAGCAAGTGAGATGGGTTTTTTAAGAAATATAGCAGGATATACTCTGCTGGATAAGAAAAGCAATGAAGATATAAGAAAGGAACTAAATATTTTCAAACTTACAGACCGAATAATTAGATATAGGAACGACTGGAAAGAACATATTGATAGAATGCCAGAAGGAAGATTTCCAAAATTATTGCTAAATTATAAACCGCGCGGAAGGAGAGATGTTGGTGCCCACACAGAAGATGGTCTGAACATTTTTAACAATTCTAGCTTTCATGAAACCGGAACGAACCAACTGGCTTAATCCCAGGATGATGATGATGATGATTATTATTATTATTATTATTATTATTATTATTATTATTATTATTATTATTATATACAGGGCAAGTCAAAATGTTGTGCAGGTTTTCAGAAATTTATTATGTGAAATGTAATGAACATATAATATCGTGAGACATATTGTATGAAAGGTAAACTCTCAAAGTTTAGTTGTCCACTTCTAAAGTTCCGCGTTCACCCGCAAGATGTCAACAGCAGAGCAGTAAAGGAAAATGGCGTTGACTGGGGATCAGAAGTCTTTCTGTGTGCTTGATTACCATGTAAACAACTCTGTGACTAGTGTTCAACGACATTTCCGTACCAGATACGATAAAGACCCGCCGGATGGGAGATCCATTCGTAAGTGGTACACACAATTTAGGGATTCAGGCTGTATCTGTAAACGAAAATCGACTGGCCGTCCGTCGACGAGTGAAGAGACAGTCGAACGCGTTCGCACATGCTTCGTGCGGAGTCCACAGAAATCCACCTACCGGGGAGCGACAGAACTTCAACTACCACAAAAAACTGTATGGCGGATTCTCCGGAAACGTTTACAGATGAAACCCTACCACTTGCAACTGGTTCAAGCCTTAAAACCCGCCGATTATGCTTTGCGAGCTTTGCGAGCGTCCTTCTGTGTTCCCTGGGGGTCCGTTTATCGGGCCCCAGCTGTGCTCACAACAGCAACAGGGCGCGTCCCCGGGCGGCGGATAGGGGAACGGTCGGTGGTTTGCTTGCATTCCTCCCGGCTAGGTCCGGACCGGACCCGCGGGCCATTTGTGGGGTCGTCAGGACTCGAGCGAACTGACGTACTATTTAGCTCGTGCTGCGCCCACTCCAGCAGCAAAACGCGTCCCCTCGGTGGCGTAGTGGGGAAAAGGTCGGTGGATCTGCTAGTCAGTCCTCCCTTCCAAGTCCGATGGACTCGCGGACCATGAGTGGGGTCAGCAGGAGAATTTTTATTGGTTATAGGAGCCTGCTGCCAAGCCTGAACGACCCCGGCCCACAGCGGGGGCCTGTGCCACCGTTGGTGGGGTGGTGGGAGACTAGGGGTTCGTGGCCCTATCTCCTGGTTCATTGAACCTGAGACCATCTGTGGGGGCACCATGGGAGATGAGCACCCTGGATGCCTACATTGCTCAGTGGGCTGCCTCACAGCAGCTACACGACTAGGCCTAGTCTTGCGAACGGGCTGGATGGGACAATACCGGGCGTAATGCTGGGAATTACCACCAGGTCAATAAGCTCGGGAAAGGAGGAAGCGCGGTCTTTTGTCGTCGGGGACTTAGCGCCGACTCTGGAACCGAGTGACCCAAGGACAATCTGTGAGGTCGTCAGGAGTTGAGCGACCTGACGTACTAAAAAGCTCAGGCTGGACCCACTTCAGCAACCAAACACGTCCCCAGCTGGTGCACTGGGGGAAAGATCGGTGGATCTGCTAGACAGTCCTCCCGGTTAAGTCCAAGGGACTCGTGAACCATTAGTGGGGTAGGCAAGAGTTGAGCGCCTTGTCGTACTAATTGCTCATCTGTTGGAGCTTGCGAGCTCCGTGCTGGACCACAACAGCTGCAGAAGGCGTCCCTGGGGGCACACCAGGGCTCGGCTCGGACCAGTCCAGCGGGGAGCTACTGTACTGGTTCCTGGCTTGGCCTACGGGCCCGTCGACAAACTGTGGGGTCGCCAGGAGATGAGCACCTGGATGTACTAAAAGTCTCACACTGTTGGGCTTGTAGCCCTAGCCGGTCTCACAACGGCTGCAGGACACGTCCCTGGAGGCAGAACAGGGGAATGGTCGGTGGATCTGCGACAGCAGTCCTCCCGGCTAGGCTCATGGAGCCCGTGGACCAACTGTGGGGTCATCAGGATTGAGTGACCTGATGTACTATGTAGCTCATCAATTGCCCGAGAAGTGCAAAACTCCAACACTCTCTCCCTGGAGTGTTGGTTTTATAGGACCGAGACCTTGAACGTGGACGCGAGATTTAGATTAGGGAGGACTAGAACTAGGACTTGGGAGTATGGTCATGACGACCGAGGTATCCCAAGGGGTGGATGGCAGGGCCTAGATGTCGTCCTTCTGTGTTGATTTTCTCGCATTAATGGAAGAGAATGAGTTCCATGAGAGGGTAGTTTACAGTGATGAAGCGACTTTCCACCTTTCAGGAAAAGTGAATAGACACAATGTAAGGATTTGGGGAACTGGTAACCCCCATGCAACTCTGGAACATCAACGCGATTCTCCGAAAGTGAATGTCTTTTGTGCCATTTCCCATGCAAAGGTTTATGGGCCCTTTTTCTTTCATGAACGTACTGTGAACGGACATGTTTTCCCTGATATGCTACAACAATGGCTCCTTCCGCAGCTTGAAGCGGATAGTCCAGATTTCATTCTGCAGTTGGATGGTGCCCCTCCACATTACCATGGCAGTGTTCGAGACCATTTGAATACGGCTTTACCACAACGCTGGATAGGCCGTGCATCTCAGGGTGATCAACAACTCATTCATTGGCCACCTCGTTCACCCGATCTAACCCCGTGTGATTTCTTCATGTGGGGTCTTGTAAAGGATCATGTTTACGTACCACCACTTCCAACAACACTGCATGAACTGCGTGCCCGCATCACAGCAGCCATTGCTGATATCGACCGCGGACTGCTACAGAAAGTTTGGCAGGAGGTTGAATATCGGCTTGACATCTGTCGTGTAACAAAAGGCGCTCACATAGAACATCTGTGAATATTTAAAAAAAAACTTTGAGAGTTTACCTTTCATACAATATGTCTCACAATATTATATGTTCATTACATTTCACATAATAAATTTCTGAAAACCTGCACAACATTTTGACTTGCCCTGTATAATAATGATGATATTATTATTATAATTATTATTATAATTATTATTATTATTATTATTATTATTATTATTATTATTATTTTATTATTTATAGTTTATTTCATCTGATGGAATTAACACTTAAGATTTCTTTTTCACTTCACGAGGTTTAAATTATGAAGTATGGGTTCCTTCGGGAGGAAATTAAAGCCAAATCCATGGGTCCCGTGTTGTACATTTATGGTAACTATCCAACCCATTGCCACTATCGAACTCGTAGGTTCAGGACCACTCGCACATGAGTTTCATGAGCCAATGTCTTCCAATCATCCTCTGTACAATTTTCTTTCCTCAAGACAGGATTACTTTTATTCTCACACTTCATCCTTGGCCTACCTATTGGACGCTTTCCTTCTGGTTTTTCTACAAGGAGTTTCCAAGGCCATCGTTCATTCCCCAATCGTGCCACATTTCCTGCCCATCGAATTCTACGAGACATAACTGTTCTCATTACATCTGGCTTCCTATAAAGATCACGTGGCTCATTGTTATGAATTTTTCTACATTCGTCTGGCTGTTCGTCTCTCATCAGTCTAAAATTTTCCTAATTTTCCTCGTAAAGCTTTTCTCCTCCCTTAAAGTAAGAGTCCATATTTCGCTTGAACATAATATACCTGAGAGAATTACTGTTTATATACTTTCATTTTAACTTTTTTTGATAAATTTTGTGATGACGGGAGTCCCTGCAATACGTAATAGCATGCATTTCCAGATTTAAAGCTACCCTTAATCTCCTTCTGGACTTCATCCTTATTTGTAATTATGCTCCTGGGTATTTTAATTCAGCCATTTCTTCAAAATTTCCATTATTTCTCATTAACTGTCCATTTCCATTACATAATGAATATTATGTGTGACCATATTGGTTTTCATTTCCAGGAACAGTTTCCTGTGGTACGAAAAATAATTTCTAGCCTGACAAATGAGGCCTCCGAACAAAATTTGTCGGCCCTTTCATGTCCACATTTGAATTTCGACTTAAACACGTTGTCCAATAAACGTAATAATACATTTAATTAGATGAAAGTAAAACTTACAGTTTTATTTGATTTTCATATTTATTAAGATATAATTTAGTTACAGCTGTTTCGGTACGCTGTACCTTCTTCAGACATGTTAACAAATTAATGAATTGTGTTATTATAGTACATAACAACTGCATCTATGCAACAATAATTTTTTTTACAATCTGTATTATAAATTTAACAGAGGCGATTCATTCAAATCTAGTTGGGAATTTAACAATGTATTACTACTTTTCAATGTATTTATTACTGCAGCTTCTAAAAGGTCCAATTTCTTTCCTTTGTCACAAACATGTAAAATTTTAAAATTTGGATCAAAGCAATGATCATATTGGAGTAGGTGGTTAGCATATTTTGCATTATCTAAATTTCTGTTATATTCTCGTATGTTCCTTTATACGAGAGAAAAAAGGTCTGCCAGTTTGTCCTATATAGACATTGTCACATGTGCCACACTTCAATTTATATACACCTGATAATTTTTCCTTTTTTATTTTGGTTTTATTGTTTTTTTATTATATTTCGTACAGTTCTATTAGTTTTAAATGCCACTTCAATGTCCAACTTTATAAAGTGTTCAGATATTTTATTGGAAAGTGGGCCTATGTATGATATTATGACATATTTCTTTATATTTTTCTTAATAAATATGAAAATAAAATAAAACTAAGTTTTATTTTTATTTAATTAAATATGTTATGGATTTTCATCAAGTAAACACCAATTCAATTGATAAAATAATAATAGTTTCTTCGTGGATCTTGATATTCTTTTCTATCTTTCTTATAGGTTTATATTCTAGGATCTACCTGGAAATTCGTTATTCTGGCATCCATAATACATTGTCTTTGTACTTGTCTTGATATTCCTTTATTTTCTATTTAAAATTAGTATATTTATTATTTTCATATCGTTTCACTAAAATTTTTGTCCGTTCTTTTGCATCCAGAAACTATTCTCAAAAATTTCCTTTCTGATACTTCTAATTTGTTATGAAAATTAATGTCATTAATTGTCTCTGTGATAGAGAATTTACTTCAATTACATTGATAAGAAACATGGTATTTTAGATAAGGAGATTGGAATCAAGTATTTGGAAGTAAAGTGCTTATAAGAAAAACTGCATCAAAGAGAGACGATCATAACAGTGAGCTCCGTGATCTTTATGGAAACTGGATGTAATAAGAACTGTTAAGTCTCGTAGAATGCGATGGAAATGCTGTACGGAAACCCGTTGAAATAAAACTAGATGGAAACTTCCAGTAGGTAGTCCAAGAACGAGAACGGAAAAAACACTAATGGTGATTGATGAAGTTAATCATACAGGAAAGTACGAGAATTTAAAAATTGTTCTCAATATTGGGATGTATGGGAAGTTTATGTCCGCGCAGCTACGTACCTCCGAAGTTCAAAGGTAAAAGCAAGTGACGAATATGTTTATTATTTGGGGACAAAAATTAATGTAGATGAAAGTCATGTTAATATGCAATATCAGAGTTAAATGATATGTTATGGAACTTCAATTGTGCATTTCGTAAAAAACAAACAATAAAAAGAATAACAGAAGACAGATTCCCAAGAAGAAAACTAGAATAGTGACCACTTAGTAGAAGAAGAAGAGGACGGCGAAAAATAACGTGGACTTATGTGTTTTGAGCATCACGAGGTAAAAAAGGATTAAACGATGGAGATTGGAATGACAGTAGATTGTTTGGGCGCAGGATGATATGAAAATTGTGAAATCTGCTGAATAATATATATATATATATATATATATGTATATATAGGCTAATTTGCACTGTCGAACCCGTAGATTAATGACCGTGCAGACATAAGCTCTCCATATATCCCTCTCATCGGCTAATGTTTTCCAATCATTATACCGGTATAATGTACTTCCCTTCAAATCATGGTTAATATTAGTCTCCCACCTCATTCCTGTCTTACCTACTGAGTGCTTTCCCTCTGTTTTTTATCCAAGGATTCCCCCTGATCCTCTTTTATTCCCTTTCGGGCCACATGGGCTATTTCTAAAGGATATAAAAGTTCATAAACATTTTGTTATATTTTGTTCGGTTATTTATTCAGTATCGCGTTGTTTTCACTTTTTATTTTCAAAATTATATCACATGTATGTGATTTGTATACAAATTAAATATTACTTTTTCTGAACGTTGGGAATATTTTTTTGTTTAGTTTCTATAGAATGATAATTTATGTTTGCTGCGTGTGAGTTTGATCCTTACATTGTCCCTCAGTAGTGAAGCCCTCTCTCCCTTTTTCTAATGTAGACATCATCCCCTTGACATGGCTCATTACATGTGACAGATAATATCCTCCCTCTCTTTTGTTTTTGAGGTGATTGCCCCATGTTAACTCCATTGTAAAAACCATTCTCTGCCACATTAGTGTTCAGGTGGCAGACTGATCATATTACACTGCTCTCCCCATATACGTGATGCATTAATCCAGAGGATAGCTGGTACTGGCCAGTAGAACTTTGCAGGAAGAAGGGTAGGCATGTTTGGGGTAAATGAGGGGTTCGCACGAGGGTAAACTTAGCCTAACTATATAAACACATTCCTACTAAGTGTATAACGTTGAGTCTACCCTCGCGGCGAAAACCATACAGTAGTAGGCTTTGCTGGGAGAAGTTCTCAGATCTTAAACTATACCAGTATTAGCAGGTTGTATATAAATACCCATCTTTTGAGGTATAACTATTTTCTCTGATTACTGGAAATTGCAGGATGATTGACTTATTTCTTCATCCTTGACGGCAAATGTTTCAGAAGGGTCGAGTGCAACAAAAAAAATCAAGAAAATATTTGGGTTGAGTAAAAACAGAGAGAGTGGGCAAATGTTGGACTCGATGGATGCTATTTAGAATGAAAACATAATCTTACATCTGTATGTCGTATTCAGTTTCATTTAGTCATATAAAGGTAAAGGTAAAGGTAAAATGGTCACACTACAGGCCTCAGGAGGGCTATAGGGTGAAGTAGAAGGTTAAGACAGCAGATACTAAATGTCGTCAGGGTTGTCTTTCCCTAATTGATGGCCGCATTTACCCCTAGAAAAATGTCTACTGTTCATTTGAGTTAGAGGCTTAGTCGATTCCAGAGCCTTAGTGTCAGAATGTTTAGGACAGTTTAAAAGTCCGGACCCTATCGGGAATCCAACCCCAATCTTCCAGCTTGTTGCGTATTATACTCATATAGTCATGTACTTTATTTAATTTGCGAGTGTTCGCTTTTTAAGTTTGATTTTTAGGCTAAACTCTAGTTGTACAAAGCGTGCGGTCCCCTTGGATACAGGGAATAATAATTATGTACAAAATGACGAATTTTCAGTAAAGCGCTCTTTTCAGAATATGCAATTATTATATGAAATACAATCAAACCTTAATCCTTACAACTCAGAAAATATTAGAGTCCTGGGTTATCAAATTCTTCACAGTGCATGGTAATCTTGTGAGAAAATAACAATACGATTAAATAATTTTCTTCTTATTTTCCGATCTCTGTGATCACAAACATGCAGATACCCTGGTTGGGAGGAGACGAGAAGCAGTGTATTATTATATATGTTTTATATATGAGTAAGAAATATGTTTGTGTGTGTGTCCGTGTGCAAACTATATGTGTGAATAAATACATGATATATAAGGAATAATTTTAATGGTCGTGCATGGTCTGGAATTTAGGTTAAGTGTAGGTTAAATTCCTCTCTTGGCGCTTCGTTATCATTTATTACCCAATCATACCATCAGGATAAAGTAATTCTAATTCCGCCTTCCTCTGGATCCAACCTCAGAATTGAATTGAATTCTCCAATGCCAGAAGAGAATGCCAGAAATGTCGCAAGAGATAGAATGATTTGTTTGTATAAGATTTTTGAGATAGTTTCGGACAACAAGAGATCCAGTCATATAATTGAACATTTATACACATGACCAATTTCTTTTACCTGTTTAACAAGAATCTTAAATAAATTTATAAACTTTAATTCCCACGAATTTAAAACAAATACTAGAGCCAACTTGTACACACTCTTGTAATGTCGTACACACTCTTGTAATGTCGTACACATTCTTGTAATGTCGTACACATTCTTGTAATATCGATCATCGATTACTCTGATCAACATACAGAATGAAATGGAATGAGCCAACATTGTTAATTCAGTGCCACACAATTCGAGATTTACGTTAAAAGTTTGCCTCTTGGCTCCAGATATCGAATGCCTGCCATTACCTATAAATATGTTTTTTCGCAAATTATACATAGGCCTATACATGATAACATGAAATTGAAAATAAACGCCTGAACCGGAATTTGAACTCGTGACCTCTAAATGTATGCGTTAGTGCGCACATTGGTAGCACACTAATATATAGAGTTAAAGGTGTCGGGTTCAAATTCCAGTTCAGGCGTATATTTTTCTTTTCATGTCATATTTGGCCTTCATTGCTAAATGTCAAAACTTAATTATTACATCGTAATAAAGAAGCGTTATTACTACAGTTACAGCAAATATTCTCTATTGAAATGTTTACTTGATTTAGAAACCACGAGATGGAAGTACGACCGATGTCCCGCTACCTCTCATGTTAAAGAATTATATATCCTTCCATCCATCCATCAATCCATCCATAGTAATTCTGTCCAAGGCAGGTCTTTCACTGCAATCATAGCATTTACGTGCTACGCTTTGCAGCTTTACTAGGGAATTATAGGTGTGGTAGCTTCCCGTTGCTTTCCACACCGGTGAAAATTATGATAATAATGATAAGGATGACAATGATGATGGCCGGATGATTTTCCGGAACCGTTGGGCTGTAAGCATCCTGACATTTGTCTCATAGGTGAGGAAAAAAACCTCACCCAGGAGCCTGTCCCGACCGGGAATCGAACCCGGGCCCGCTGCATGACAAGGCAGCATCCTACCTCGAGACAGAATTACATATAAGGAAGAAAAATAAATGTTTCTGCTAGGATGCCTGAGTTGTGCAGTTGGTAAAGCACTAACATATAAAGTTAAAGTTTTCGGGTTCAAATCCCGGTTCAGGCGTTTATTTTTCTTTTCGTGTCATATTTTATCTTCATTGTTAAATGTCAAACATTCATTTTATAGCACTGTTTTATATATAAGCAGTTGGCTGCACGGCTTGAGATATTATCGTTCTCACAGGACGCTTTCATTACGTAATCGAGTACATCCGCGCATACGGTCATCACGTGATCAGTAACGTTTTGGCCAGATCAGAGCGTTGTGGCGAGTATTATAAAAATAAGAGTCCCGAAATCCTTTCTTACGAATTGTGTTGTGATATGCAGGACAAGTTAAAAGTCTCTCCGGGGTTTCGTGGGTCTATAGAACAGTAACCATAACAGACATAGCTAAAACACTTATCAGAGGAAAGAGTATATTTCCAACTTTTCATTCGTCCTTAGAGGTATTCAATATACCTACAGTTGGTGACTTGGCGAAGATCGATCCTTTAATCCAGTTCCTGCCATACACTTACCAACATCTCATGATCAATCCGTTGTCGCAGCTCTGCTAAGTCGAGAGACATGGGGGGCGTACATGTGATCTTGAGAAGCACGTTTTATCAACTGATATGGCTGTCCTCTAGCGGTACAATTTACAAGTTACGGTTTGTCAACAAGTACGTATGAAAGCTTTGAAATATACTGTTCTCTCTTATACAAGTGTTTTCGCCATTTCTGTTACGGTTATTGTTCTACAGACTCACGAAACGTTGGAGAGACTTTTCACTTGTCCTATACTTCCAGTTCCAATTTGCTATTTACAGACCAGTACAAAAATTGCTCATAAATTCGTAAATAATACAACTTTTTATATTTGTGGTAAAATAAAATTTACTACCAGAAAAATTTAAATTACACCTTTTATAAAAAATGCATATTTATGTTTTTCGGCTGTAAATTAGGGAAGCAGTATAAAAAATGGGCACCGCATGTATGCTGTACTACATGTTCGTCAAACTATATGCATGGATGAATAGAAAAGGACATCATGTGGTATTTGGAGGGTGCCCACCAACCAAACTACTGACTGTTATTTCTTTATGATTCCCTCTGTAAATAAACAAGTCTCCATGAAGAAAACATTTGCTCTTGTATACCATAACATATCCTCTCAAATTCCGCTATACCTCTGGACATCTGGACCCATGCCTCCACCCCTAGGGATACCTCGGTCTGAGACCATACTTCCAAGTTCCAGATACTTGTCCTCCCTTAACTATCGCGTCCACGTTCAAGGTTCTCGGCAATAAAACCAACACCTCAGGAAGACGATGTTGGAGTCGCAACTTCAGAGAAATTGCTGAGCTACATAGTACGTTAGGTCGCTCATTCCTGACGACCCCACAGTTGATCCACGGCTCCTCCGGCCTAGCCGGGAGGACTACTGTCGCAGATCCACCGACCATTCCTCCGTTCTACCTCCAGGGACGCATCCTGCAGCCGTTGTGATACCGGCTAGGACTTGAATCCTCAAGCCTCACACTGTGAGACTTTAGTACAACCAGGTGCTCATCTCCTGGTGACCCCACATTTTGTCCAAGAGCCCGTTGGCTTAGCAGGGAACCAGCACAGTTGCTCCCCTCTGCACTGGTCCTATATCTCTCGACAACAAATGTTCTGTTCCTGAACTCCAGAAAATATGTATGTGAGCTATGATGAAAGTAGCAGTGCTTCCGCAACTAAAGAAGAACAGCCATCAGGTTAAAAAAAATCTACACTTCTTTCCTAGCACATGATCCTCGAATCACAAGGAGACATAAGACGAGCTCAACAACCTCATCACGGATATAGAACTTCTTAAAAATGGGCAGAACGTTTGGCAGCACGGTTACAAGGGTGGAATTACAGACACGACTCCTTGAAAGAGACAAAATTTCGCAGTAAAAATAAAGATTTGGAGCTTTTTTAACTGAGGGTGATTTCACATTCTGCATAAGGATGGAGGCATTGAATATGAAGCATTGTCCTAATCGATAGCGATTGTTTATGGACGCATCGCTTAAAAGCAGTACATTTACATAATGGGAAAGAGTTTCCTTCCATTCCTATGGCATAAGTCACCAATACAAAATTAACATATGGAAATACGAAAAACTTGCTAATACGAGTAGACTACGCGTGATGTCATTAGGAAATGTGTGGTAAAGTTATTACCATTTTTATTTGTGATGAAATCTAGTTACACCAAGGACGGTTGTTTTGTTTACTAGAAGGATAGCCGTACTATTCTCACAAGGAAACTGTCAACAATTGCATGTCGAAACATGCCTTGAAATGTCTTCCAGAGAAGCGTAGTGATGTACGAAGGTCGTGTTCAAAAATTATCTGCCGTTTTTAACATCAAGGCACAGAAATCGAAGCCCGAATCCAGCGATGCCAACCCAAAATACGGAGCAAATGTACATCCCTGCACGAGTTAAGAGAGGAATGAGGTGAGACGGCACGGACAGCGGGTAGTGAGGGTTATACAGCCTGCCAAAACAGGAGATTTATATTACTTTCCTGTAGTTTAAATGAGAGATTTTGTGCTGAATTATAGTGCCTTGCAGTTAAAAAGGTAGATTTTTGAACACGGCCTTTATACATCACAACACTTCTCTGGAAGAAATTTGAAGGTAGGTTTCGGCATGCAATGGTTGAGTCCCCTTGTCAGATATGTTGGGCCAAGAGACAGTCATAAATTCCTGGAATGAAAAAAATATTGTATGAACCGTTGATAGAATCAAACACACTTTTGCTCCCCACACTGTATATAGAATTGGGCTAATGAAAAATTTTGAAAAGCTTTAGTTGCAAATCGATCTGTATTCACCTATGTTATAAGTTCCCCAGGCTCAGTTTTAATTAAGTAAAACAGGTAGGCTTATCGGACCAAAGATTAGAGAACTTTTTGAAGGCAAGGAAAAGAGAAAACAGCATGGCAATCATAAAAAAAATCTAATGGTTTTCTGGGAAACTTTAAAGCGGGAAATTTCAAATAATTCCTGGATTATCTCATGCGCTCGTATCGACAACCGAAGTGTACTGTCACTAAAATTAAACTTTTTGAAATGACACTTAGATTCCTTTCCACCAAATTGTGGTATTTTAACGATGAACGTGGTGAGCGCTTTCAAATGATATTTCAGTGATGGAGTAAAATTATAAAGGGAAATTGAGTACTGTCATAGACGCTCCTGCAATACAATACCGAAGACAGATCGAAAAAAAAATGTTATTAAGATAATTGGTCGGCCGCGATGGACTAGTGATTACGTTCCTTGCCTCTGGTCCAGAGGATCGCGGGTTCATATCCTTCAGTGTCGATGGATTTTTTAGGATGTAAAAATCCAGCGAGCATGTCCTCCGGGAGGAACTTTAAGGCGTGGGTTCCAGGTCCGAAGTTTTTCAGGCTCGTAAAAGTTCCTTAAGTATGAATAAAGAGGCTTCTAAGCAAAATTTACCTGCCTCCTTCATCCTAGTGATATGTTAGTTGCCTCCTAGATGTCTCACTGGGTCACTACTGTTGACAGCATATTATTTTTGACAGCTCTAGAGAAAGAAGTGTAACTAAATTAACTTGGTTTAGTAATTATTAAAAAAAGGAGAGGCTAAGACACAAAATTGGACTTATACAATAGTTTATATAGTAATAATATAATAATAATAATAATAATAATAATACTTTATTTATTCTGGCAGAGTTAAGGCCATAAGGCCCTCTCTTCCACTCAACCAGCACAAATACAAATAAATATTCGACAAATATAGATATACACTATACTAACTATAAACAGTTAAAGATACAATAAATGTAGCAATGTAAATGTCATGTACAAACAACATTTTATAGGGTAATAACAATAATGATACGATAATAATAATAAATATAAATATGATACATTATACGGGAAACACCAATTAATATATATATCTTACACTGGATAATAATGAAGTCGAGTTTAGAGCAAATATAAATTTAGATTTCTTTTAAAAGATGCCAATGTCCAGCAGCCCCTTATTTCTTGTGGTAGGGAATTCCAGTTGCGAGAAGTGGAGATGGTATGGTATATGACATGGAGTGATGTGATGTCCTATGTTGCGGTATATTAAGTAAGAGACTATGTTGTGATCTTGTGTTTAAGTTATGGTTTGAGGATAGATACTGGAAACGGGATGATAAATAATTGGGAATCGAGGTATGTAGGATCTTAAATAGGAGAATTAGACAGTGCGATTTTGTTCTCTCTTTTAGATGTAGCCATGACAATTCGTGGAATAATGGAGAAATGTGATCGTATTTTCGAACATTAAATATGAATCTGATACACATATTATGGACACGCTGCAGTTTGTCCGACAATCCGTCACTTATGTCAGTTAGTGGAACGTCACAGTACTCAAAATGCGGCATCACTAAGGTTTGGATTAAAATTCTTTTAAGAGTTGTAGGAAGAAAATGTTTAAGTCGCTTTAGGGAAAGCATTATGGAGAAGATCCTTTTAGATGTTTGTTTTACTTGCAAATGCCAATTTTAATTAGAATCTAAGTAAAATCCCAAGTTTATAACGACGTCGGTATAAGGAATTTGTTCATTATCTAATATGACAGCCGGCATATTGCCATTGTTTATGAGGTGTAATAGCCTTGGATGTCCGATAATTATTGCTTGCGTTTTGTTTACATTTAGTTTCAGCCCATATTGTCTGGACCATAAAGATATATGCCTGAGGTCAGTGTTTACTTTGTCAATATATTCATTAATTTCGTCAGGCCTAAAGTGTGTGTAAATCTGTAGGTCGTCGGCGTAAAAATTATGCTTGCAGTTTTGTAGTTTCTTGGTCACGTCATTAATACAAATCGAGAAGAGAAGAGGAGCGAGGACACCGCCTTGAGGTACCCCTTTCCTCACCAAGCGCCAGAAAGAAATGTGATTATTAACCCTTAAATTGGCAAAACACAAATTTCTTCTCTTAGTTATTTGAATGTGGCGGACCGCAGTGAAAACGGAATCTTGTATAACTGTTATTATTAGGTACATTGTATAATTATACACACATTTAAGTGGTTTCATTTTGTTAGTTTTCTTCTGATGTATTTGAAATATTAATTTAACTGAACCGAATGATGTATCCAAAAGGATACATTATGAATTTAAGGGTTAACAGAAACTGATTGCTGACGATTAGTGAGGTAAGATGCAAACCAATCAAGGCAGTTTTGCGACAGATGTAGTGTCTTTAGTCTCGCTAGCATTAAGTCTATATCTACTGTGTCAAAAGCTTTGCTGTAGTCGAGTAGGACTATTGCGGTGAGTTTGCTTTTGTCCATTGAGTCTCTTATGTCCTCTACAATGTCAAGTAGTGCAGTACTTGTATGATGTCCTGTTCTAAAACCAGACTGATGTTCATCAAGTAAGTCGTGTGTGGTGAGGTAGTCTGTTAACTGTAAGTGTATTATGTGTTCCAGTGCTTTAGATAAACAGGGAAGAATACTAATTGGCCTATAATCATCGAGTGTTGTGGGAGTGTTTGATTTCGGTGTAGGACGAACTAGAGCCATTTTCCAGAGTCTGGGATAAATCCCGGTCATTATAGAGGCATTAAAAATGTGGGTTATTGTTGGGAGAATAATGTCTATTATTTTTTGCAGGAGAGTTATTGTTATATTGTCTATTCCTTGTGCTTTAGATTTAATACGTAATACTGCTCTTTTCGCGTCATCAGGTGAGATATAGGAAAAAAAAGAATTTGTCTCGGGTAGGTTGGGAATATGACATTAGTACATCTATGGATATATTAAGTTAATTTATTTTTTCATGTTTTCATATTTTCTTATAAAAACATACATTAAATAACATTAACACAAAAATGAGAGCTGGTTAATAAATGTGAACAACATTTTTGCGTTCAGCGACCCCAAAAACAATCAGGATACATAAGTAAAGTGATCCCATGACAGGCCTCAGGAGGCCCTTGGGGTAGTGGGAGGTTAAGGCTCCCACTTTTTTCTAGACAATCGGCACTTGATGTCAGCCGGGTAGTCAGCCTGCGTGACGGCCGCCTTTACCCCCAGAACAAGCGTCTACTTTTGAAAATTAGTGTAACAATGTTATTGCAGCATATCACAAACTGACTGATTTAACAATTGATCTACCTGACAATGCACATCTTACTTATAATGCGTGCGTCGTTTTGACCGCGTATCTCCATATCATGCCTTGTCGTGGCTTCCTCTAAATGACTGAAGAACTCTTCGTTCGCATATTTTGTCATTACAAATTAGTACACATATTTTCCAAGTTATTTATCAATACGTTTTCAAAATTTATCTTTTTATCACAATTTAGGCACAATATCAGAAGAGACATTCAATTTCGATACCACAGCACAGGACGTTTATACCCTGAATCTTTCACGATTTTTATAACTAGTTACTGGAGCAAGAAACTCACTTCCCAGTCATATCAGAGACAGTCGGTCACTATCGTTATTTAATAAATTGATTGATAATTCAACCTTCACATAACGGTAAATGAAAATACTACTCTGCATAACAATTATATTTGGTATTTTATGTGCAGGTCTACATATAAAAATCCATCTAGGAAGTGTTTCGTATTTTATTTTATTTCATTTTCCTCCATGATTTGTTAATGTCAATATTTGGCTACATTCGCATTGTGCATTGTTCAGGCTATACTTTAATAATATTTTAATTTATAATATCATTTATCTCTCGCCTAGATACTTTTAAGTGTCACATGCCACCCGGGCCTTACAGTGACATGACCTGTCGGGAGAGAGGTTGTAACTATAGATCATATATACTTGTACAGCATGTAAGGTTATTACGAATGAGTGATCAGAAAAATGTTAGGGCTTCATTCGAGACAACACAACATTAAGACGAAACACACCATTCACAGACACATTCATAATAAACATGACCAATATGATACTGATGATTATAATGGCCAGTAGATGTGCGGAGATCGTTTGGGCTTCAACGTTTCCTGGCATTTGTCCTACAGGTGACAAAAAAAAACAGAAAAATAACATCACCCAATAATCTTGTTCCGACCGATGATCGAACTCGAGCCCGCTGCGTGACAAGGCAGCACGCTACCCCGAGACCACAGTGGTGGACTCAATTCGTAGAAAATATAAAACATGTTGTATCATTTTAATATTCGTTGCCTGAGAGGAAAAGAACTCTGCCAGTTTAAATAAATCTGTATTATTATTTAAAAAATTGTCTGAACAATAAATTACCCTATATAGGACTACAGTTTAGATAATTAGAATAAATATATCGTGATTTCAATAAAGTTTCGCTAAATTATTAAATAGAACAACAAATGATTTTCGAATCACATACAGAAAAATATGAAATCCAGGTGAGGATTTTTTGCTCTTACTGTTTTTGAAATTTGAATTAATTCGTGGAATGTTTGGAACACCCGAATTTCTCATTTGGTAAATGAGTTAGTTGAAGGTATAAGCAGTCACGTTAATTTGAAACCAGCTGAGTGTTTAAACACTGAATATGTATTTCTGGAGTTGTCCAACACCAAAGTGATAATAACTTGAGAACCGCCGGGCTAATTTGCGCAGTTATTATTAATGTTGTATATGTCAGTGAGTGCATTAATAACTCAGTGTGCGGACACTCGCACTAATGTGAGTGGGGCTTGCGGCTCTCATTTCATTTGTTTTGCATATTCACCACATAAACTTACTCTTCATCAGAACACAACACAACACTCAATCAGTTCAGTGATTTTAGCGAATTCCTAAGGAATACAGCCATTGATATTGATTTCATCAATATATATATATATATATATATATATATATATATATATATATATAGATTTAATATTCATCGATTCTACTTATTAGACACCGAAAATGGACTAGATAAAGATGTATAGTTAGGGACAAGTCTTAAAATATCTTCTTCCAAAAACTACCTTTTCCTAGTTAGGGCCTAAACCTAACTAACATCCTGATAAACACGTGCCGAATATATTGTTGACATAGTTGCCGTCTTTCCCAGTAGGCCTACCGAAGTTGGTTTTGTGTTTATTAACGTACGTACATGTTAATTCGAAGAAATGCTGACAGAAACTGAGGAAATATACTTAAAAGAGAAAAGCTGACAACCTTGCAAATTCTTTTCCGTTACTGGCACTAATGCGATTTTGCCGGCGTTTCACTTATATTCAATGATGTCTTTACTAGGGGCAGCTTGGGAAGATGGATTTCCGATAGCTTGGATGATATTATCTTAAGACTTGTCCCAAAAAATATAGGTTCTGTATATATATATATATATATATATATATATATATATATATATATGTGATAAACCTCATTGTTCTGCGGTCATAATTTCTGACTACAGTTCATGAGGTCCCGGGTTCGATTCCCGTTCTGACCATAGGCATTTTTCCTTGAATGGAATTATTCAAGTGGTTGCCCATGTCCTGGAATTTAGGTTAAGTTTAGGTTAAGGACTCTCTTGGTATTTCATTATCTTCTACCTGCATCTTATCATCAAGATAATGTAACTCTGCCTTCCAGATGCCCAACCTAAGAAATGGGTTACAATTCCGCCAATACCATGGAAGAAAGCCAGAAATGTCATAAAATATAACCTGGTGGCACTGGCAAACATGTATAGGCCTATATATATATATATATATATATATATATATATATATATATATATATATAGGCATATATGTGTGCGTGTGTATATGTAGGCCTAGTGTATGTGTCTGTGTGTCTGTTAACCTCTAGCGGCGACGTAACTTTTTTCGAACCAAACTCGGTATATACAAACGAATTATAAAAATTAAGGCAGAGTTCGTTAAACAGTTAAACCGGACTATTAGGTATGGGGATTCATCTGAAGCGAACATTTAAAAATCGCTCTATTGACCGCAATGTTCTATATTTCTTACTAAAACTCGGTATACTTACTGGGCGCTTTCCCTCTGATTACCCTACAGAGCTTTTATGCCTGTTTAATTCCCCGTTTCTGCCGTATGTCTTACGTATCGCAATCTACGAGACTTAACAGTTCTTATTACTTCTGGTTTCTAATAATATAGATCATATAGGTCATTGTGATGTGGTCTTCTCCATTCACCTGTTTATACGTCTGTCTTTGATCCAAAAATTTTCCAAAGTACTTTATTCTTCTAAACTCTTCTCCTCCCTTGAAATAAGTGTCCACTTTTCGCATCCATGCAATACAACGAGTTTACTAGAGTCTCGTCTTGTTAACTTCCTTGGACTGAAGAAGAAGCGCTGCCTGACTTGTTCAACAGCACCGCGGGCGATATGGAGACTTGTCATGTAATACAGAACATCCAGAATAAACACAATTGTAATGCCAGAAGTAAATTGTACGTTTAGTTGGAGGATCTTTACGAAGTTACATTACACTGTGATCGCAGCTGCATTTCGTGAAATCAGGTGTAAAATCATTTGAAATTGTCATTTTAGAGGAGATCTATGAAATACGTATATTAATGTAAGGCATTGGATAGACAAGAATGGGCATTAGTCTTGAAGGAAGTGAAGGTCAAACTGAAAGAACTGTAGTGCTAAGAAAGAAGAAGCAGATGATACACTCAGAAAGTTCGCCTCCTCTGAAAGTCACCATTTTCACTTGCAAATAGTTTAGTGCTCTTGCTGTTCGAATATGATATTATGGTACTACATGAGTCAAAAGTTAATGTGTTTTGATTTAAAATGACACTATAATTATTTCTGTAATAGATTATCAAATAAGATCTTACATTATTTTCCGAAAGGAAGAAGAGACGTCGGACGTCCGCGGAAGAGATGGTCTCAGATCTATTAGTGACGACGGAACAGACAACTACATACATAAGGACTATATTAAACTAAAATTAAGATACATGCAATGTTATTTTCAAATATGGATCGCACAGGCAGTAAGCCATACGTGCTGTTGACAGTCCGTTACAATAAGTTGTTGTTTAAAAACAAAACAAAAAAAAGAAAACAATAATATTACAATTAGATATCAATACAATTACGTTTTACATTAACTTAGTTATGTAGAATTATTAAGAATTAATGGCATTGCAATTTGTTAACATATTTATTTATTCCTGAATAAGTGTTGTTCTTATTTTCCGCGTTTTGTCCAGAAATCTACCCAGGTTCATCCACTTTTCTGGGTTTACCAGTAACTCGTAGCAAGCCAATCTTCCACGATTTGAATTTAGAAATCTTTCCGGTAATAACTGATGCCTCCAATATTCTAAATCGTTATATTTTGCTAGTATATGTATCTCGTCTTCAAAGCTCCCGCACATTGGACATATTCCATGTCGTGATCGTCGCTAATTTTTAAAAATTTCCATGCCCCTAACCTGAACGAAGCAAACTCTGATTTCTCTTTAAATCCTAGATTGAGTATATAAGATTATTTTCCCCAAACTTGTTTTAGGTCTCTTCGTAAAAATAGTGATCGTTTTCCCGCACATTCGGCCAAAATATTTTATCGGTTTATATCTAAGTACCTCCTCCTAATTTTTCCCCACACATTTTTGCGATTTTCAGTCCCTTCTTCCCATACCCAACCCATCCCACCCTTTTGGAGTTCTCTCTTAACCTCGTCTTCCCAGAATTTCCCATTTGCGTTCCTAATTTGGTGGTCGTAACAAATTGCTATGAGCATTGTTTGTTCAGCTTGGATTAGCCGCAACCAGTACTTGAGTACTCGAATTTTGCAATTTATGTCGTCCTGAAATTACCCAAATTCATATAAAATTCCACAGTTAGAAACGGCCTAACTAAGTCCTGTAATATATTTTAGAAAATGCGTATATACCTTATTTAATATTTCCGTTCTTTGAAAACACCAAATCTCACTACCATAGTGCATTACTGGCCTCACCACCGCTCCATAAATATTTTCTAACGTACTAACTGGAATATCAGGCACTCTACCCAGGATACTGAGAATACTATTAAGTTGTCCACTCCCTTTAAATAATGCTATATAAATATGTTGCTTCCACTTTCCGTTCATTTTCAACGTCGTGCCAAGATATTCAAAATGTTTCACGTTTTGAAGTGTTTGATCTCTGTATTTCCATTCCTCTGCTCTACCATAAACCGTCCCATTTGTGAACGTCATTGTTTTTGTCTTACTAATATGTAGTCAATCCCCAATTCCTACAGTATATTTCCAGTAGGTCAAGACCTCTTTGCAATCCCTTGATTGTCTTGGAACAGATAATTAAATCATCTGCATACAACAGGACTGGGACTTTAACATTTCTTATCTCCAATGCCTAAACCTGGAAGTGAAGAAGAAGATCATTTCTGTAATAGGCCTATGTTTCAATAAATATCTCTAAACTCGTAAATTGTAAAGTCATTTGTGATACACGTTGTGGTTCAGTGGTATACGTTTAAAACATCGCAATAAATTGAAGATCTATTTCATCTTTTGTGGACTATTCGCTCTAAATCTGGCCTCATGTTTTCCCGCTCTCTATACTAGTGGCAGCCTTCTAATTCTATTTCAGTCCTTGTACACTATAAATGTAATGCTTAACCAGATTTATGTTACTGTTATTTTCTTTATATTAAGTCATGTTAAGTTTAGGAAGCTTTATAGGAAGTTAAGTTAAAAGTTGATATAGTTTCTTTAACAAAAAAAAAATTGCTTTCTTTCTTAGGTATCACGCGCCACTGGTATGCCAGATTCGAATCCTGGCGCTTTCAGAGAGGTATTGTTGGTGACACTTAATGAGATTTATCGGAGTTTTCTCGGTGTTCTCTCGTTTCCCCAAATTTCATCCCACCAACTTTCTCGATTCCTCCTTCCTTCCCCTTTATGTCATTTATTTTATTATTTATTAATTTATTAACACCCTGCACCTCTTCTCGTATTAGGAAAAATCAGTAAGTGTTCCTCATTCGTGCCACATATCCTTCCCATCGCAGTCTACGAGACTTAACTGTTCTTATAAAGAACGACATTTTATAAAACCTTAGGTTACATATTTCCCATTCCCCTTCCTACCGTTTACTTCGTCATAGCCTGGTGCCCTTGACTCTCTTCAAGGTCATATAAATACTTTTTCTTTGACATCGTTAATCTGATGTCAAGTATAAATAATATACATTTCTGCTTATCGTTATCAGAAACTAGGACACTAGTAGAAGAGTCAAGGAAATATCAAATTTGCATATATATATATATATATATATATATATAAAGGAAGTCCACCGCTGTGGTCTCGAGGTAGCGTGCTGCCTTGTCACGCAGCGGGCCCGGGTTCGATCCCCGGTTGGGGCAGTTTTTCTGGGTGAGGTTTTTATCGGGGTTTTTCCTCATCTGTAAGACAAATGTCGGGAAAACTTTAAGGCCCAAACGGTCCCCGAAATCATATGGCCATCATCCTTATCATTATCATCCTTACCATTATCATTATCATCATCATCCTTCACCGGTGTGGAAAGCAACGGGAAGCTACCACACCTACTCAATTCCCTAGTAAAGCTGCAATCATAGCATGAAAATGCTATGATTGCAGTGAAGGACCTGCCTTCGGGCAGAATTACTATGGATGGATGGATGGATGGATATAAAGGAAAACTCTAGTTAAAATAATTTATCACTCTGGAGAATATAAAACCAAATGGCGTTCGCTCGTGTTTTGGTTATTGCTATTCTAATTTTTTGCTTGAGTAAGTGCAGTCCTCATTCAATATGAAATTGTTCATTTTTACATTTTTACTGTGTTCAATTTGTGAACCATATCCAATCTATGAATGTATATATCCATCCATAGTAATTCTGCCCGAAGGCAGGTCCTTCACTGCAATCATAGCATTTGGTGATAAGGATGATGGTGATAATGATAAGAGTGATGATGATGGCCATATGATTTCGGGGACCGTTTGGGCCTTAAAGTTTTCCTGACATTTGTCTTACAGGTGAGGAAAAACCCCGATAAAAACCTCGCCCAGAAAAGCTGCCCCGACCGGGGATCGAACCCGGGCCCGCTGCGTGACGAGGCAGCACCGGTGGACGTAATGTATATATATATATATATATATATATATATATATATAAAGTCTGTCACGCAGGAACTGCTTAAACTAAGTGAATCCGCAGAAAGTCGAAATCATGGTCTCAGTTTTGTTACTTTATGTAAAATAGGTCTATTTCTTATTTAAAATGTAGGCATATATACCTTCTATGAAGTTGCATTCGGGGGAAAAAAATGCACTCGGATAGAATGATGAGAAAGTATCCTAAAATTTCAGCTTTTAGGTTAACAATATGCAAATAAGTAATTACTTATGGATATGAATAATTTGTTTTCACTGGAACCGGCACTTTTAAATAAGCTGCCATCGGATATTAAGTTTCTCCAATTTAACAAAATATTCCGTTAACTAGCAATATGGGGCCATAAATTCGACCTGCTAAGGTGTGATCTTATTTCTCGTGTCTACTAAGACACATTTCTCACATTTATATCGTTATATAATGTATTAGTATATTTCATGATATTTTATTTCCTTGTGTTTAACAGTCTCTTCAATGTAAAAGTAATTTATAAATTATACAATGATAATTCTATAATTAATTGTTCTCCTTTGATTACACCATAAAATCGTAATCTTCATATATAAAAGCGAGAGTGTGTGTGTTTGTCTGTCTGTCCTTTATTAATTAAAAAAACTACTTGACCGATTTGAATGGGGTTTTTTATACATCATTTATAGGATTTTTCTGGGACAATTAACGCCTATATAACATATTACCCTTGTGCTATAGGGCCAGAGCTAAACAAAAGGTATCGGCACACTAAAAAAAGTCGCTTTTTGGACGCATAAATGGCTTACACTGCATAAACCATAATATATACACCAAATTAATGTAACCTACACAGATTTGAATATCTAAAAAATCACCAAAAGATTGTGACATCAGACATTATATGGCTATCTTCTACGGATAACTCGCAATAACAATGTTTATCTTTCAGCTCATTTATGCCAAGATGATCGGGATGATTAGATTCCCGGGCAAGCGAAGCTGCGCACGGCGGTTATTCTTTTACGGATTTTTGTCTTTCAGCTCATTGATGCCAAGAAGATCGGGATATGTAGATTCTGGGGCATCGCCGGGTAATCAGCATGGTGTATCTAAAAATAATTACGATATAAATTTATAACTATTTTTCTTTTTACTTATTCAACTAAACATAAAAAAAACAATTTAATTTATTTGAAGTAGCAGCGCACCCCGGGTACTATCTAGTACAATTATATTTTCAACAAAAGAAAATTAATTTTTATCTCAGGAAAATATTTCTTTGCATTAGCGTCCCCATGAACCCCTGTATGCTTAATAAGGTATTAAAATGGGTTTGCATTCGAGAGATAAAAATCATTTATATTTCTTATTATTACTGATGATTTATGTTTTATACAATTTAAACTATACGAGAAGAATTAAATATATATAAATTGAAGATAAAATGAGCGAAAATAATAAGAAATGGACAGAACACTTAATGAGAATGAACAACGAAAGAATGCCAAAAAGAACATTCCTGTATAATCCCAGAGGAACAAGAGATGTTGGCCGACCACGTAGAAGATGGACTCCACTTTTAACTTCGCCGGAACAGGCTGCATAGCCTAAACCTTGTAGTAGAAGAAGAAGATACAATTTACGCTCCCTCAGTGGAATATTTAGTTTATGGTGGTGGAGTGGCTTCAGCACTTAATCAAACCTTAGAGTTATGCAGGTGGTAGCATTGTTACCGAAAGGGTTATCCATGCCTGATAGGTCGAAGGCGATAAGCCAGACGAAAAAAAGTACCTTGGTCGAAAGAGTGACAATCTTTCACCATAAAAAGACAACTGTCAAGATATGCGGACATGGGGTTCCTCTGGAATAAAATTTTTCGGAGTCTCCCATTCGGGTATCCGAGCTGGCACTTATTCAGGGAATCCATGGCAAAGGCTCACACGTGATGCGTGATCTTTATAGGAAGTCATATATAATAAGGACAGTTAAGTATCGTAGATTGCGATGGACAGGACATGTGTCACGGATGGGGAATGAAAGAAAGGCATGGAAACTCATTGTAGGAAAACGAGAGGGAAAGAACCATAATTTGAGGGAGGTAAATTGTACTCAGGATAATTGAAACATCGTTGGCTCTGGATAGGGATGTATGGAAACTTATGTCCGCTTGGCCATGAAACAACGGGTTCGATATTGCCAGTGAGTTAGTTTTACAGCGATTCTGTTATTTGAGACAGAGGAGTTTATGGCCTTAACTCTGTCAAAATAAATACGGTATTATTATTATTATTATTATTATTATTATTATTATTTTCTCTATTTGGACCAAACATATAGTTTAGAATTTTATTTTCACACACACAATACTCATAATTACGATTATATACATAATTACTGGCAATTGATATTGCAGCTAGGCTTTCGCGGAATGAAGATTAAACAATGTTTGCTGTCAATGGTAATAAAATAAGGAATGTATAGTTGACTGGACCAGTGCAACACCGACGGGAAACGTCACTTCTAACAACGACCAACCATGCACAAAGCAAACTTTAGTTGGAAAGTGAAATGAAGTATTTTCTTTTTCTGTTTTTAGGTATGATATATGTCAAGGCATAACTGCAATCATGCGACCCTGGAAATCCTAATTGTACTTCAGGAATGTCTTGCCGAGTTATAGCTTATATACATGATTCTCCTTTGTACCTGTGCTTGCCCAGCTAACAAGGAGATTATAATTATATACAAACCATAATTTTGTGTTTTGATGAAACAATAAATGAAGTGCGTTCAATCTATTGTTTGTGCTGTTTATAGTAACAATGGGTCTCCGTGGCACAAGTAGTTAGATGCTCGCCTTTTACCACTAGGGTCTCGTGACTGAGTCTCGGTCATTCCATGTGGGTTTCGTTGTGGACAAAACGGAGCTAGGCTTTTTATAGGGGTTTCCCCCACTCCACCATTCTTCTATATCAGTCTTATCCGTTTCATTTCGTTCATGTGTGCCTGTGGAAGCGTTGTCGTTCACAGACCTCTAAAATATAGGGATTTATCTCATCTCAGGCCATCGATCCGATCCTGAGTTGGGCACGAGTTGAGGATAGTTTTACAACTATAACAATCTACGTAACTAACTCACTGACACTATTGAAGATTAATGGACGTGTAGACATAATTCTCGTGATTCCATGATTCTTATCTAGAGTTAATGATTTCGATTCATTTCCTACATAATTCATCTTCTTCAATTAATGGTTAATGTTATTATTTTGCCTTATTATTGGCCTATCTACTTCACGCTTTAGCTCTGGTTTCCACATAAGAAGTTTCCTTGACAGGATTTAATTCCAATCGTTGCCACATATCCTAAATATCTCAGCCTAGGGAATTAAATGTTCTTAATATATCTGGTTTTTCATATAAAAATTCTGTATCTCACTTATGTGGTTTTTTCCGATCACCAGTCTGTTCGTATTTCTTTGAGTTAAAAAAAATACTAAGCACTTTTTTGTCAAATATATGTAATATTTTCTTCTTTTTAAAAGTAAGAAATAATGTTACCCATCCATATAGTATAACCGGAAATTCTCTGTTTTATACATTCCTAGTTTAATTTGATTTACGAAAGGTTGGAGTGATATTATATTCAAGAGAACTGTTAAGAAATATTTGGGAATCAATCCAGAATTGACATTGTGTTTAATTTCCTACTGTATCTCATTCCTCCTTATTGGTATTCAGTATAGTTCATAAGTGTTCCAGTTATATTATTTATTTAAATATAGGGCCGTTGTACCTGTCGTAATATTTACAACAAAGATAAGTTCTATGTTTACTTTTTGAATCATTACAATATATTTTTCTCAAAACCACCTAGAGATGGTTCTAGTTCTTCTCCATCGTAGTTTAACCTCTCACCTTACAGGTACTTCTACGTGTTCCACGCCTGCTGGGCCTTGCAGTGAGCCAAGAGGAGGGACCAATTTAAAAACTGTGGATTCAGAAAAACACATTACACATACTTTTTTGATCCCTGATTAAGTGATGAGCTCAATCCAGGGCTTCTTCTGAGGGAGCACAACATAACCAAGAAACACACCATTCATTCACATATTGTAAACTTGGCGAATATGATAATGATTATGATGGCCAGATGATATTCGGAGACCATTTGGACCTTACCGTTTCTTGACTTGTGTCTTGCAGGTGAGGGAAAAAAAACAGAAAAAAACATTATGCAGGAAACCTGTCCCTATCTGGGATCGAATCTGGCCCTCTGGATACGAGACAGCGACACCACCCCGAGATCATAGTGGAGGACAACAAATGTTACAATGTATATTAAAGAGAAATATCAATCTTACTGTGTTTAGTGTTATATTTAAAACTGTTTTTATTTTGGTAACTACGTTACCTTAAAACACATAATAATAATAAAATAATAATAATAATAATAATAATAATAATAATAATAATAATAATAATAATAATAATAATGCTATTATGCATTGCAGAGACTCCTGATGTCCCAGCTCCTTTCAATAAACGTTAAACTGAAAATATATGAAACTATTATTCTACCAGTTATATTATATGGGTGCGAAACATGGACTCTTACTTTAAGGGAGGAAAGGAGATTACGAGTATTTGAGAATAAAGTACTTAGGAAAATGTTTGGACCAAACAGAGATGAACAGACTGGTGAATGGAGAAGATTACATAACAATGAACTACATGGTCTTTATAGGAATCCAGGTATAATAAGAACAGTTAAGTATCATAGACTGCGATGGGCAGGACATGTTGCACGTATGGGGAATGAAAGACTTGCATGGAAGCTTCTTGTAGGAAAGCCAGAGAGAAAACGTCCAGTTAGTAGACCAAGAATGAGGTGGAAGAATAACATTAACTATGATTTGAGGGAAGTAGATTATACAGGGAATGATTGGAAAGCATTAGCTCAGGATAGGGAAGTATGGAGAGCTTATGTCCGCGCGGCCATGAACCTACGGGTTCGATAGTGCCAGTGAGTAAGTAAGTAATAATCAGGAAGGAGAATAAAGTATAAGGTCTATCTGTTAAGTTCTCAATTATATTTGAAAATGTCAAATACTTACGATTTCATGTTGTACAAGGATTTGAAAATCTACAGTTTAGTTTTTTTCATTGTACCGATTTCAAGATTTTGATACAGGGATTACGTCATACTGCGCAACCTATACGTCATCGCGTCTCCATTTCGTGTGTGATCTTTGTGAACAGTGCCAGATGCTCCCCTACCTACCCCTTCCTTTCCTAGTACGCACCGTGTGCTATCGCGCATTCTCCCCTCTCCTAGTGAACTCTCATAAAGAGCTGTGTTTTCTAACATCGGATCATCATCTGTTTATCTACAGTACGAGTCTGTTCGATATAGCTCAGAAGAGCTAGTTTGGTTTATTAGTCCTTCAGGCCAGGGTGGGGTCGCAAGGACCGTGTACCTCGACCCTAGGCTGGACTAGTGTGAGTGTCATGTTGTACGTATGTTTGTTTATATTATTTCTGTATAGATGATCAATGATAGCATTTTTTCTTTGTTAAATTAATTATTTATTCATTTATTTTCAATGTTATATCTGACTATCTTTTTGACTCGCATTAAAACTTTAGTTGTTTATTTTACTTACTTATGTCTATTCATTTAGTAGCTAGCCTATGTCAGATATGAAGGTAACATTCCAAAGCTTGCTCAAGCGTGTGTGAGTTCCTCTTTCCTTAAAGCTTTCACGATTATAGCTTTAGCTTACTGCACATTACATGTTTGATAATTTATTAAGGAAAGTTGAATTAATCTTTGTCTTTTATAATAATATGTATCAACAATAATGGTTTGATCCAGCACCAAGTCCTGGTGCAATTAATGGTAGCATTGAGCGTGGTTACGCCGGTGTACAAAATGGTAGCAGACTACGTGGTTAACCGCCGGCACATCATAAAAACAAACTCGCTCAGAGTTTCTTGACCGCTCGTACATATGATCTCTATACATCCATATCCTGTATCGTCTCCTGTATAAGTTATCTTCCTCAATTCACGGTTAATGTTATTTTGCCACCTCATTATAGGCCTACTTCAGGGGGCTCTTACTCTGGATTCCTAGAAGGAGTTTCCGTGCCTCTCTTTCATTCCCCATTCGTGCCACAAGTTCTTCTCATTGCAGTCTACAAGACGTATCTTTCATTTTTATATCTAGTTTCTCACAAGTTATATATCATATAGGCCTAGCTCATTTTTACATAGTCTTCTCCATTTACCTGTCTGTTCTTCTCTCTTTGGTCCAAGAATTTTCCTAAGAACATTATTTTCAAATGTTCGTAATATTTTCTCCTCCCTTATAGTATCATATCCATATAATATAACTGGGAGAATATCAGTTACACACACACACACATATATATATATATATATATATATATATATAGCGCTAAACGTACAGAGGTTAGACACTCGGATTCATATCCCGACTCAGGCATTTATTTTCTTCATGTCATATTTGACTTCATTGCCAAATGTCAAAAATATACTTATAACATCTAAATATACAATTGTTACTGCTATAAAGTAAATATTCTCTTTAAAAGTTTGCTTACCTGTTATGGTGGCCACAAGATGGCAGCTGGAACGATATCCCGCTATCTCTCGTGTAAATTGAAAATACTACATATATAAGAAAAATAAATGTTTGTGTTAGGATACCTGAGTGGCTCAGATGGTTAGAGCGCTAAACGTACAGAGTGTAAGAGACTCGGGTTCAAATCCCGACTCAGGCAATTATTTTTCTTTTCATGTTATACATGTATATATATATATATATATATATACACACACACACACACACACACACACATATAAGGACTTTGTTAAACTAAAAGTAAGATACATACAATGTTATTTACAAATATGGATCGCACGGGCAGTAAGCCGTACGTGCTGTTGACAGTCCGTTACAATACGTTGATGTTTAAAAACAAGAAAAAAAGAAAACAATAATATTACAATTAGATATAAATACAATTACATTATACATTAACTTACTTATGTAGAATTATTAAGAATTGATGGTATTGCAATTTGTTAAAATATTTATTTATTCCTGAATAAGTGTTGTTCTTATTTTCCGCGTTTTGCCCACAAATCTACCCAAGTTTATCCAATTTTCTGGGTTTACCAGTAACTCGTAGCATGCCAGTCTTTCGCGATTTGAATTTAGAAATCTTTCCGGTAACAACTGATGCCTCCAATATTCTAAATCGTTACATTTTCCTAATATATGTATGTCGTCTTCAAAGCTCATATATATATATATATATATATATATATATATATATATATATATATATATATATATAGTTTAATCTAATTTTTAATAAGTTAGAAGTAAGACTTCTAGCAGTGATGTGTTTCCAAAGTTGAGCATTTGTGTAATTTCATTCTAGGCATTATTTTTGTAATTATTGTTACTAGGTATTTGAATTCAGCCACTTTTTCCAAATTTCCCTCAATTGCCATTAACTGTACATTTCCATTATGCAATGTATTCTTATGCGACCATACTTAGTTTTATTTATATATTTCTATTATAATTACTTCAAGCCTCAATTTCTTAGCATTACTCAACAGAAGCAACATATTGGCCCTTAGTAACCCCTAGCTATTATCTAAAAATACTACATCATTAGCATTTACCAACAGCTTATTAATAGGTTGAATTGTACACTTTCATTGTCCTCTGAATATTTGGGGTTGCATTCTCTAGTACAAAAATTGAATAGCATTGGATATAGTGCATCTCCTTGCTTTAACCCATTTTAAATTTTAAAAGTATCTGAAAACTGTTTTCCTATCCGCACCCAACTCTTTGATTTATTTATACACATTAGAATAAGTCTAACGTTTTAGGAATTCTAAAGTCTGGCAGGATACTTAACAACTCCTCCCGCTTAATTTATTCGTATGACTTTTTGAAGTCTTACTTACTTACTTACTTACTCACTGGCACTTTCGAACCCGTAGGTTCATGGCCGCGCGGACATAAGCTCTCCATACATCCCTATCCTGAGCTAATGCTTTCCAATCATTCCCTGTATAATCTACTTCCCTCAAATCATAGTTAATGTTGTTCTCCCACCTCATTCTTGGTCTACCAACTGGGCGTTTTCCTTCTGGCTTTCCTACAAGAAGTTTCCATGCACGTCTTTCATTCCCCATACGCGCAACATGTCCTGCCCATCGCAGTCTACGGGACTTAACTGTTCTTATTATATCTGGCCTCCTATAAAGACCATGTAGTTCATTGTTATGTAGTCTTCTCCATTCACCTGTCTGTTCATCTCTCTTTGGTCCAAAAATTTTCCTAAGAACTTTATTCTCAAATACTCGTAATCTCCTTTCCTCCCTTAAAGTAAGAGTCCATGTTGCGCACCCATATAATATAACTGGTAGAATAATAGTTTTGACTTTTTGAAGTCTACATACAATAAATGTGCGGTGTCATTACATTCCCTTTTTTTCTGAAAGCTGTCTTAAACAAACATTCTTTTTCTTCCAAGTATTAGATCAAGGCCTGTTACGATCCTATAGAAAATTTTCCCTCCAGCGTTTCATAAGACGGCCCAGAGACCTTCTTCCTCTTGGTATATAATTATAAACAGCTTTTGGGGATCCGATTTGAACTTATTCTTTCAAGATGGTGTTTCCAAATTAGTTGGTACTGTTTAATATATTCCAAAATTGGTGTAGTCTTCAATTCTTTTAAGATATCGGTTTTCCTTTTCCGATCCCTTCTGGTGTAACCCGTTGTTCTGTGCATTAATCTCATTTCACAAGCCGTTATTCTGCTTTCATGTTGTAAACAAAAATCTGATCTATTAATAGACTTATTTCTTGAAAATCCACATTCATGATCACCCATTAAGACGTCAAAATAAGGATTTAGTCTGGGTGCTAATATATAGTTAGAATTTTGTACAACGTTGAAAACATAATAATTATTACATTGTATTATCGTCAAACATTAACATAAGTGTACATTTTTCTTTCTATTAATCATTTTAGAGTACATTCAAATTCTTTATTATGAGTCTGAACGGCCACAGAGAGAGAATTATATAAAATCATCAACTTCATACATTAGGTCTTTGCCTCTTCCGATTTCACATCTGTTCAGCCCAGTGCTTTCTTGATCTTCCTATCGATCTTCGTCCTCCAGGATTATATATCAGTGTCATCATTGGTATCCTATCCTCTGTCATTCTTTGCAGATGTTCTATCAATTTGTTCCTGTGTTCTTCTATTTGTTGAAGAAGTGGTTCTACTTTTAGTTCTTCTCTAATATTCTCATTTCTAATATGTTCTTCTCTTGTACAACCTTTCACAGCCCGTAGGAATCTCATTTTCGCTGCCTGAATCTGATGCTAAATTAAAAAAACAATAGTTATGTATTTCGTTAAGTGTAGCGTGTTCTGACAAATAAATAATATAAACTCATTCATTGCAATTAAAACTAACTCATTGGCACTATCGAACACGTAGGTGCATGGCCGCGCGGACATAAGCTCTCCATTTATCCCTATCTTGAGCTAATATTTTCCAATCATCCCCTGTACAATCTACTTTCCTCAAATCATAGTTAATGTTATTCTCCCACCTTATTTTTGGTCTACCAACTGGACGTTTTCTCTCTGGTTTTCCTACAAGAAGATTTCATGCATGTCTTTCATTCCCCATTCGTGCCACATGTCCTGCCCAACGATTAAAGGGGAAAAGTGGACACACTGCACCAGCATTAGTTCCACCATCATTTGGTGGGCAGGAACCATTGTAAAAATCTGCATTCATTTAGCAGCAGAGTTTCTTCGATTTATTATTTTTTCTAATGTCACCAGGTTGTCTTTTATGAAATTTCTTGATTTTGTCCCTGGCATTGGAAGAATTGCAATCCATTTCTTAAGTTGGATCACCTGGAAGGCGGAGTTACGATACCCCGATGATATGACCGGCAATAAATGATAATGAAGTGCCAGGAGAGTTATTAACCTAAATTTCAGTCCATGGGAACCACAAGAAAAATTCCCTTTAAGGATAAAGGTTTGACTGGGAATCGAACCCGGGACATCATGAACTGTAGTTAGAAACGCTGACCACTAAGCCAATGAGACTGGCCCATTTGTTGTAAGGTTGATGGGGGATTTTCCGATTTCTTGATGTCTTTTGTTAATGAAGATTACATTCAATTTCCAAAAATTCTAAACGGTTATTTCTTCTCTGTACCCTTTTTCAAATGTGGAAGTTGTGTTTTCTGTTTGATTTCTTGTACAATGCTTAAGAAGCTTCTCTGAGGTTTCAAACATACTTCTTATTTTCTTTGAATCCAGTTATTATGAGGTAACCTTAAACATTTTTCATACTGTATGGTTGTTGCTTTCCCAATTTAAAATGCTATCCTTGAGTTATTTGTTAAGACTTGATGGCAGTGACTGGTGTTGTTTTAACAGCTACTGTTATCAGGCAGAGGATTTGGTTTAGTAAATCATTAAGTTTCTCCGTATTCATAGATATTAGGATTTATTCTCTGAAATGAAGGATAGATTTCTGTACCTGTGATAGTGTTTGTGTGCACCAACCCTACTTTTTCCTTGCTATTATTTTAACAATGGTAACCTTGTTTCGATCTTTGTATATATATTCTGTATATGCTTCCTCCATGTTAATTTCGTGCCAAAGATTATTCCTAGATATTTTGCTTCATGTGATTCAGTTAAAAAATTCTCCTTCTAATTTCAGAGCGATAGGTAGTGGTTTCTTTCTTAATTAAACTAATTTGTAATTTGTTTTCTGTATGTTCATCTTCATTAAGTTTTGGGATGCCCAATTCTCTAATTTTTATAGTGATTGTTGAGCTGTTGGTTTTGATGTTTGGATTTATAGGTCCATATTATAACATCAGCAGCAAAAAGTAGGTTTTTAGTTCGTAGAGTTTTTCTAGATCATTGATATAGAAAATAAGAGAAGCTCAAATTCAGGTCCTGTTAACTTGCTATTTGGTCATATTCTAAAACATTAGTAAACTAAACTAGTGAAACGACACCCTGCTCCCTGGATGTCTGCTAACATTCGTGACTTGATGACTGAAAGAGACGCAGCATATCGGAAATATAGAGTCGACAAAACTGATATAAATCTTAATCACTATAAACGGTTACGAAACAAGACTACACAAACTATCAGAAACGCCAAACTTAGACATCTATACAGCCTTACTGAACCTAATAACAATAACCCAGATATTTGGAAAAATCTGAATAAAATGGGTGTAGGAAGGAAAGACACACAGGTAGAAAACTACCTGTTTCCCTGAACACACTTAATAACCATTTTACAAGCACATTCTTTACTCCTAAAGACAAAACACATCAACAAGTGAACTACTATTGACAAATCCACCAGACAGAGAACATTTCCATTTTTCATATCTTACAGAAAATGACATAAAGAAAGCTCTCAAACGAATAAAAACAAAAGCAGAAGGTACTGACCGTATAAATATCACTCTACTTAACAAAATAATCGACGTTATACTACCTACAATAACTCATGTTTTCAACTCCTCACTACAAACCTCTATATATCCCACATTATGGAAGCAAGCAATTGTACGCCCACTCCGAAAGTAAAAACTCCCTTAACTCCTAACGATTTTCGACCCATTAGTATTTTACCTACCCTTTCAAAAGCTTTGGAACGATTAGTCCACAAACAACTGACTGACTACCTAACTGAACACGACCTTTTAGATCAATACCAATCAGGCTTTAGGACAGGACACAATACAAATACTGCTCTACTAAATATATGTGAAGACATACGCGAAGCATCTGATAATCGAAACTTACTATTCTACACTACTTGACTTTAGTAAAGCATTTGACACGGTAGACTTGGACTTATTGTTGCTTAAACTAAAAAACCTCTCACTTTCTGACAGTGTCACGCAATGGTTCAACTCCTACCTTCGTGAGCGCCAGCAATATGTTGTAGGAAATTCTACATTACGCTCTTCTTGGACCTACCGTAAAGCTGGAGTTCCACAGGGCTCGGTGCTCGGCCCATTGCTTTTTCAATCTATATAAACGACATTTCTGACTCCCTAAAACATTGCAAACATCATTTATTTGCGGACGACATGCAGATCTACCTTCACTCAGACAAATATTCTTTAAATGACGCGGTAACCAAAATTAACGAGGACCTTGACTCGCTAACGGCGTGGACAGAGAAATATGGACTTGAATTAAATCCTAGAAAGACACAAGCAATCATTATGGGCCATCAGAGACTATTATCCTCAATTAACACAAATGCAGTATTACATGTGTCACTTAATGGGGATCAGATCCCTTATAGTGAGACAGTAAAAAATCTAGGAGTGTTTATGGATAAACATTTAATTTGGAATAAATAAATAAATAACATATGCAAAACTATCTTCTCAATAATACACTCATTAAATCGTATAAGAAATTGTTTACCGTTTTCTCTAAGAAAAATGCTAGTAGAAACACTCGCAATGCCCCATTTTGATTATTGTGATACTCTTTTTACTGACCTAAATACTGTTCTTACCCAAAGACTTCAACGTGTTCACAATTCTTGCATACGTTTTATTTTGTGGTATACGTAGATTTGATCACGTTACACCATCCCTGGAACAATTGTCATGGCTTCGTCTTCAAGATCGTAGAACCATCCATTCCCTATGCCTACTCTATAACATATTACACACATCTTTACCTTATTATTTATCACACCGCTTCACTAAACTCTCTGATACACATAACTTAGATACCCGATCCCTTGAGCACAGTGTCCTTTATATCCCTCCTCATCATACTGACCTATTATTCGAAATCTTTTACAGTTTCTCTTGCTAGAACATGGAATTCACTTCCACCCTATGTCAGAGACTGCCAAACTTTACCATCTTTCAGAAATAAATTGAAAATAAAATCACTAACAGAAACAACTCACTAATACTACTTTTTAAGAATTAATAATGCGTTTTTGCATTATTTAATAAACATAGACTTAGGATTTGTTTATATATTTACCTAATGCCTTGTATAAAAAGCGTAGATTAATTCATTGTAGTGTTTTTTTTTTCTTTCTTTTTATGCATAGTAGATTCGAGCTGTTATTCCTTTTTTATTCATTGTATCATTAATTTAATTTTAATTGTATTTAGTTTCATTCTATTATTAGACATTAATTTCATTATTATTCAATATGACAGATAATGAATTGTTCAATAACTATTATTGTAACTTTTTTTGTATTCATATGTAACATGTTTGTCCTGTCTAATATGACTACTATTGTAATTTTTTTGTATTCATGTGTAACATATGTTTGTCCTGTTTTATATGACTATTATTGTATTTTTTTTGTATTCATATGTAACATATGCTTGTTCTGGTGAGTGGAAGAGAAGGCCACATGGCCTTAACTCCACCAGGCTAAATAAATAAATCTAAAAAAAATCTAAATTTAAACATTAACTACCCATTAAACTATTGTAGGAAATATCACTATGAACTTTATTTTAAATATTATTTACCTACTTCACTGGGATTTTCAAGAGATTTCTGTATTCACGATATTCATATTTTTTGCTCTTATTTTGAATATGATTTTTAAAAAATTCTCTTAGTACTTTAAGAGAATTAGGATTAGTAATCAGACTTTTTCATTCTAGTTTTCAGGTGTAGCTTTTTCATCTTTAAACTATTGATTTATTTAAAGCATTCAAAGTTGATGAAAAGTAAGAAAAATTAGTACCATGGTCTTTCACTGTAAAATACAACTTTCAAGAAACCGGGGTTCCACGGGATAAAATTTTCCAGAGGTAAAGTAGTCCCACATTCGGTTCTCCGGGCGGGAATTACTTCAGGAAATCCATGTCAAAGGCTCAAACACAGGGACATGTTTCTAGGAACATGGAATGTTAGGACATTACATAATAGTTGGGCAATAGATTAAACTGAAAATATATAAAACTGTAATTATTCCATTTGTATTATATGGATGCGACCCATGGACTCTGGACATATTTTAAGGGAGGAAAGGAGAGTACGAGTATTTGAGAATAAAGTTTGTAGGAAAATTTTTGGGCTACAGAGAGATGAACAGAGAAGAGTAGGGTAGAGCGAGGTTATTTAAATAGTGGGGCTATTTGAATAAAATTGAGATTTTGCGCATATGCAGCGAAGTAACCAAGAAGAAGATGCCATTTTGTTGGTGGATGTTGTTAGTGAAAGTCTTTTGTATTCAGTGAAGTAGTTTATTTCGATTTTTGTCTACAGACGTTTAGTCTAGATTGATTTAAATTACCAAAGGTAAGTGGCTCTGGTGTCTTGATTGTTGAGTATGTAAAATGTTTTTGTTGATAGTTAAGTTTTATGTGTGGACATTAAAAAAACATGGAAAGTGAAAGGCATATACAGATGTGATTGTTGATCTTCCCTCCAATAACCCTCCAGCTCGTTTTGCAATATATGCTCTTATTTGGAAACTATGTGTTCATGAAGTGAACATGTCACGAGGGGGCTATTTGAATACCAGAGAGCGGGGCTTCTTGAATAGTTAATTGTGTTTTTGTATTAGCTTTTCTCTTCCTCGTAAATACATTTTCCACTTTTATTGTAGATACAGTAGAATAACTGCAATGATTGTACCTAGGCATTATTTATTAATTTATTTTTTTGAAAATTTCAAATAATCATTTAAGAAAGACTAAGAAAAGTACTGCTCATACATTAATTAAACAATTCGATATTATACAGTGGGATCAAATTACACATTATCCCATTATAAGTATATCATGCAGATTCTAATGCAATTACTATATGTTTTATTTTAAATATAATTGAAGTGTAAACTACCACATTAGAGTGAACTGAATGTGAATAATTTAGAAATTAGTCACTGGTATTACGGTAACTTTCATTTGCTTCAGATGATGAGAGATTATAAACGAAAAGGGGGACGAATGGAATAGGATGCGGAGTCTATGAAGAAGGTTACCGATGCAGCTATCAGAGGATTATCATTATTGGAAGACAGTAAAACATATGGGGTGCCCTTCACGATTCTTTATCGCCGTTATCAGCTGGAAAAGCACAACATCTCCCAACTAAATATAAAAGTGAGAATTCCAGCAGCCACCTTACAATATTTACTGCAGATCATTAAAAATCTAGCTGATAGGAAAAAAACTACTAGAGAAACGTGATATCGGACTCACGCCAAAATATGTTCGAATCGCGGGTAGTCAATCTTGCCGATAAGCACAAAATAGAACATTCCTGGAAGGACATAGCAAGGAAAGACTGGTGTTCAGCATTCTGCAAACAAAATATCATTTCCTTAAAACAAAACAGAAAGATTGTCAAAAGCACGAGCTGCAGCACTAAATAGAGAGACAGTTCAATAACATTTTAGTCTATTGGAAGAGCTCTTCTTCACTAACTTACGTTTAATATAAAATTATAGAATATTCACCTGAAAGGTCCGTCTCCTCAACTTAATTATCATTTAACTGTAGCGCTTTCGGGACTTGTCCCATCATCGGCAGGATTCAAAACTGGTGTTTCACTGAAGATCTGGTAGAGGGGGTTGCATGTATTGGGTTCGTTTTCGTTTATCAGGCTGTCGTTGTGAGCTGCTTTCATGATTTCCATCTCTTCGAGTACGTTTATCTAAGCTGGATTATTTTCTCTGTGCATTACTGTTAGGGTGTTTTCAATATTTAACATGCGATGTCCTTCATGGATAACGTGTTTTGCATAGCTTGATTTACCTTCTGCGTGAACGAAGTCTCGAAAATGTTCTTTGAATCTGATGTTAAAACTCCTGTTTGTCCTTCCTATATAAAATTTGTTGCAGTCCTTACATGTCAGTTTATAAACTCCTTTGCTGTTGAAAATGTTATTTTCTTCAATGTTATTGTTTATTATGTTGTTTAATTTGTTATTGGTTCTGTATGCTATTTTTACGTTTTTATCGGCTTTCTTCAGTGCATTGGCTAATTTTGTCTTTTCTTTTCCTGTGTATGTAAGTGTTATCCATGTTTTCTTGTTGTTGTCAGATTCTTTTTCTAGTTTAGTTATGTTGGTTATGTTGTTCTTCCTTTTTTGTTTTTTTTTTTTTACGAGCTTATCTATGAATTCTTCATTATAGCCATTGGTTTTTGCCATATACTTAATATAGTTGAGTTCTTGGATATAATTGTCTTTGCTTAATGGGAGTTTCAACATTCTACTGACTAAGCTATTAAATGTACTAATTTTCTGTTGAAAAGGGTGTGTAGAATTTTTGTTTATGGTCAGAGCATTGTTTGTGGGTTTCTGGTAGATACCGATTTCTAGTTTATTGTTGTGTAGATTTTTGGTTATGGATGATGGGACAAGTCCCGAAAGCGCTACAGTTAAATGATAATTAAGTTGAGGAGACGGACCTTTCAGGTGAATATTCTATAATTTTATATTAATTTTGAATAAACCTCAACGGAACACATCATGAATTTTATAAAAGTTGATTATGCAGCCAGTCAGGCTAGAATTAAACACAAGTATTCTAACCTCAAAACGCAACTTCACAAAACGATCGCGAACATACACTTCAATAAAGAATGCTTAAAACACAATATAATACCTAACTACGCTAAAATAAAAATAAAAAACAGAAATAATACAGCAACAAAAGTACAAAAACAGGCCGAAAATAATTGGATAAAAAACGAAATCAGATTCCTACACATAAAGAAGCAAACATCAACAACCAGCTATACTACTACACACAAGAAGCCGCCTTACTATTCGGCAAATGTTGGACAATCATAGAAAACCAAATTCACGAAAACATTAATAATAACATGTGCAATAAATATGAAACAATGAACAAGAAGCTAACTAAATTAAAGGCCATGCAACACTACACATATCTAAAACATAACAAATCACACAATTTTGAAGACAAAATAATTACAAACCTTACAAAAATAAAATTCAACAAACAGGAAACAGACTTGCTAGAAAAGGGATACAAATTCAATTTCCCTACACACAACGCAAAAAGAACACAACAAAATTTAATTACTGAAACTGAAATTGCAATAAATAAACTTAACATTAATAACAAAAATCATATTAGATACGAAGCAGCTAAAGTCATAAAAGAAACTCCACCAACAATAAACATCAAAGATAAACAAACTCTCAAGAACATCTCTAAAATAAAAAGAAAATTTAGGAACAATAATATAATACACACAAAAGCCAACAAGGGCAACACAATAGTTATTATGGAAAAGGAATAATACATCAATAAAACCAAGCAATTTATAAAAGAAAACAATTTCAAAAAAATTGAAAAAGATCCCACAGGAAAGTATAGCAGACAAATAAAAGAAGCACTAAAATCGTGCCCTCTAATCACCAACACAACCAATAATGAACATAATAAATACAAAAACGCCAAATGGGTAAATAATACTCCCTCACCACCAGTAATGAAAGCCCTTCCAAAAATCCATAAAGACAACATTCCCATAAGACCAGTTGTTAATTGCATGAATGCTCCTAACTATAAAATTTCCAAATTAGTCGCTCAGAAAATGAAAAATGATGTCAAACTTGAAAATCGTTACACAATTAAGAACTCATTTGAACTAGCAGACAAACTACAGCATTTAGAAATCAATAGGAATACTAAAATGACGTCATTCGACATAAAAAACCTGTACACTAATATCCCGATAAACGAAACAGCAAACATAATAAAACAAAAACTAACAGACAGTAAACTTGAAGATAACTATATCAATCAGTTAAACAAACTAATAACAACAACAATAAAGCAAAATTACTTTCAATTTAACAATGAACTATTTATTCAAGAAGACGGGATCCCGATGGGGAGTCCTACATCTGGAATAATGGCAGAAATCTTCCTACAAGAACTGTAAAATAAACATTTTGAGGAACTAATACACAAATTCAACATAAAACTAATAACACGATATGTCGATGATGTACTAGTAATATATAAAAATGAAAACAGAAAAGAAAAAGAAATACTACAAGACTTAAACAACATGCATGAAAAAATCACTTTCACCGAAGAAATAGAAGTTAACAACAGCATAAACTACTTAGATTTGTCTATAACCAAAAATCTACAGAACAATAAACTAGAAATCGGTATCTACCGGAAACCCACAAACAATGCTCTGGCCATAAACAAAAATTCTACATACCCTTTTCAACAGAAAATTAGTACATTTAATAGCTTAGTCAGTAGAATGTTGAAACTCCCATTAAGCAAAGACAATTATATCCAAAAACTCAACTACATTAAGTATATGGCAAAAACCAATGGCTATAATGAAGAATTCATAGATAAGCTCGTAAAAAAACAAAAAAGGAAGAACAACATAACCAACATAACTAAACTAGAAAAAGAATCTGACAACAACAAGAAAACATGGATAACACTTACATACACAGGAAAAGAAACGACAAAATTAGCCAATGCACTAAAGAAAGCCAATAAAAACGTAAAAATAGCATACAGAACCAATAAATTAAACAACATAATAAACAATAACATTGAAGAAAATAACATTTTCAACAGCAAAGGAGTTTATAAACTGACATGTAAGGACTGCAACAAATTTTATATAGGAAGGACAAACAGGAGTTTTAACATCAGATTCAAAGAACATTTTCGAGACTTCGTTCACGCAGAAGGTAAATCAAGCTATGCAAAACACATTATCCATGAAGGACATCGCATGTTAAATATTGAAAACACCCTAACAGTGATGCACAGAGAAAATAATCCAGCGAAGATAAACGTACTCGAAGAGATGGAAATCATGAAAGCAGCTCACAACGACAGCCTGATAAACGAAAACGAACCCAATACATGCAACCCCCTCTACCAGATCTTCAGTGAAACACCAGTTTTGAATCCTGCCGATGATGGGACAAGTCCCGAAAGCGCTACAGTTAAATGATAATTAAGTTGAGGAGACGGACCTTTCAGGTGAATATTCTATAATTTTATATTAATTTTGAATAAACCTAAACGGAACACATCATGAATCTTATAACTTACGTTTGCATGATAAGCCAACCCATATCTACAACGTAGATTAAACAGGACTGCCTCTCAACAACAGACCTCCATAAATTATGGCAGAATAGGATCCAAAAGAAGTTCTGGCGTTGACTAGTGCTGAGAGGGGCGAGAATGTAATAGTTAATTGTCTGCTGCAACGCTGCAGTACTAGTCGTCTTCAAGGATCTGAGGCATAAACCAGAATTCTCTGATAATTTGGCGCCTGGGATTATTGCTTGCATGAGTGAGGGTAGGTGGATTAACGAAGAGATATTCTTAAAATGGCTTCGCCTTTTTCAAGAAAATCATGTACCAGGAAAAGTTCTTCTGATTTTGGGAGGCCATCTCTCACATTCCTCACTAGCTGCTTTGGAATTCTGTCTGGAAAATAATATTGAATTGTTTTGTTTACCAGCACACACTACCCATGCTTCACAACCATTAGACAGATGTGTGTTCAAGACCCTCAGACGGAATATTTTTCGAGGGCAACCAAATGGCAGCACAGAACACCTCATGAAAAAACTGGCAAAAGTTCATTTCACTGGAATTTTCAGTGAAGCGTGGATGGCCACTGCATCTGTTCTGTTGGAAAAGGAGAACAGAAAAGTAAGCCAGTCAGATGATGGAAATGTAAATAAGAGGCTCATTGTTTCCAAAAGGATAACAAAACGAAAGAAGATTAACATCGACCTAAATTCGGATTTCTGTCTAGATGACCTTGTATTTCTGACGCACTCTGAACATGAAGATGCTGACTGGAAATGTGGATTATGTCAGGAAAAATGGTCCCACATAGAATTTGATGGAGAATAGAAAGACTAGATACAGTGACAAAAGTGTAAGACATGGTATCACGAATATTGCGTGGGTACGAAAGGTCGCAAACAATTTCATTGTGGACGCTGCAAGTAATTTGCCTGGAATGTTTTACTGATGTTTATTTTTATTTTAGTACTTATGTATTGCTTTTCTTTTTTATATTTAACTTATTTTCTAATAACAGTTTCATGAAAATTGCACACAATCTTGTTTTTTTTTCGGTTATCCAAGTAGCCCCATCCATTATTCAAAAAGCCCCGCTGATTGTTATATACTTATCATGTGGAGGGTAAATCGAATAATTGCATCACTTGAATAATTTTAAAGTTATTGCACCCAACTTCCACAGTGAGGAAGACGATATGTCGGGCAATGTTACTGTATTTATTTCAGTTCTAAGGATTGCACATATTTTTCCGATAAATTTTCAACAAAATTGAAATTATTCAAATAGCCCCGCTGTACCCTACTTATTAGTGAGTTGCATGATCTTTATGTGAAACCAGATGCAATAAGAACAGTTAAGGCTCGTAGACTGTGACGGGTAGGACATGTGGCACGAATGAAACATGAAAGAGGACATGAAACTTGGGAAAACCGCAGTGTGCAGGCCAAGAATGAGACGGGAGAATAATATTAACCATGATTACATTAAATTATAGAAGATATGATTGGAAAACATTAGCGTAGCTTAAGGATGTATGGAGACCTTATGTCAGCATAGCCATGAACCGAAAGGCTCGATAGTGCTAGTTAGTTATTATTTATGTTAACAGTAGTTCCTAAATGAAATATTTCTATATGGCATAATGTAGGAACTAAGATGCATATTCCATGAACAGTACATAAACATTTCTTCTCTGTGAGTTTTTGCATGATGAAAATTAGTTTTCTTATTGTTCCAAAATTATTTCAACCTGAAGTATAATTAAACATTATAAAAATATTGTAACATGTTACACTGAACTGTTAATTTATCTGTAAGAATATTTAAGTTAATAACAGTAATACAATTAGAAGTGATCCAGTAACACTCAATGATTCTGATATTTATCCCCCTCGAGAATTACTCGGATCAATTTAGTCGACAAAGCATGATTTGGTGTTCTGACCACAAATATCAGGAGTTCATTTTGCTGTCTTGTTTCCGCACCAAATTTCAGCCTACTTCATAGTATCGTTGGATAAATTTACCTTTTATGTACATTTTTAACAAAATAATTATCTTCTGTAAAGCAAAGAATAAAAATGAATCATTTCAAAGATAGAAAGGTATTATGAATTAGAAATACGGAAAACAGAGAACCACGTTATAAAATCAACTTTGAAAAATTACGTTTCCAAAATATTATGTCAACTGGATATAAACTTAATATTTAAGCAAGAATTACACTTACAGTGCAGATTATATATGTATTTAACCATTGCTCAACAAAAAACAACTTGAAACACAATAACATAGCGTTTTTTTTTTACTCAATTGAAAATGTCTTGAAGGAAAAAAAATATATAGAAACTAATTACTGATTAGAGCTGTGATATTATATTTTTGTCACTAGACATCAATTTACACTGAATATAATTCACAGGTTCTTCATGCAAATGTAGTACACCACATTCATCTTCACGTTGGTAATTAACTTAATACATGGCAAATCAGCTGTAATTGTGATAACTGTAAAATGGAGGTTTTCTGGAAATGTGATATAGAGATTTAAATAACAAATAAAACATCACCCCACATAATTAGATGTTGTTTGGCGTAAATAGTTTCAATATGAGACGTTTTATAGAAATGCAATTTAGAAATGTAAATAAAAAAAATCCCCACCCCCAATAAGTACATGTTGTTTTAGCGTAAAATTGGATGAAGTTGTAGTTAACGCGCATCCCTATGCTTCTATTAACAAACGTTTCACAGTTATTCGTCCAAAAGAGTCTTGTGGCTGAGGTAAAAAGTGTTGCAGGGTGATTGTACATAATCTTAAATTTAATAATATGCACCTAATCAATTCCAAATTCAGTGAAATTATATTAAGTTACACCAGATACACAAAGGCATTATAAATTACAATGTGAATTTCCATTTATAAGTAAAATTATTAAGTGAAATAGTACCTGGATGTTTCATGGAACCTCAGGTCCTCTAACGTACGCCTCAAAAGAAAAGAGCATCTCAACCTGAAATATTATTACATATTATAATAATACTGCGTTCCATAACATTGGAATTATAATAATAATAATAATAATAATAATAATAATAATAATAATTAATAATAATAATAATAATAATAATAAAAACTCGCTACCTCTAAAACGATAAAATTACCCGTAAACCGGCCAATATACCTCTAATCAGGACCAAACAACCGCTAAATTGATAATACTTACTTACTATTACTCACTGGCACTATCGAACCCGTAGGTTCATGGCCGCACGGACATAAGCTCTCCATACATCCCTATCCTGAGCTAATGTTTTCCAATCATTCCCTATATAATCTACTTCCCTCAAATCATAGTTAATGTTGTTCTCCCACCTCATTCTTGGTCTACCAACTGGGCGTTTTCCTTCTGGCTTTCCTACAAGAAGTTTCCATGCACGTCTTTCATTCCCCATACGTGCAACATGTCCTGCCCATCGCAGTCTACGGGACTTAACTGTTCTTATTATATCTGGCTTCCTATAAAGACCATGTAGTTCATTGTTATGTAGTCTTCTCCATTCACCTGTCTGTTCATCTCTCTTTGGTCCAAAAATGTTCCTAAGAACTTTATTCTCAAATACTCGTAATCTCCTTTCCTCCCTTAAAGTAAGAGTCCATGTTTCGCACCCATATAATATAACTGGTAGAACAATAGTTTTATATATTTTCAGCTTAACGTTTTTTGAAAGTAGTTGGGACATCAAAAGTCTCTGCAATGCATAATAGCATGCATTTCCAGAATTGAGCCTATGTTTAATTTCTTTGTGCATCTCATTCCTATTTGTGATTATTGTTCCTAGGTATTTGAATTCAGCCAATTCCTCAAAATTTCCCTCATTTGTCATTCGCTGGTCCATTTCCTTATATATTGTATTTCTACGTGTGACCATATATTTAGTTTTACTGATATTTACTTCCAGTCCTAATTTCTTAGTGTTACTCAATAGTGTGTGCGTGTTGGCCTTTAGTATCTCCTCGCTATCGGCCAGTAGTACTACATCATCAGCATAAACTAACAGCTTATTAATACCATTGAGTTGTAAGCCTTCCTCATTCTCTAAAGATTTAATGGCATGCTCTAGTACAAAATTAAATAGTAGAGGAGATAGTGCATCTCCTTGCTTTAACCCATTCTGGATTTCAAAAGTGTCTGAAAACTGTTTGCCTACACGCACCCTACTCGTTGAGCCATTTAGACACATTCGAATAAGTCTAACTAACTTTTTAGGAATTCCAAACTCCAGCAGGATACTATATAACTTCTCCCTCTTAATTGAATCATATGCTTTTTTGAAGTCTACATATAGTTGATGTACAGTACCATTATATTCCCATTTCTTTTCTAAAATCTGTCTTATACTAAAAATCTGATCTGTTGTAGACCTGTTTCTTCTAAATGCACATTGATGATCTCCTAGAATGTCATCAATATAGGGAGTAAGTCTGCTTACTAATATATTTGTTAGAATTTTGTACGAAGTTGAAAGTAATGAGATGCCCCTATAGTTGTTTGCAATCAGTTTTAATCTCCTTTCTTATAAATTGGTACGATAATTGATTCCTTCCATTCATCTGGAAGAGCTTCTTTTTCCCAAATCATACTAAGCAACCAGCGTATCTTGTCCATCAATTTTTCTCCCCCTGATTTTATCAGTTCTGCTGGGATCTCATCTGAACCTGATGCTTTATACATCTTCAATTTTTCAATTGCCATTTCAACCTCTAATGCACTTGGCTCTGCGACTAGCGTTTCTGCTGTCTGTAACTTATCCTCCTCAATGTCCTGTTCTGTATGTACATTTAATAGCTGATTAAAATAACTTTTCCATCTATTTAATAAACTCCTGGAATATGCAATCATATCCCCATTTTCATTCCGAATTATGTTTGTTCTAGCCTGAAACCCTTTCTTCTCTATACTAATTCCCTGATATAATTCTCTAATGTTCCTATTTTTTGCATTCATTTCAAGATCATTAATCTTCTCTCTCAAATATTCCCTCTTTTTACTCTTAGTAACTTGGTGGTTTCCCGTCTAACACTACCCAATTGCTCTAAATTTACCTCATTTGGCTCGTGTAACCATTTAATTTTTGCTAGCTTTCTTTTCTTTACAATGTCGGCACATTCCTCATCAAACCATTTCTTGTTTTGCCTCTTTTTTAAACCAATGCTTTCTGATGCTGACAATTTAATAGTATCTCTTATAGCCTCCCATTCTTTATTTATATCAGTTTCTTCTTCGTTTGCCACATTGTCATCAGAAGATTCCAGTACTTCAAATCTATTAGCAATTTTGATTTGGTATTCTTGCCGCATTTCATCATTTTTCAAGTTTTTTAATTCATATTTTACAGAATCATCTTTAGCGTTTGTTCCTCTCATAAGCGATAGCCGTTGTCTGATTTTCACCCTGACCAGATGATGATCTGAATTGCAGTCTGTCCCTCTAACTGATCTAACATCAATGATGCTACTGTGCCAGCGTTTATCCACTAATACATGATCTATCTGGTTCCGAGTTTCTCCATCTGGGGACGTCCAGGTGTATTTATGAATATCCTTATGCTGAAATGTTGTGCTCTTAACAATGAGATTCTTTGATGTGGCAAATGTGACTAATCTAACCCCGTTGTCGTTACTATCTTCATGAAGACTGAATTTGCCTATTGTTGGTTTGAATATATCTTCCCGCCCCACTTTTGCATTAAAATCTCCTAAGACAATTTTCATATGATATCGTGAAAGGCTATCAAATAAGCATTCTAATTCTTCATAGAACTCATCCTTGATCTTGTCATCTTTATCTTCTGTGGGGGCATGTACATTTACAATTATAAAATCATGTCGTTTACCCTTTAGAATTATGTATGATATCCTATCACTAACAAACTTAATATCTCGGATAGCGGATAGGATCCTCCTTCTGACTAAAAAACCCGTTCCAAATGCAGGTCTTTCTGCACCCCCATAGTATAATGAAAAGCTTCCTGATTCCTGACTACCTTCTCCTGGCCACCTAACTTCCTGTAAAGCGACTATATCCAAGGGCGATTTATCCAATTCCCGCGTTAATATCTCTAGTGCCCCGCTATTGTATAAAGTCCTAACATTCCATGTTCCTAGGAACATGTCCCTGTGTTTGAGCCTTTGGCATGGGTTCCCTGAAGTAGTCCCCGCCCGGAGAACCGAATGGGGGACTATTTGACCTCCGGAAGCTAAATTGATAATACGATATAAATTTATAATTATTTTTCTTTTAAGTTATTTAAATAAATATAAAAACACATGCAGGTGTAGCAGCGCACGCCGGGTACTTTATATGTTTTTAATTCAACATCGTTTGAAAAAATTATTATTGTTCATTAAAAAGAAAGTTCTTGTAGAATTTAGAATTAACGATTTTTCCCGCATTGAGTCAATTAAACGAACTCGAATGGATATCCTGGAGAAAGAAATTTAAATTTGAATTGGTATAGCTAGAAGCATATTTGCCTTACCTCAACTAGAATTATAAAACATTGAACTTTGAAATAAGAGAAATTAAAACTTACCTCAGTTGGTATAAGATTCTATCACAACAGCCATCTCTTTGTCACAAAATGGCAACTTCATAGAAAAATTTCGGGTGGTCAGTAGACTGGTTAAAAATAACGGAATATTTTGCTGAGGGTACAATGGGTTCTCATGGAACAAAAGTTAAAAAAAACTTTGGAAATTAATACTATTTTTTTTTTTTAATATTGATTTCTTACATCTCAATGATGGATAAATCATATTTGAAGAGAAAAATTATACCCGGGTTCAAGTCCCGGTCTGAGCGTATAATTTTTCTCTTCAAATATGATTTATCCATCATTGAGATGTACGAAATCAATATTAAAAACTTGGAAAAGGCCGTACTGGCTGTAATGTATAATTCCCAAATATGTCTTCTTAATAAAGGAGCCGCCATTTGCAAGATAGAAACATGGCTTCACAGCATTTGGTGGATGGGAATTACAATGTATATAGAGAAAGATTTGCGTTTAGATCGGTACTTGCTCAGGTAGCTCAGTTGGTAGAGCACTTGGTCTAGAGAACCAAGGGTCCCGGGTTCAAGTCCCGGTCTGAGCGTATAATTTTTCTCTTCAAATATGATTTATCCATCATTGAGATGTACGAAATCAATATTAAAAACTTGGAAAAAGCCGTACTGGCTGTAATGTATAATTCCCAAATATGTCTTCTTAATAAAGGAGCCGCCATTTGCAAGATAGAAGCATGGCTTCACAGCATTTGGTGGATGGGAATTACAATGTATATAGAGAAAGATTTGCGTTTAGATCGGTACTTGCTCAGGTAGCTCAGTTGGTAGAGCACTTGGTCTAGAGAACCAAGGGTCCCGGGTTCAAGTCCCGGTCTGAGCGTATAATTTTTCTCTTCAAATACTAATATTGTTTTTAAAATGAGATGAATTAAGGCGGATTCTTGAATTATACATATGGTGCAAATATAGTTAAAATAGGGTATAAAAGATAAGACTTTGAGACCTACAAAAGGCTAAAAAAGGACAAATAAGCCAAAAAAGTAGAAAAAGGACAAAAAGGAATGACAAAATCCATCTTTTCGTACCTACAATGACCAAAAAAAAGGTACATACTCTTATATATATTATGTTGGACATCGTTTTTAGACATAAAATTAAAACAAAAAGATTTTTCCTGAACTTCCAAGCCCTAATTATTATTATAATAACAGTGGTACTCTACATACTAATCGGGTTGCCCAGCTATACCCCCAGGCACTCGGGTAAATTTGTGTCCCTATACTTTTACCCCCCTAAGGACTTGGGTTTGCAACCGCTTTTACTCCCATGGACCGTGTCTACTTACCTGCCGAAGTAGGTGTTGGACCACTGTTAGTCATGATACTTGAATTCGACCTCCAGGTTCCTGAAAAACAAGAAAGGCCTCATGTCAGCACAACACTTGGAGATCCAGAAAATATAAACTATTACAGAAAGTACTACCCTGATCCACAAGACTCCATTGTACAAAATTTGGAATTCTTGCGAGCCAAAAATTTTGTCTTATACCTTAATTAAAACTTAATTCAGTTTTACGTCAAACAATATCTGCTTATGTGGCGTGAAGTTCTTTTTTATTTACATCTCTGTCTACCGCTGTGGTCTCGAGGTAGCGTGCTGCCTTGTCACACAGCGGGCCCGGGTTCGATCCCCGGTCGGGACAAGCTTCCTAGTAGAGGTTTTTCCGGGGTTTTTCCTCACCTGTAAGACAAATGTCAGTAAGCTAAGGGTCCAACGGTCCCCGAAAATCATCCGGCCATCATTATCATCCTTATAATTTTCATCACCATCCTTCACCGGTGTGGAAAGCAACGGGAAGCTACCACACCTAAAATTCCCTAGTAAAGCTGCAAAGCATAGCATCAAAATGCTATGATTGTAGTGAAAGACCTGCCCTCGGGCAGAATTACTTTGGAATGGAATATTGCATTTCTAGAAAACCTCTCACTTTTAAGCATTATGATATGACAAAGCAAGGATGAAAGTGCTGTACTATTGGTAGCTGCAAACGGAATTAATTACCATGTAATATGTTTTTTATTTATTTATTAGGAAATTTTCAAATAAATATATAAAAAACCTGTACGTGTTTTTGTTTGAAATTGTGTTTTCTTGAGCAATGGTTCTGCATGTTAATACATATATGTATATTAATTCTTTATATTTAAATTTATATAAAATAACCCATTTTCACCATAAAGTTCATGCAATAAAGTTATGTATTGCATAACGAAATCATCCATTTTGCATTTTACATCCATCTAGGCTACAATATTCTTACCAAACAGTTCCTCTACCGTTTTGCCTCCTCGTATTTTACACACTCATAGCGCTGGGATTATTTGAATCACTTCCATGTACTATTGTTTTCAAACTCACCGCCTTGTTTTTCTTCACTGCATCAATTTTATTTTCAAAGTTAGTTTCCCTGAAAGATAAAAGTTATAACCGATTAATACATTTTCACAGTTATTGTGGTAATTGTATAATTTCTTCTTCCTATCTATGTAAAATATAATGGGAAATTATGGACATTGTGATAAAGTTATTTACAATTTTCGAATACTGTTATTTTAACACAGTTCCAATAATGGGTCATATTATAATGATATTGTGAAAAGAAAAATTAATGTCTGAATCAGGAATCGAACCGTGGACCTCTAGATCTCCAGACTAGTGTGCAGCTCACTATACCAATCCAGACCTGGCACAAACATTAACAATTCTTTCCACATATACATATCTGTAATTCTCGTTTCGTCCACTGTCAGGTAGGTGTCACTACCATTGCCAACGGCCGGCTTCTTTTAGAAGTATCTATATTTGAGTATTTTACACCACTATTTTTATAAGCAGTAAACGATGTTATTTAACATTTTCCAATACTGTTATTTTAACACAGTTCCAATAATGGATCATATTATAAAATTATAATGATATTGTGAAAAGAAAAATTAATATCTGAACCAGGAATCGAACCGTGGACCTCTAGTTCTCCAGACTAGTGTGCAGTCCACTACATCATTCTAGACCTGGCACAAATATTAACAATTCTTTCCACATATACAAATCTATAATTCAGGTTTCGTCCGTGTCAGGTAAGTGTCACTACCATCGCCAACGGCCGGCTTCGTTTAGAAGTATCTATATTTTCTTTTCACAATATCATTATAATATTATAATTGTGATTAAGTGTCAGCATTCAAATAACTTGCAACAGTAAAAAGCAGAAATTAATTATGCATAGGATCAACTATGGAAACGTGATATAGACTGTATTGTACATGACGGAGACTTGTCTCAAAAACTCTCAATATGTTAAATTAATTATATATAAAATGGCGATTCTACAAGTTATATATTAAATGGATACGAAACAGTTCTCTTACTTTAAGACATAAGAAAATGTGGGTATTTGAGAATAAAGTGCATATTGACGAGAGACATATGGACAGGTGACTGGAGGAAACTATCTAACTGTGAGCTCCATGATCTTGATATAAAACCAGATATAATATGAGGAGTTAAGTTTTGTAGACTCCGGTGAGCAGGACATGATGGAGATAGAGATAGAGATAACCTAATAGATGTCATAATAGCAATGTGTATCGGTGGAAGAATCTATGATTTATGGGTACAACAGGATACCCAACTTGAACTCTACTAGCCGCCAATGTTTGTTTTCTCGCAACTAAACTGGATACATGCGATTTAATTGAAAAAAAAGACATTTTAAAAATGAGCAAATGTATGTATAAAACAAAATTCTTACACGATAGACTGACCGATGTAGCGTAGGCTGTTCCCATAAGTTACAATCTATAGTCGTGTGTGAATATTATATAAAAACTATAAAGTGCATGGTGAGACAGTCTCATGGGGATTTTGAACCAGCGAAACACTAATGCATGATGCATTTAACTGTTCGGTTGTGGGCAGTCCAAAATCAAACTCTGGACCTCCAGATTGGGAGTTTTAAGAGGGGTGGGCAATCCTTTCATGTAAAACATAACTCAAAAGTATAACAACCGGACTGATGGATCTTCTTCTTCTTCTTCTTTCTTTCATTTGATAGACCTAGTGGTCTGTTACGGTCTCAACCCAACGTTTGAAGGGTCTGCCCAAAGATCTCTTGCCGGTGGCTGGTAATTTAAGATCTGACGTGGTATTCTTGTTCTGCTCATTCTACTTACATGAGATTTACAGTTCTTTCTGTATTTTTGTACATATTCCATGTGGATCGAAATTAAAAAAAAATATATAAAGTAATAATATTAGCCGCCACTAGCCATGGCTCATGTCTAAATATTGTTCTAACTACGTAAAACAAACTTACAGTTTTATTCTTACAATAAAAACGTTATCTTTTGCATAGGCAAATGTTGTAATTTAAAGCCATGTAAAGTTTTATTGTTTCTTGGTTACGGCCAAACAAACGGTTGAAAGAAAATAAAGATAATCACGTCACCAATTACGTCATGAATTAACAATAAAAGGAGAAGAGAGATAAACATTTACCAAACAAGAAAGTAAAATCAAAGCAGCTTAGATGACTTTTTTAAGAAGAGTAAAAGGGTGTACTAGATAAGAAACGATGATATTCATGAAGAACTGCAGATCTACTCCATAAAGAAAAATATATATAATAACAAGAAACAGTGGAAAGAACATGTAGAAAGGATGGAAGAGAGTAGATTATCAAAGATAATCTTACATTATTTTCCGAGAGGAAGAAAGAGTTATCGACGTCCTTGGAAGAGAAGGTCTTAGATCTATTAGTGAAGATGGAACAGGACGTGAAGGAGAATAAGATATACAAATTAACTCAATGCCAAAAGTTATTTTAATTATTAGATGTGATTATGTTAATTTAGTTACGTCCATTTTTAGGAGAGAAGAAAATGTTTGTATTTAATGCCTGGCAGTTAATCATCTCTATATTCACTCTATGTCAGATATGACGCCATTAAAAAAAACTGATTAATCGTTTTATTAATTAACGGAAACACCTCATAAGACATATTTTAAGCTGATGTCTTATATATAATCGATTCATTACATTTTATTATTTTCCTTGTATAGTGGACAGTGGATGTCATTCCTTTGTGTATGTTATGTTAAAACTAAGATCCAACTATTTAACACAAATGTAAAATAATTTTTATTGTACGGATGTGAAACATGGAAGATGATCAAAGAAATAATTAGCTTGGTGTTTAAATATTAAATGTGAGATGGCCTGATATAGTCTCAAACCAAGAACTAGGACGCAAAACTGAACAAGATCCTATCGAAAAACAAATAAAGGGAGGAAATAGCATTGTATTGGACATCGTCTGCGTAAACCTCAAACTGCAATAAAAGATGCGCACTGGACTGGAATCCACAAGGTTCAAGGAGGAGAGGAAGACCAAAAATTACTTGGAAGAAGACTATTGGGGAAACGTGCTTTGAGGTGAAGAGGTTGGCAGATGATAGAGATAGAGAATGGTACACTGGTTTATAAAACATGAAACATAAAATATTCAGAATGAGTAAAATTGAAAGAAAATAGTAAAGGTTTTTTTATATTTGACCGAGAGCGAAAAGGCTACTTAAGTATGTTTAGTTCAGATGTCGAATGGGTTTTAAGGGATGCAATACACTATAAATTATGTGATATCTCAATAACTTAGATACTTTGAACGTATTGAAGATCTACTGTGCAATTAGTTTACTCGTGTGAATCGCGCATTAGAACTTAAAATATTCGAGATCAAGAGTCGGCTCATTTTTTTGTTGCTAAGTGTACATGTGTACATGTGCTGATAAGGAACAATCCTTGTGACAGGGGTAAAGCGTCCAGCCGCTTGTTCCGTTTAGATCTGCTATTTTGAAAGAGACTTTTGTGTTTTCGCAGAAGTAAGCCTGTTGTATTTGTGACGAGTTGACGGAAAATAAAACGCTCTTATTGAATACATCACTGAGGAGATGGAAGAAGAAAAATCGAAAGAACTAGGTTGCCTGAAAGTTTCATAAAAGCTTCATTTAACCAAAGCCGATAAATTTTATTTAATCAAGAGACAGTCGGGGAAAAACTCGTCACTGGAGTAGCCATGGATATTTTTAAAAATCGTCGACACCAAACATGACAACAAACCTCGTTTACTGCAGCGAGAACGAAATTGTCTTTCTTTTAATATCCAAGAATATTTACATTTTCTACACAATCAGACGGTAGCTCGAATAATACCAGACCATGTTCGCTCTTTCCTTTACTATTTTGTAAGTGAATGTCTCCCTAAATCAGATCATGAACTTGGGATTTATTGTGACTCTTGAAGTCACCGGTGTCAGAATTTTACTGTATTCCGCGATTCACATCATAGGGAAATATTAGTTTGATTGTATGAAGATCTTCTCTCCGGAATATGGTCATTGTTAATCTGAAATCCAACGTTAAGACCGCAGACAAGGGACTGAAAACAGCAGGTTTGAGTCGTCGAATGCAAACGATAATTCTTTAAAGAACTTCACTACACGTGCAACTGTGGAATATAACAGTACTTTTACGGTTTTTTTATTGTGACGCTTTGTTTGGAGCTTACAAAAAATCGAATGTAATGTGGCAAGCACAAACCACAAACAAGACAACACTCTGTAATAAATTTTACCACTTGCGACACCAAACATACTACGATCTTCAGAATTTGAAAAGTTTCCTGAAAAAAACGGAAGTCAGATATTTCTATGAAAACCTTCCTCAAAGTGTTGAATTTGGTGAAAATAAAGAATTATTATTTTTGTTGGATGAACTGTTGGACTAAATTAATAGACTGTATAAAGATCGTTAGTTTTATATTTTCAATAAAATTTAATTTCATTCCTTCAGAACACATTATGTTACTAATATTGTTATGAGAACTTTCCATATTTATTTAAAACGAAGAACGCATTGTGTGTAAGTAATTTCGTCCTTCATTGGAAATTATTACTTTTTCGTCGTAATTAACCTTTATTTGCGTTTTTAGCAAACGTCAATGTACTTTTGAAAAAGATACTGATTATAAAATATTGATGTCAATAAATATTATACGTTTACCCACTAATTAAAACTTGTTTAAATTTGTTATGAAACCTACATTAACCATTTTGATTGAATTTGAATGTAGCTTCTTCCTTGATTTATTAAAGCTTTCTATCCTAGCCAACAGCTTTGAAATGTGGACGTAAAAACATACATACGTATTATCCGATAAACTGTGAACAATTCTGATGTTCTAACATTCTCATTTTCTCACCTAACGAAATAAATCGAGTACATAAACCGGAATCTGACGTCAGAATTCTATCAAATGAATTATGAAGTCATGGTTACTTAAAATAAAAAAAAGGCATTTCACACCAAAAGGGCAAGTTCATGTACATTTTTTTATCATTTTTTAATTACATTATGGAATGGTGAATATGATGAAATGGATCTCGGTAATGAAATTCTGACTGACAATTTGTCTTGGAATGAGACGAATGAGGGAAAAAAACTCAGTTAGGTTGGTCTTTACCGAGATTTGAACCTGGGACATCCCGAATACGATTCTCAAACGCTATTGCTTGAACCACCTTGCTTGATATGAAAAAAGAAAATCAAAGTTGTTTCCTAGGATACCACCTATAGACAAAATAGAACTATTTTCTAATTTTAACTTATTTGTAGTTTCATTAACATCAGTTTCCTATGATCTTGAGATGTAAGGCTGTGTACTGTTGACATTGTGTAAAACAAGGCGAACGGAGGATATTTGGACAGCCTCCAAAACTACCGCGTTCTCCATTTCGTGGTGAAAACCCATTTTGTAGTTTCATTTGTTTTAGTCTGCGTGTCAATTTATCTGTTAATTATTATGTTTTGTGTATAAAAATATTTTATACTCGTACATCAAAGAACCTCAAGTGTGAATAAAAATAAAAATATTTCAGATGAACAGGTACCGATCTTCTTGTTTATTAAGAGTTAACTTTTAGTTTGTTACTAGATTGTCGCCACGAGGCAATGTACAAACTACATGTCACTCCGGGAGATGTATAGGAAAGAAAGCGTAACTAAATTTTCCTGTGGTTAGGGCAACTTTACCACCCACCTTTCTTAAAGGGACCTTAACAGTAGTCCTACAAGTGAAGGAAAAAAACCTCACCAGTATACTTGTCTCGGCGTGGATTCAAAACTGGAAAATGTGTCAAGAGCTCTTTTGATTTATTTATAAATAGAGAGGACAAAATTAGAAATACTAATAAGTCAGGGAGGGGGAAGGAAATAATTGATGTTCAAAAAGATGTTCTACAAAGTTACGCAAATAATAAATTAAAGGAAGACTGAAATTGTTGGAAAACTTAAAGAGGATATCAGATGCAGGATACCTAAGATGATATTAAACTATGAAGCGGAGGGTAACAGGAGAAAACGGAGAAAAAAAACAAAATAAATAAATAAAAAATATAAAAAAAGAAACAGTGGATTCAAGGTGTACATATGAGTATGGTATCGAGAGAAATAACAGAGAGTGATGCAGAGAATAGGGATTTATGGAGGAGTAAAATTTACAATAGGTTGTAAGGAAAACTACTCTATTGTAGAGAATAAAGAGAGAGATTCATAAACGCTTTAACCACGCCGTAACCGAGAGGATTAAGGCATGAGACCTCGGTGCGGGACTAGTGCCTTGCAGTAAGTATCGGCTCAACCAGCTGATGTGATCCCTATACTGATTATCGTCCAGGTACGTGTGTGTCACAGGCTCTGTAGGACCATGGGGTAAAGTGATCCCCTGCTGGGCTCAGAAGGCTCTTGGGGTAGTAGGAGATTAAGGCTCCCACTTTTTCTGGACAATGGACACTTGATGTCAGTCGGGTTGTCAGCCCTGCGTGACGGCAGCTTTTACCTCCAGAACAAACGTACTCATATCCCCTAGAGGCTGAGTCGAACCCAGGGTCATAGTGCCGCCAGAAGGTTTGGATCAGATTTAAAAATCCTGAGCCCACATGGACTCGAACCCTCGACCTTGCAACTCGTAGTGTATTGCCTTAACCACTGAGGTATGGCGTGCCCCATGTCCACGGGGAGATATTTGATTAAATGAAATTTCAACCCAACATTTGTGTAGATCACTGAAAAAAAAAAAGTGGGTGAGTTTGATTGGTGCCGGGGTTTGAACCTTGGACATGCCGTATACGAAATTGAAACACGACTCGTTACTTAGATATAATTTTTGTGAAGTGAATCATCTATTTTTAGTTATGTTTATAATGAAACAACAGTCGAGAGTGATTGTAACAAATTACTTATGTCGCGTGTATTTGTTTGGAAAATGTCTGCAAGTTGAATGAGAACAAGTCATTATGTAACGCAGAAACATAGCTATGAATTAAACTCTACTAGGCGCGGTAATGTTTGTTTTCTCGTACCTAAACTAGATACTTGAGATTTAATTTTTAAAAATGAAGACATATTTCCAAGATCTAGGACATATTGAACGAATTTAGCGCAGCCTGTTGTCATTATCGTGAGTTCGTGGCCAGACTTGACCTCGTGTCGATCACACAGCTGATGTCGGCTGATGGGGACTTGTTCGGTACTAATGTAATCGCTCAAAAATCAAACAGTGCTAGAACTTGAGATAAGCCATAACTGGTTTTGGAACCGGAACACACATAAACGAAGTAGATTTAATAAATAATATTGTTATTATATTAGCCGCCACTATTACCCTTGCAGTCTAAACAACAGAAGAAAAGAAGATTAAGGATTGGAGCCTGGAATGTGAGAACTCTTCTGCAAGCCGGGAAACTCGAAAATGTGAAGGAAGAAATGAGAAGAAACAAAGTGGATGTGATGGGAATATCAGAAGTGAGGTGGGAACAAAGTGGTGAATTAGTGAGTGATGAATTTAGAATGTTTTATTCCAGTGGTGATTCTAAAGGAAACCATGGTGTCGGTGTAGTATTAGGACCACGTGTGAAAGAAAAAGTGGTATCAGTGCGTTATGTGGATAATCGGATGATAATGGTGAGGTTACAAGGGAAAAATTGGACTTGGTGATAGTGCAAATTTACATGCCCCATAGTGGGTTAGCAGATGAAGAAGTGGAGGAAAGATATGACAAGATAGAAGAGATTGTTGAGAGAGAGAAGAAGGGGTCATGTGTTATCCTAATGGGTGACTGGAATGCTGTAGTTGGAGAAGGACAGGATGGAAGTACAGTTGGAAGATATGGATTAGGAAAAAGGAATGAGAGAGGTGAATCACTGGTGAGTTTCTGTAAAAGGAATTCAATGATAATTGGAAATACAATGTTTCAACAGCATAAAAGAAGAAGATACACATGGATAAGTCCTACGGACAACAAACGATACTAGACCGACTAAATACTGATACAGGAAAGATTCCGAAACTGCTTGAAGAATGCGAAGACCCTACCAGGAGCAGATAAAAATTCAGATCATGTCTTACTAATAGGCAAAGTAGATATTAGCCTGAAGAAGGTAAGAGGAAGACAGTCAACAAAGAAGTTTGATTTGGAGAAACTCAAAACTGAAGAGGAAAAGAGAAAATTCCAACAAAATTTTCAGGAGAAAGCCTCTACCATGGAAATCTCATATGGTAATACCAAGGAACACTGGAGTCATTTGAAAACCTCTATACAGATAGCTGCAGAGGAAACAATAGGATACAAAGGGAGGAAGAATGTTAAGAAACCTTGGGTCACAGAAAAAATGTTAGAGAAGATGGAAGGAAGAAGGAAAATGGAAAAATAGCAATACAGAAGAAGCCAAAAGAAACTACAGGAAACTAAACAACGAACTTAGAAGAGAAACTGACAAGGCAAGGGAAGAATGGACGAAGCAGAAATGTGAAGAACTAGAGAATCTTGAGAGGAAAGGAAAATATGATTTAATGTACCAAGAAGTTAAAAGCTCGGACTATGGAAAGAAGAGCAGGAAAACTATGTGGCTAATTAAGGACGAAAATAATGAAGAAATAACAGACAAATAGGGAATTATGAATACATGGGAAAAATATGTAGAAGAGCTATATGAGACAAGAAATCATCCGGCTAACTTGGGTATAGAAAATGAAGAGAAACGTATCAGAATTTGAAAAAGGATTTTCAATTCTGAAGGAAGAAGTTGAACTGGCAATTAAGGAAATGAAAAATGGGAAAGCAACAGGAGTAGATGGAATCCCCATTGAATTGGTTAAATGCTTGGGTGAAGGAAAGAATGAAATTCTGCGTTTATGCAACAAGATACATAAAGAAGGTGAATGGCCCGAAGAATTGACTGAGACAGTGTTAATACCAATACCGAAGAAAAACAATGCAAATAAATGTAAGGAGTTCAGAACTATCAGCTTGATATCACACTCTGCAAAGATTCTCCTGCGAACACTAAATCGACGTTTACATTCTACAATGGAAAGCGAATTGGAAGAAGAACAGTTTGGCTTCAGGAAGGGAAAGGGTATAAGAGATGCAATTGGATTGATACGAACAATAGGAGAAAGATATATAGAAAAAGATAAAGACGTTTATGCAGTATTTGTCGACCTGGAAAAGGCCTTTGACAGAGTAAATTGGGATAAATTCCTGAAGATCTTGAAGAAAATTGGCGTGAACTGGAAGGAGAAGTGGCTCATAAGTAGTCTTTATATGAAACAGCGAATAAAAGTGAGGATAGGAGAAGAAATGTCAGAGGGAAGAGAAATTGGAAGAGGGGTGAGGCAAGGATGTCCTCTATCACCTACACTTTTCAACATCTACCTGGAAGACCTAATGAAGAACTGCTTCAATAATACGGGAGGCGTAAACATGGGAGGAAGAAGAATAAAGTGCATAAGATTTGCTGATGATATGGCTTTGCTAGCAGAAGATGTAATGACATTGAGGAACATGCTGATGGAACTGAATGATAAGTGCGAGGATTATGGGATGAAGATAAATATAAATAAGACAAAGACCATGATTATAGGAAAGAAAGAAAGGAAGATGAACATGAAGATTAAAGATGAGGTCATTGAGCAAGTGGAGAGCTTCAAATACTTGGGTTGTACTATCACTAGTAACATGAACTGCAGTCAAGAAGTAAAGCAGAGGATAGCAATGGCAAAAGAAGCTTTCAACAAGAATAGAAGCATTTTCTGCGGACCTATGGCAAGAGAAATAAGAAAGAGGCTAGTGAAGTGCTTTGTGTGGAGTGTAGCATTACGACGGAATGAGAAAAAGAGACTGGAAGCTTTTGAGATGTGGATATGGAGAAGAATGGAACGTATAAAATGGACAGACAACGTAAGAAATGAAGATGTGCTAGACAGAGTGGGTGAAAGAAGAACAATGCTGGAACTCATAAAGAAGAGGAAAAGAAATTGGATTGGGCACTGGCTAAGAAGAAACTGCCTGCTGAAGGATGCTCTAGAAGGAATGGTCAACGGAAAGAAAGTTAGAGGCAGAAAAAGACATCAGATGATAGACAATATTAAAATAAATGGTTTGTATCCAGATACAAAAAGGAAAGCTGAGTCAAGGAAAGAGTGGAGAATACTGAGTTTGCAGCGAAAGACCTACTCTTGAGCAGAACACTATGAATGAATGAATTATCCTTGTCTTACTACGTAAAAAAAATACTTACCGTCCGTTCCGCTCGCATGTGTTCCAGTATGCAGCTCTTCTGTCAATTACATTTGTATGGTTTTTATGACTCCTTCAAGTTTTCTGTTTACTCCTATCGGGGGGTTTGCATCGAAACGAGAATTCGTTTACCACCGAGCAGGTCGCCATTTCAGTATCCTAGTTACCACAGAACAAAGAAATTAAGATGAAGACGTCATATTTAGTTACGTCATCAATTAACAATAAGAACAGAATGTTACGTCACACGTATTGATATGAGAAGGTGTTTCATAACCTTGAGAGTGAAACTGTCAGGAGAGAATAAGATATTTACGTATAATGTTATTAAATTAATGGTTTTTGTGGATTTCTAAATTCAAATTTTCACTCTTTCTCAGAGACATAACATCTTTGAAAACAAACTCAATAATAGCTGATGTGTTATAATATATAATCTATTTTCTTGTATTTTTACATATATAGTGTTTAGGGGTTGTTGTTCTTTTTTCGTGTTTTATCAGTTTTAATTTTGATTATCATTAATTAGATATAATTTTTATTGTTGTTCACAGTTTGGTCAAACAATTGTTCATTGTGATTTTAATGTGCTGACAGGTGGTAGCAGTTAAATAAATATAATTATACAAGTAAACTCGACATTACACTGTGTGATATGGAACACAGAATATAACTAATTTTGGTGCTAAATGTTACTTTAAAACTCTTTTTAATAAATTGACCATAATCCACAGATTAATTCTTTACAGCATACTGTTCTTAAAAATACTTTAAACACATACAAATTCAAATTGATTGGTAGATTACTAGATAACCGAATCCAATCTCTATCGGGTGCTTTTCCTTGTTTAAATGTCCAGCTCTTGACGATCATTATGTGTATTTCCGCTTTTACATCCGACTTGACTATCTTTGTCTTGGCTTTGAAAGAAGTATACCGAAATCACTTTTCGGTAAGTAACAAGTACGTCATCATGTCTTCCCTCTACAGTGATGTTATAGAACAGTGCCAAATTCCTGCCTTCGTTGTGCTCTCTCCTATGTATCACCCCCTTCCTTTTTTATGCGCTGCGTG